>JARYHS010009186.1:190476270-190503941 GCA_031002005.1 Vandiemenella viatica
TATTGGTTGCAGAATATCATATCCTTAATCGTACTAAGTTTTTAATCAAAGAATAAAAAATATATAAATTATTGAGCAGGCATACAAGGCTCCTGATGTGTATAATGTTTATTACATCCTGTTAATGGCTATGATTCATTTATTGTTTATCTGAAAAAATAATAAAATCCATGTTCTAACTCCAGGTTTCTACATTGTTTCCTGTAACTGCAACGTAAATAGTTACTTTAGTATTAAAATTTTTGAGAAATTATTAGCATCAGGAATGGAAAGTAAACTAAAAGATAATGATTGATAATTATCATCCAGTGCTAAGAGAACTGTAAATTGAAATATAGTTGTAATGAGACAATAAAACAAATATATACTCCACCAGTCCCCCATTTTAGCACAGTGCATTAAGCTAACTAATGGGATACATTTTCTAGCAAGGAAATCGTTACTACATTGGTGTACCATGACAACATGGTAATTGTACATTGTTATTCTAACGCTTCGCTTGACAATCGGGTACCGAGCGTGGTGGGTGAGCAGTTAGCGCTCTGGTTCGCATTCCGGAGGACGGCGGTTCGAATCCCCGTCCGGGCATCCAGATTTGGGTTTTCCATTGTTTCCCCAAATCATTACAGGCAAATGCCTGGATGCTTCCGTCAAAAGGCCATGGTCGAATTCCTTCCCGTTTTTTGTCTCCAGTCCCATCCCGCCTTTAATAACCTCGACGTCGAGAAGTCGTGAAGCCATAATTTAAAAAAAAAAAAAGGTCAGTCGGGTTCATCCACGAGCAAGTATGTTCCTCGTTAAACAATTTTAAAGTCTTGATACACCGTGAAAAATTGAAAGATATTGTATTTTCTTAAGAAATATCCTAGAATCCGCATGTTACGGTCAATGTTGCTGACATTACAGGCTCCATCCGTGGTGTGAAATGAGCCTCAGAAACCAAAATATATGTTGCCTTCAATTTGGATATTGAGCCTAGATCACTGACTTCCAGGTGAAGATGGCCGGTCACTTGGAACAAACACCTTTGTTTTACGCTCCAGACCACAAGCAATTTACCCCCCCCCCCCCCCCACAAGACTCTTAAGGTAAGCGAACACTAGGCGGGCCGCTTCTCGTCGCATCACGGAATTGCGCCAGTAGTCGCTTACTTTTTTTTTTTTAACACAGATTCCAATGGGGTAACGGACAGTACGCGAGTCGGGTCAGGGCGGGCCGCATTCGACCGCATTGTTGAATCGCTTGGCCAGGCGTATTTTTCATCTTGTGCGTCCCGATGCGCTCCGCCGCGACCTAGTATGCGACAGGAGTTCCAGCAGCATTGACTGAATTTTGTAAAAAGTTGGTTCCAGTTTCTGCATTACCTCAATAAAATTGGCAGCAAACCTGCACGCAAGATGCCGGATGATTTTTAGAAAAAATATAAATAATTACATATCGAAAAGTTAATTACTTCATGAACTTGAATAAAAATGAAAAATTATGAAATTTCTCACTCACATTTATTTCTTATTTGCTTGTATGTTTTAATTTAGCCCATTCAAGCGTAATGGATAAGGGGCACCTCATCTCATTAGAGTTTTATGATTTACAACACGCAAAATATAATGATTACAAAAAATACAAGAGGAAATAGGAAACTTGTTTAAAAAAGGTGTAATTTCATACTTCCTATATTATTTTTTGTTTATTTTACATGGGTAATATAATTTTAGATCACTTTCTTTGTGTTGCGTTTTATTAAACTGAATATTGTAAATAAATAGATCATAATTGAAATCAGTTGCTTCGGTACGTAGCTCTACAGTCATGTTGAAAAAGTACTTGCATGCTGCCTCAGAAAACTTTTATATTAGTTGGAGCCCACCAATAGCTCGTCAGGTGGATATGATCAAACCAATGCTTTTTTTGAATAAAAAGTCTTCTGTCCCAACTAACATTGCGGAGCTAGACTTTGCTCGGTAGTCAGACGGATCTTCGACAATGTACTCCTAAACATACGAGATGCTGCCCACTGAAGTTGGTAGAATATGATGACACGATATCAACTCTCCGTGGGATACTTTATCACCATGATAAATTCACTGTTCCCAGTTTTATGATGGTGTGTGATTGGCCAGGGATGAGCTGAAAGAAGAAAAGTTATCAGTCGATTGGTTCATTTGCTTCGGAGCTTTTGAGTGGCGTTTAAACCTTTACATAATAAAGTGTTGTATTTATACGCGTACAAATCGTAGAATTATCACGAGCTGGTTGCGCGAAACTGCAGCCAAACAACAGGTGGTCGGTCATCTCTTCTATGTCCAGCAAGAGACTTTGATATAAGTCGACAGTTGAAGTTCAGAAAGCTCATCTCTCTCTAAGGGAGCGTGCATAAACCACGTATCTCCATTTTGGCCTCCTGTGAACCCCCCCTCCCCCTCACGTAGCCCTACGTGGCTTTAGCCTATACCCCCCCCCCCCCCGCTCGGAACCCCCCTTCCCCCCCACGTAGCCCAGCGTAGCCTTCCAGCCACCCCCCCCCCCCCCAGACCGCGCCACGTAGTTTGTGCACGCTCCCTATCATGTCAACGTTCCCTCACAAGGCAGTAACCTTCTGTCTTGCATACTTCCATGATTACAAAACAGTTCAACAATTCGTGCAGTCACAATAGAGTTAAGTTTCATTTTTTTTAATTTCGTTGTAACTTCTCAGTGGATTGTTTCACACAAAATACCAGTTGATAAAAGAATAGAATATTCTGAAATGAATAATACAGAAAATTATTATACTTGATCGTCTGAAATACTTTTACTTGCTTTCCATTTATGATACTGTTATGACCAACAATAGATAGCTACACAAATAAGCAGATGTCATCATATTATTTGCTCTCTACTTAATATAATTAACTACCATCACCCGTATTCTAAGTTGTTGCGTCTATGATTGCTTTGAATGATGAATTATCAAATCAAAGTGAGAGGTTTATAAAAAGCTGTGGAATGCTGAATGACTGGCTTAAGGGAAGAACCTCATAATATAAGAACGCATAGTGTTTAATTAAACGAGGTTCACTACAAGAGAGACGGAGTAACATTTATTGTATTGATTATTCCAAAGTCAGAAACACATTTTAGAAACATTTATACATTAATATCAAAAAGAGATTAATGCAATTTTATGTTCTAAAATACTCATACTTACTGTTACTAGATAATTGCGATGCTGTGAAATGTACAGCTTAAATTTCCTTACTTCTTGAAACAATGCCGTTGGGCGTGTAGGGTGCACAGTCAGATTGGCTGTTACTGTCGGAACGGTTGAAATAAACCTCCAAAGTCTGTTTAATGTTACATATCAGTGACTGACGGAACAAGCAATGATAACTACACATGCCCCTTTCTTCCGCGTGTGAATTTCACCTATTCACCCTTCCCATTGGTAAACAGCAGTCATTAGATCTAAAAATTGTAAGAGTTATCATTGAGGATAAATTAAATGTGAGAAAAGAGAAGCGATATTGATGATCAAACTGGCTTCCAAACTGAAAAAGATTAAAATGTTTTATCTTGATGAATTTAGTAATATATAAGTTTGTACTAAAGTAACTGATCATTCTGTGTATTTCGGGTAGAGATAAATATCCAAATAAAGTAAAAAAATCCAGGCGGGTGAAAATTTCATAAAATATGAAGTGTATTTTACGAAACTATGATATCTGAGTCAATAAAGTCCAATGCGGAGAGCTGTATAATACCAGTCTATATAGAATGAGCCAAGGAAATTGAATAAAGCAGAAAACAACCTTATAAATGAGACGCAGAGACTGCAGATATCTTGTATCATCCTGGGAGACGACCAGATTGAATACGTCTGAATCTCATAAAGGAAACACATGAATGACGGATGGAGGGTCCGGCTGCGGCCCAAGATAAGCCGCGGCCCCTTTGAGGAGCTGCTACCCGCAGAACATTTCCCTCGGGCATACAGCGTCTGATCTGTACTTGGACATAGCCTCCACTAGGGAATACACGCTATACACAGCAAACTTGAGTGACTGCATCTCTTTGACGCATTCCAGCTTTTCATGCTTCTTCAAAAGTCTCATCAGCAGTGGCGTAAAGAAATATCAGCTTGTAGCAAATCACCTAATTCCAATTTTCCGACCGGGTTGACTACCTGCATCTTCAAATTATTTTTCATCCATTCCAACGTAATGAATACATTTTTCTGTTCATCTACGTCAGAGCAAACTCACAATTCTTCAACCTAGATTAATTGCAGGCATTTTCATTTCCCAGAGACCGAACGAGGTGGGTTAGCGGTAATGGTCAGGCCTGGCATACGGGAGGGCGTGGTTTCGAATCCCTGTCTGTCCATTCAAATTTGGGGTTTGCATGATTTCCCCACATCACTCCAGGCGAATGCCGGGATGCTTCCTTTTAAAGGGCCACAGCTGAATTCCTTGTCGTTCCTTACTCCAACCCTTGCCGCCTCTAATGACCTCGACGTCGACGAGGCGTAAAATCATAAGTGTTTTTCTGCACGGATCAGTATCTGTCAAGTCAGTGAAATTGATGTTTCATCTAGCTTTTAGCAGTAATAGCTCTAAGGTGTAAGTTTGAAATCTGAAAGAACGGAAATATTACTAGCTTCAATTATTATAATGTTGACCTTAAACACAGTTTTCTTCGGCAATTCTGCAGCTGAAATAAAATAATTGATTCCGAAACTGTCAAATCCCACAAACATAGATCTTCTGGATGGCAATAAATGAAATGGTAATAATAAGTTATGATGAACATCATAAATATTTTGTGACATAGAGGTCGAGCGTGAAATCTATTAAAAGATAAAAGTTACCCCAGCGATAGCTATTTATGATCATATTTGTGATTTTGACAGAGATCGAACTCATCATTCACTTAAAAGAACTCTGAAATACTCGTAGTGTGTAGATGGTTATGTAAAAAAAGCGAGATATAGTTGGATAGAAAATCATAAACTAAAAGCATTCTTATGAGAAATCTTAAACATTAATTCATTATTACATGAGATAGTTCACAGAAACGTGTTAGAGAAAGATACAAGACCACAAGGAAAAATCACCCTTAAAACAATGAGAATGCGTAATGCAGATTTTGTCGACCTTGGAAATTAAATTAACTTTTTGTAGGACATCTTCTCTCCAAATTATAGTGGAAGTGGAAATCAAAATCTCTAGTAGCGAAAACGAAATACATAAACACGAACCATTCCATCTTAATGCGCTGCATCGAAATATTCACCGAAAAATTTCGAACTTTTTCTGTGATGTTCTGACTAGTAACAACAAAGAAGGTACTTAATAAGGGACATTCCTGAAGTCAGTCACTCCGAAGGTGCTCTAGGTATTTTATGTTACTCCTTCCAGAGCTAAAAATCACTTACTAGAAATTCTCTGACTCAAACAGAATTTTTAATTAGTAGTATTATTTTGACACAAGTTGGGTAATACGACTATTAAGGCTTTTACATTTCAATTCGATTAAATTAGTTGCTCTTGATAACTACTTGCCATTTATTTACACTGAAGCATTACTGCAACAGAAATTATTCAAATGAAACACTTACAATATGAGTGAACTGCCAAATGAAGTGGATGATTTAATTATCAAGCGTAATTAATTTTGTGCGATTAGGTTGTGGTTTAATAGTGAAACTGGAAATAGTTTATGAAGCTTTCATCAATTCTAAAATCTCTCCTATATGTGATTTCATCTCTGAGCTCTTACCAGCACGTGTTGGTTATTAATGAAGTTGCCCCTTCTCTACTGGGAAATGTGAACACCAA
Organism: Vandiemenella viatica; assembly: GCA_031002005.1. NCBI lineage: Eukaryota > Metazoa > Arthropoda > Insecta > Orthoptera > Morabidae > Vandiemenella > Vandiemenella viatica. The sequence goes on from JARYHS010009186.1 coordinate 190,482,087, forward strand.
TCAACGGCATTTCCATTCTGATTCTATCAAAAATTTATACTGGCGCACTTCTAACAGTCAATTGCACTATCCGAGCGAGAATTACAATGTCCATCTACGTAAATGCTGCCACATAGAAGCGGTTTTTTTAGTTACAGTAATGGTTTTTTCAGGTTTAAATGGATTTGTGATTGATGTAGCACAATACCTAAAAATTAACGTTATTCACGTGTAGGATCAAATTAATTTTCACAACGAAACAGAGCTTGCTTTCATTACTGTCTTTCACTGGTTGCCGACAAACAGAACTGCAGCATTGAATGTATATAAAGACCAACGTGTGAAATCAATGGGATAAAAAAATGTTATTTTCCTTCATTCTTAATGGCTTTAACGAAAATTTTTAAAAGTATGGACTCTGTGAACTATGCGTTAGTTAGTGATACTGAAATAGAGGCGAAATGAAATTACAAGCTCCAAACGTTTTGAGTGTCGAGCTTGCCGGTAATATTTAAAAAATATGATTTTTTTTTTAGATCCGATGGACTAGTTACAAACTTTTGAGAACAATTCTTAAAAAACTTCAATGGTTGCTCATTATTGCATGGCCAATACAGCCCATGTATAATACATAAGCAAAATCCTAACTTGCTAATTTTTAAACAGTCCATTGTCCGGAAATTGGTCTACTTCTGCCAATGCTAGCAAACCTAATAAACAGAATTCATGAATGCATGTTAGGCAAGTTTTTAATTTACGTTATCACGTATTTGTAGAGATTTCATTCCAAATTATTTCCATAATCGAGGCATTACCAGCACGCATGGAATTATACAGTTGGATGCCATGTTTTAACATAACCATTATCCTTTTTAGTCCTGATTATCATCCTGTTTTGTTAATTTCAAGTAAATTCAGAAAATAATTTCTTTAATTGAATTTTTGTAAGATTTGACCTATTAAAATGTCACAATGTGATTTAAATATGGTGTAAGAGCGTGTATGAATGTTTTTGATAATTACTAGTTTTTTGTGATGTAAACTATTTATTTGAGAAGGTATTATCGACTATTCGTTATGTTGTGGTCGTCGTAGTTTTCGAGAAATTTGTTCCATAGACATGGAGGTGAATCCCACACATATAATCCTGTAAGGCGTGATCGCCACCTTTAACTTCTCTTTCTAGCTATTAATAGAAACATAAAACATTTTTCATCACTTTTTGATGACAGTTCAGCAATATTAATTACAGTAAATGTTTAAACTGGGGGCTATATGGTTTTCTATATAGTTTGTTTTACAGAAGGATTTAAACATCTGATGTAATCTGTTACTTTAATTGTTTAGTATCCAAAGTCGATGTTACTAGTAATTTTATAGCACGACGTAGTAAATGATACGTAATTACTAAGCCCCGGATTTTTAGGTTCTAAAAAACCAAATTTAGGTTTATTCAACTCACGTTTTAGGCTTTTATAGGTTTTTAAAATTCTGATTTAGGAACTTAAACGTTTTTAAGGGAAATAAAATTTAAAACACGCAATATATACTGCCATAGTGTTAAAAATATTGTTGACTTTACAGTACAATGTCAAATACTCCTTAAAAACTTCTAACATGTCATTGCTCGATCACATTAAAACAAGCAAAATAAACCACTATTATGTTCAAAATACTTCGTCTTTATTGTTTATGGTAAACAACTCATTTAAAACTTCTAATATGACACTGAACAATGAAATATTTTGACAGATTTTCAGGAGTAAATCCTCCTCTCTTTTCCGTTCAAATTCTCTTGAATGCGGAAAAACTACGCTTTACGTGACATGTGGTCAGAGGTGTGAACTTTGTATCAGCGGTTTCCTTAGGATTCCAAGGCAATATTCTTGTTTCTTTAGACCACAGAGGACACGGCCTATGTATTCCATCCTCTTGAAATCTGGACTGCGGGCTAAAACAGACTCCTGCTTCTGAGCTATAGACACACCAACTGGTCCAGGAGCCACTTTGGCCCTCACTTCTTGGATGATTTGAAGTGCTTCCGTCAACGGTAGAGTACCTCCTTCCAAATTCTTGATTGAAAATTCTGGGTTGTAAAAATTTGCCTTTATATATTTCAAATCCTGTACATCTGGTACTGAGTGCAACCCTTTCTTTGCATTTACTATAGCAATAGCTTCGCTTTCATCTAATGATTCGATGACCTCCGTGATGCTCTCATAGTTTTCTGCATAATATACTGCGGCTGAGTGCCAGGTCCCCCATCGTGTCACTACTGGCTCGGGAAGGAGGGGTACTGATGGAAGCTTTTCTCTTAAAGTAACGACTCGACTTGGAGCTTTCAGGAATATTTTCTTCACTGAAGGAATTATCTCGTAAACTACAGGGTGCTGTTGGCGAATTTTTTTCAGCTACCTGGTGCAGCCTATGAGCTAGACAGGTGACATGGACCATTTGAAGATGGAATGCCTTCAAACACTTCCCTGCTTTTATCGTATAAGCTGCACTGTCTGTCACCAACAACGACAACTTATCCTCAGTGTTCTGGACCTGGCCACAACAGTTTTGATGCATCCCTTACAGCAATTACCACAGTAGACTGGTTAGTCATTGGAAGTTCTCTGCACATAATGACTTGGGGTATACTACGTCTCTCACATGCGAGCTTGCCCACAACAACGCTATGTATCTGCCGCAGGCATCTGTACGTCTCATCTACACTTAACCAGATGAAGTGGTCAGCAATGTCCACTAGTTCTTCAATGGTTTTCTCTTGCAGCTGGAACGAGCGTGGTGGTGTAACGGATAGCGTTCTGGCCTCGCATTCGGGAGGACGGCGGTTCGAATCCCCGTCCGGGCATCCAAATTTGGGTTTTCCATGGTTTCCCAAATCACTCCAGGCAAATGCCGGGATGCTTCCTTAAAAAGGCCATGGCCGAATTCCTTCCCATTCCTTGCCTCCATCCTTTCCCGTCTCTAGAGACCTCGCTGTTGAGAGACGTAAAGCAGTTAAAAAAAAAATACTCGCAGCTGAGGCAAGTAATTCTTTCTTAAAGTGAATTCATCTGATATTTTTCTGTTGCAAAATTCTTCCAAAATGGTTTTCAGGACTGCATTATAGACTGTTGAAACTGGTATATTAGCGGCAGTGAGAACTTCACACAGACGCAGGTGAAACGAATCTTCTGCACCCAGCTTTGAACTTGTAATGAAACTCTGCTTCTGTTCGGAAGCGTTTCTCCTGGTAACATTTGCCAAATAAGTTGCTGAATTCTGATACTGTAGTACGTGGGATCATTTTTCTGCAGTTACTTTTATAGAAAGCAAAAATAAAAATAGTCCACCTGAATATAACACCCCGGATAATACCCAGTTAATATTATGAAATTTCATTCAGCAGTCTAGACTCTGTCACTTTACGTTACTTTAGAAATGAAAACAAATAAAATCTATTTTTTAAAAAAATTATAAAAGATATATGTATATAACACAAATTAAACTTACTGGTTTCACACATGCTTGACAATATATAATTTTCTCTCATCTGTAGAAAAGTTCTTAGTCGTTCCTAACCACTCTCGCAGGTGACTACTTCTTGAGGATTTCTGTTTAGGCATGATTGCTTTTAATTAAGGAACTAAACTTATGTAGGCCTACACAATATTTTAATTTTTCGTGTTACCACTGAACGATGACGGTATACAACTGTTAATTTTTCATAAAGGGTTTGCGTTCCTGAGATTGTTAATGTTTAACGTGCTATGTTTAAAACTTGCTTTGTCGATTTGTTTCTACTGAATGTAAACCTTTGTAATAAAGTGAAGTTGCCACACCGCATTGTTACAGCTTTTCTCAATGTTACTGTTAACAGTTAGGTTAAAACACATCATTTAATATTGTGGTGAATAGTTATTCCAATTTTAAAATAAGTTCTTCCGTTTTACACGTAAACATAGTTCGTTTACCCTCCAAGTTCGGCTTTACCCCTCGGACTATGTTAGGGATCATTCCCATACTGCTCACATTTACAGTGTCTTGGATCTTAGGATTCACATAATAATAGATACAGCTGGTGATGGTGACTGGCCGGATCGCCATGTAACATTAACTTGGATCGATGTAGAAGAAGAAAATGAAATTTTTGAGATGGAAGCAGCCGCCCGTAACCTGTCAATCAGGCACTGTTCCGGCATTTGCCCTGGAGGAGAAAAGCAAAACGACGGAATACCATGTCAGAACAGCCGACGGTTGGGTTCGAGCCCATGGCGTATTCCACGACCCGTACCCCTGAGCTAATCCGGTTGGACATTTGTTTAAGTAACAAAACTACAGTCGAACTGGATCAATACATCGAATTAGGTCATTTTAGGTTCTAAAAACCGAATTAGGTCATTTTAGGTCATAACATAAAAATTAGGTTAATTTAGGTCCTATTAAATTCATGAATATTATTAGTTTATACAGTAGACGTAAGAGAAAGTTAAAATTTCGAGGATATTAGGTTGGGAACAAAATAGGTTCGAACCTAAGAATCCGGGGCAGTGGCGTAGCTAGGTCAACAAGGGCCCCGGTGCAAAAAATTTATTTTGGGCCCTCAGGCCAGACGGGCGATCTTTTTTTTTTTTTTTGCTTTGTGTGCTGGTAGGGGCCCCCTGAACTGAGGATGGGGGCCCTCGAATTGTTCTTTAGGGGCCCCTGAGCACAGCTAAGGCCCTTAGTGAAGGGTTCCTGTGTTCTCAGGGGCCCCTTAGACGTCGGTAGAGCTAAAAACAAGGTCGCCAGTTTGCCGTGAAGGCTCGTGGGCCCTCTATACTGCGGCGCTTGAGGGCCCCTTAGAGGTGCGCTTAGGGGCCCCTTGAGGTATGCTTGGGTGCCCCCTGAGCGTGAGGGCCCCGGTGCACTGCACCGCCTAGCCCCATAGTAGCTACGCCCCTGATCCGGGGCTTAGTAATTACAGAACACACGGTCTGATCTCAGGAATTACTTGACAAAATAATTGGATCATCCATTAGCAAACACGTATTTAACGTCGTTGAAAACACTACTGTGAAACTGCTGCTAAAACATATCGATTACTTGCATTAGCTTCCTTGGAATTTGCTTTGAGTCCGTAGGACTAATCGGAAGGTGGACTAATCAAGCACAATGGGATGTGACGCACCCTTGTTACCCCAACACATCAAACGCTGCCGCCTGGTGACCGGCGCGCGTTTGAAAAGCGACCCCATCTCATTACTGCCTGCCAGCCCGACACGTAGGTGGCAATACTATCAGAGGCGGCTGCTTCGTTTGTCGACCGCAATCTACAGAGGGAGTCGGCGGCGCTCATCAATACCCCGACAGTGATAACAAGTGGGGACAAGTCAGCGGAAATAAAACGGTATCCACCCCAACAACTAGAAGGGTGGCGCACAATATAATCAATATGAAATCTGTGTGGGTGGGCTGAAAAGTTCTCAGCATACATGATGTACGATGAAGCTGTTTATGCTGTAACCATGAATTTATAAAACATCCGCGAAAACCTTTCGTGTTTAGTACCATGGCAATATCATTAGCCCCTATAATCTAAACCAATAACTTTTCAGACGAACATCTGAACACCGCATATTAAATGTGGCAGCGAAATATATTATTCTGTGAATGAAGTCATGCCTTTCCTTCGAAAAATGTATTTTCACCGTGCGTGGTTCGTGAGCGGTAACTCTCTGGCCTCTCATTTGGGAGGACGCGGGCTCTAATTCCCGACCGACCATTCAGATTTGGGTTTTTCATGTTTTCCCAAAATCAATCCAGGCAAATGGTGAAATGGCTCCATCAAAAAAGGCCATGGCCACAATCCTTTCTATTCATTGACACCCGCCCCCTCCCATCCTCTTTGTCCTCAACGTCGACGAGGCGTAAAACCCGAAACAAAAAAAAAGTATTTTCTGTGTGTTTCGAATATCTCAAACAAATGTATCTGTCGTACATGATAACTGGAGGTTTTGCAAAACTTTCGGTCGTCAAACTTGCTAGGTAAATAGATTATTTTAACTTTTAACTAATGTTTTTCTTTGACAGTGGTTTAATATTCCTCGACACAAAACATGGTTAAAACAAACAACGGGCACTCTCAACTAACCTACCGTACAGTATAATTAAATTAACTAATTAGTTTATCTCTGCGTACCACGGAGGTAATCAGTGTAATGTATACTAATCTAGACCAAATTCTGCGAGGTTAATTCGTTTAAGAGCAGCTGTATTCATCAATTAAAATAATTCGTCCATGTAAACTTAATTATGTACAAAACGTGTACTTCATGTCCTAACTTTATACTTATTCGAAATCAAATTAAATTTACTGTTATTGCTCTGATTCGAAATTATTATTACTGATTTTCGTATAACAGATTCTGTAACTGGCATATATCTCTTATAAATCACGCACTTTCATTTTACTCGCGTTAATTGTAAAACGAAGCTCCCACCGTAAAATAAATTGCCTCAAGATATTCACAAAACAAAATTTATTCAAACCAACACTTCAAAAATAGCACTCACGTAAGCTTGAAATCCAGTCGACTGTGTCAGGGTACATAAGAATTTAAAGACATTCTATCGTTTCGAAAAACAATTTTTGCATTATTGTAGTAATTTTTTCGCCGTGCCATATTAGATGGCAATAATATCAAATTTAGGAGAGAATAAATCACCAATGTTGTGATGATCTTAAGATGTTGAATGAGTTGAGTAGAGAAGCAGAACATAAAGAGAAGCATAAAGAGATGTATAAAAAAAGGGATTGAAAATATCTTCGAATAGGTCACTTCATGTTTATTTTTTATTGTTATTGTTACTTACATGCTCAGCAAAAAAATCTGAAAGAAGTGTGACATTTCTAATTGCTCGTTAAAACTTTGTAGAAGGTGTTAGATTTTCTGTAATCGATTTTCGTCATTACCATTCGACGTCTCCCGCTTCTGTGGACTCTCTGGGAAATCCTCTTTCATTTCAGTCGTTCTTTTGGAGCTTCTTCTTTCACCAACGATCTCTATTTAACTGCATATCTGCCCTTAAGAGCTTATCTTTATCAAAATGAGACAAAAAATTTGAGAGAGTTATCCATCTTCCATAACCATACGAGGTAATAGAAAATTATGGTCACTTACCTTAGTTCGTAGGATGCACCAATAAAATGGAGTTAATTGTCTCTGACGAGCTACTAAAGGTCAACATTTGTATCTAATGATTAATTTTATTTACTACAATGGAGCTTAAGAACAGGTAGCAATTTCACTACACTCGTAATATCTAACTGCATGAAATTTCTTTAAATTCTTTTAGCATTTGAGGTAAACTGCCAGCACATCCCTCAATTGTTTAAAAAAAATGAAATGAAAATCTTTCCTTCCTGTCACGCCGGAAATCAAGTTTTGATTTAAGGCCACAGATATACTTTTCTGTCTACATTCCATTTCCGATCCTTGGCTCAGTGTTCATATAGGCTTCAACATGTGAGAAATTTACAAACGACCAGTACTACCTTCACCTGTTTGCCATCTTTCTTTATCGGTGACTTACAGTGTTCTACGATAATTTCCGCAAACAAATTTTACCTTTTCTCCTGTGCCTTGAGACTGCGCTTAGTAATTCCACAGTCAGATGGTTTTAGGTGACCTGGAGACCCTGCATCAATTAACTCTATAGTTCCAGAACCTCTACTTATGAGTTGTATTCACAGTTCAAGTTACTTTACTGAACACGGTAAACGAATTGTAACGCTCGAGTCTGGCATTCGGCAGTACGCGGGTTCAAATCCCCGCCCGGTTTTAATGGTTTCCCGAAATTAATCCAAATATCATGACCTAATAAGCCCAATTTTTTTTAAAAAAAAGTTTTAAGCCAAACGTTACTGATAGTTACCGCCAACACAAAAGTTTAAATTGTTTCAGATAAAAACTATAGTTAGTCCTGTGAATAAGCGCTAACTGCATCGATTTTTCCCATTCGATAATATTAAGATATAAATAATTTCTGTTTAATTGACTAGGTAATGACATAAATTTACATAATTTTACATATTAATGTTTTGCCATAAATCCTGATCCATACATGCACAACATAGCCGCGTGTCTGTCATGGATTTTTAACTCTTATATGAAATTATTTCCACTCTTCAAATTTTTCTCTTAGTTCCTTATTGCTATGAGAAAATCTATTCCACCGTATTTTTAAGAGTTTAGAAAATCAGACTGAACAGTTAAGAATAGATTATATCATCTGCAAACACAACTATTATTTTCTTTTGTGTCCTAGACTGAAAGACATTTCTTCTATTATCCACTTGTGTGCACGAATTGAAATGTGGAAAACGTAACAGCACTTCGATATTGTGTTTATATAGAATCGTGTTTTATGATTTATCGTGCATTTATTAAACCTGTGAATGCTTATTATGCGATTGCGAAAGTAAATATTCCATTTTTATCTGAGTTTAGCAAGTAAACAGCAAAAAGCTTTTAATGTATCATTCCCCGAATGGACGATTTTCATGGTCAAACAGTAACAATTTCCAATTTGAATGCATTAACAGATTATTTTTAAATCTGTTTGCTGAGTAATAAAGGAATTACGAAGTGTAAAAACATCAATCCCAGCAGCTAATCTATAAATACACAACAATACGCCGATCATAAACAGAAATATTGGATGCGCTTACCTCTCGAAAACGTATTTAGTTCCCATCATTTCAGTATTTTTTTATGTCTTCATTCATCTAGCCATTATTTATTAGAATAGGCTAAATGAATTTGAATGCGCTGCATGAGATTATTATCTTCCGTAGTAGAATTATCAACCGATAATATTTTTTTAAAACAGAACGTGAGAATTTTGTATAATGTAAAGGATTTCGGTAGTAAAAGGAGATAATGGAGTTCTTTCTCCGATAGCTATGAGATTCGATAGTCACCGAATATGGGAAAAGTCCAGCAACGTAAGATTAAGAAATCATAATGATGCGTCCACCAAGGTTAAACTCACTGTCTGAACACCATCCCCCAAGTTGTCTTAAAATATACAGCCAGCATAACTATAGCGAGGAGAGGAACACATACCTTGTTCATATTAACCTCAAGCCAATGAGAATAAAATGGTAATGGTGTGTTTTATTTTTATTTTTTTATTTGTTTTACTCTAAATTACTTCTCACGCATTGAAGAAAGGAGACCAATACATATAGGAGGATTCTGTGATTAAGTGATTGTTTCATTCAGAACTAAGTATGTAATTCGTCAAGAGCTGTCTTCACATATTACGCCATTTAATATGTGTTCTTTCATCAGATTTTTATAAGTAAGCAATAAATCTGGAGTAGCCTTTCCGCCACGCTTTCATTTCTACTGCAAGTCCCTAAATCACTTCACTAGTTCTAAGTCATTTCTATAAATGCTAATTATACATATTTTCAATAAAACTAACCGAAAATAGTCATGTTGAGATGAACTCACAGCCTTATGTGGCCAATTATCCTTTCTATTTGGTTCTAGTTTTAGATCTCGTCGACGTTGAGTTCATTAGAGGTGGGAAAGGACTGAGAACGGGAAGGAATTTTGAAGGAACTCCCCCGAAATTAGACTGTAATGATTTATGGAAACCATAGAAAACCCTAATCTGGATGGCCGGATAGGGATTCGAATCCGCGTCCTCCCGAATGCCATGCCTGAGTGTCACTGCTCACCCACCACCCTGTGTGTAAATTCCCTTTCGGTGCTCAAAAAATGAAGCATATTCATATTTTCGGATGTCACTTCATATGAGAGACAAAGCGTTAGTCCAAATTTATGAACTTCAAAAAACTAAATCCCTCTCAACCAAAGCTTAACGTTTTGAAAATATAATGCCGACGTATTTAAGACATGATTTATTTAATTATTTTTTTGTTATATGAAATCAAGGTAAACATTTTTCTGAAATGTAATGCCTACAAAGAAGTGCGACTGCTTAAAGCAATAAATACATCTACTTTAGAGATTACCGGCCTGTATCTGGGGCAGCCAAAAACATTTTATCGAATGAACAATTCATAATTTTCGCAAGAAAGTTACATCTATTTTTATATAACCAAATTTAAATTCATAACTCTGTCACACCGTAAAACTGATCACACGGCAGTACGTAAGTAATTCGTGCTACTGAACTCAAAGGTGAATCCAAGAGGTATGGGAACGCAGGGAAGAAGTGAAGTGCAATGTATTCTAATCAACAGATACGCAGTAGTTTGAAATCACTAACATAGCAACTTTTATGCCCTTGTATTGTTCCAAAACAAAACATTCATTCAATCTATTCATAATAATGGACGCTATCGTGAAATTCGAAGAACGTTGATGACTTCTGTCAAAATTGTTAGAGTTCAGTGGATAGTTAAGAACATGAGAGCGGTTAAACTTTAGGTTCAGTCTTTACATTGGCGTAATGCGTAGAAATTCGAAACACTGTCATTCGTCGGCTGAACAGCACTGGTTTCCTGCCATCAATGCTAAACCCATTTACCTTATAGTGTGGATGCTGACTCGTCGACAGTGTGCAGGAATCATCTTAAAAAGCTCTGAATCAGTTATCAAAAACAAAAAACATATTTCTTTGAACTTGGAATTACTTCCAATTGGAAGACTGACTGTAAAGAAGACAAACCTTCTGAATTAAAATTAAACGACTTATTTACTAGCACTAAAACACAGCAATGTAATCAGTAATTACTCTCTTAATGTGGGACATTGTAACCCTGAGAGTTATAGATTTCAAAATCGTAAGCAATCTTCATTTGATGAATTAGCTGTTTAGAATACGTATTGTGATCTAATTCCCATTTCATAAACCAACTAAAATATTTGGAATACGTTCTATGGTAAAGAAGCTCACTAGTAGATCTTCGATACTTTTTGTAAAAGTCTTTTAATTACAGAAATTTGAAACAAGACCAATTTACATACAATATAAGAAAATGGATTAGAAACAGTAGTGATTAGTTATAACTATCGGCAGAAAAGTAGTCATGATTTTTTTATCTGTTTTTCATGGACATGAAATAACAATTTCTATTGAGAAATGTAGTTTTATAAGTTTATGATGTGCTGAAATGCTTGCTTTTGTAGGTATGTTTGAATTTTTTTATTTTTTATTTTTATTATTTATTTATTTATTTATTTACGCCTCGTCGACGGCTAAGGTCATTAGAGGCGGGATGGGACTTGGGAAAAGAAATGGGAAGGTATTCGGCCATGGCCTTTTTGAAGGAAGCATCCCGGAATTCGCCTGGAGTGATTTGGGGATACCATGGAAAACCCAAATCTGGATGCCCGGACGGGGATTCGAGCCCGCGTCCTCCCGAATGCGAGGCCAGAACGTTAACCGTTCACCCACCACGCTCGGTGTATGTTTGACGGACTACCCACTCATAACTGCTCGTATTTCTAAATGCCTATGTCAAAACTGTTGACTACTTTGTAATTTTCGTAAAGCAACATAGTTTTCATGGATGTTACTACTTGTTATCGTACGCTTCCTGTATAAGTAAAGCAGGTAAGTCAATTACCAGTTCAATTATCTTATTTTCTTTTATTGCGATGGAGTGCACGCTTCGATGGCAATTTACCTACACACAAAACTTTACCCTTTCCTGTACCCGCCCTCTCCAAATTTCAATTTTAAATTCTATAAGATTTTGGAAAATATCCATCATCTCTCTTGGTAATATATTCCAATCCCTGGCCGCTTACCTTCCAAAGAGAATCTTCCCGCATACTCATGCCTGAAATCGGGTGCCAGCTTGTTGTCATGGTCCCTTTCACGTTTCTTAATTCTTCCACTAATATCTTTCCACGGCTCATCACCAATATAGACTTTGTACACTTCCATGTCTTATCTTCAAATGAATCGCAGTCCAGTTCCTTTGTATAGTTATTGATTGCGTTCTGCGGAGATAAATCTAGCAGCTCTTCTCTGCACCCTCTCCATCTCCTGCATCTCCTGTATTTGATACCAAGAGTGTGGGTCCCATACTACACTACCATATTGAAGTAATGGCCTGATCAAAGTTTTGTAACCCAATTCCCTTACTTTTCAGGTACATCACCTCACCACTCTCCATAAAAAGTGAAGGATTATGAAACCTTTTCCTACCATCCGGCCAATGTGTCCTTCCCGTTTGAGTTTCTTATAAAATGTAATGCTTAAGTATTTATGCTTCAAGTCTTGAACAAACAATTCTTTCCCCATCTTATAGTCACAATCAACTTTTAAGTTTTTAATTATTATCATTGTTAATTTAATTAAAGTGGAGCACACGCACGCTACGGTGGCAATTCATCCCTTCTTATTATTTAAAAAAAATATGTTATATAATTCAAGTGTTAAATTCTTGCCACCATCTACTTTTTCGATTTACCAATTTTAATTTTAAATTCCTTCAGTTTTTTTGGTAATTTCTTTTATCTGTGAACCTAATAAGCTGACTCTTCTTTGCATTTCTCTTCATGCCATGCTGACCTATCCATCTAGAGATCCTTTTCAGATCACCATGCAGCTGTTCAGTCTTCTACGGTATTGATCCTATTATACAGCATCATTTCGTCTGCAAACAACCAAACTTCTGATAGTAAACTATCAACACCAATAGCAATGGTCGCAATACGTTACGCTGTGGCACTTCCATTTTCAATTCCACTTCTTTTAATACTTCATTTTCTATCCTAACATTTTTCTTTCCACCTTTTAGGAACTCCACTAAGCAGCAAATCACGTTATCACACACGCCAATACTTTTTACCTCATTTACCACCATGTTATGACTCACTCTGTCAAAAGGCTTTGAAAGATCTAGTGCCACATTATCCATTTATCCTCCCTTGTCCTTTTCATCCGAATTATCTTGCATACAGCCTACTACCTGAGATTTGCGTGAAAACCCTTGCTTCAATTTATGTTGTCGACTTGAAAACCACTTACGTTCCTCACATACATTTCAGATGTGGTTGTATATCAATCACTCCATTAATTAACGTTCCACTGGTGTCAAGCTGATTGGCCTATAATTTTCTACTCTATTTGTCACTCCTTCTTTATGTACTTGTACCACTATCGCACTTTACCAGTCCTTTTGTAAGTAGAAAGTATCAAGGTTTAATTTAAATAACGTTTCCAATTAAGGTGCAAAGTCACATCCTACACCAGGCGCTTATGATTTATTTTTTTACTTCCTTCATAAAATTTTCAGGATGAATTTCAAATTTTTTTAGTCTGCTCATTTATAATTGTGTGGATAATCTCGTTCTCGGATTTACACCCTTCCATCCCTGAATCATAGTCCCTAGTGGTCTCACTAAACTAGTCAATTCAAATCTTTTCCTTCTTCAAATCAGTAAAATTGTGTCAACAACCTCCCTTCCCCTCAGTTTTTTGACATAGCAGCAGCAAAAAATTTTAAGTTGTAAATGAAATGAGATAAATATAAAACATTAAGCAACCAGATTGTAGAGAAACCATCTTACTTTGCTTATTTAGAAGTTATTTACGGGATTATTATTATTGTCAATTGTGGGTTTTCTGTGTATGAGCTGTATAACTTTGTTTTGGCATGTTATAGTAACAATTCCGTTATCCACAGCTATTAGATAATGGATGCTTTATGAGCATTATGGAAAAATAAGATAGCTATTTCTGAGAATACTATAATCTTTTATTTTGTTGTAGTTATTTAAACCATGCGCAATGGAACCCTGCTCCGTATGTGTCACCAGTTGTTATGAGTTTTAAAGATTAATTACAGTGAGGTCATCTGAATTGAGATTGTTATACAACAATTACAAATAAAATTAAAATAAACTGTGATACGCATTTCGAAATCATTTCCAATTCTGTATTACATCATTTTTTGTAAATTTAAGAAGCGTTATGTTTTATCAACGTTCTCAATCGCCTAGTTTCTGAAGAATTTCTTTTTTTTTTTTTTTTTTTTTTTTTGTCTTTTTCTTTTTAATACAGAAACAACGCCAAGAAAGACTTCTATCTTATACCAGTGATTTCTGTTAGTTTAGTGAAATTCGTGAATAAACTAATACCACCAATCAACTTTGAATCAGTGGATTTGCTGCTTGTTTCAGATTGTTGTTAGAATGTCAATAATACTTTTTATTTACATGGCGTCACTTTTCATTAAAATTTTTATTACTTAGCAACGATTCTTTTCAACCTCAAATGTCGTTTCATTATTCCTTGTTAAAGATCAATAAATACTTCATCACTCTGAATATTTAACTGATGATTTCAATATTTTTAACAGTTTTTGATATCATTTAAAATAAAACAGGTTGTATTGACACATCATCGAAAAGATTCTAATGATCTGAATCGATAAAGGGTTATCTCTTAGGGATTGTTGATGAGTGACACATTGATAACGACTATATAACTGCCCACTTAATAACCGATTTCAGGCAAAAGTCTTTTATTTTACCGATGTCTTGACGGATAAACTGTTGTGAACCTTGTAGACAGTAACTTACATCATGCAGTTACAAGCGACGGGTTCAGTGGTATCGGTGCCCTGTGCTTCAACTGTCACTTTTTCCTGCTGATTGGTGGATAGTTTATTCAAAAAGCAATATCATAGTGACAAGATAGTCAGGACTAAATGGTTAACGTTGATTTAAAAATATTAATAATAAAAACGACCATTGTTTCTTTGTTCACTTCACAATTTCTATAATATAAGAGACAAACGGAAATATTCCAGAAATTTTGATTTTGCATTTAATTAGGCGCAAAAGTTCTCCTATACTCTAAAATTGTCATTAAATGCATTTCACTATTTTTTTTCATTTTTTTTTGTAATAACTTTATTGTGCTATGGTTTGTGACAACTGATGTTTCTTTATAATATTATTTTCCTGAAAATGTTGCTTTTCTACGCAGTTTTAAATTTCATACAGATACCGAACCACTGTCTGTCGTAATAATTGAACATTATTTTGTGGTTAAAATTCTCTCTACTCTTATGCAGCATAATATCTTCAATAATATTTGTGAGCTCCAGTAGCATTAACAGTTATTTAACAGTTTACGCGCAATTTCCCTGCAGGTAGTAAATGTACGGCTCTTGTTCCTGTTTATAACAGTATTGTCAACTGATCTTTGATCTTATTAATGTACGAGAATCCAAAAGAGCTATAACTGCTGCCAGTGTTGGGACCGATGCATTAAACTGTTAATCTGCTTTTATTCTTTGCATCACACGTTACTGTACAACGCAGTTTAATTAATTAGATGACGTCACTCACATTTGGTGGGATAATACGGCTTGGCAGCTCCCATGAACTTTGGTGTTAAATATAAGAAAATTCCGTTGTTTATAATTAAATAGAAGTAATGGTTAAAAAAAGTCAGACAAGCGCCTCTAATTTTTTTTCATCAGTAAAAAACATCGGTAAATAGGTACTAATCATCTACTATATAATTTGGTAAGGTCACTCATCCACTCACCTCCATAGCTATTGGCTGAAAAACCCTGTCACGTGTCAGCCTTCGCCTACAAAACAGCGACCAGAGATACCATTAGAAGGAATTCGTGGGTAATTGGCATAACACATTCATTGAGTTTGCGTTTCATAGTTAAAAAAATTTTGATAAATTTTGAGGCTGAAAAAACGCGGATCTGCTTTTCAGTAACTTGTTACTAATTAAAGTAACTAAAAAAACTTTTTAAAAAATAAATTGCTCATTGTCTCTGCTGTAACCACGAATTCCAATTGTCGTTTCGGCTTAGGATAAATTTCAGTTTAATTACAACATTCACTAATGTTGTTGCATGACCAGAATTTATGCATTAGAGTTTATTCGCTTTTTAGGCACTTTACTGACCACTTTCGTTATTGGTCTTTATCCATGTTCGCTGTATGTGAGTTATTACGTTATTTTAAGTGGACATCATACCAAATGTGTCACCGAATCGACTATTCTGGCAACTCATTTCTGCGGAGTTGCTCGACTGTTTAATAATATGGAATGTGTATTAAGGTCGTCACAGATACAATGACCAATGGTTACATGATGAGTGTTTAACCAGTCTCAGTAATGAACAACGTGATGCTTTCGAAGCAAACAGGATTTTTTTTTTATTTTCAGAGTGAACTTTAAGGGTCAAATACAAGTCAAGTTCGTATTAAAGCAAGTTCGAGTGTATGACCTTTGAAACAGTTACACGATAGCGCGATCGTTTCTGTCTCTGATTAATACCTACCACTATTAATGGTTCTGAGTTCTTCAAGCTCAAGTGAATTTATTCATCCTGAAACACAAGTCAAGATTATATTAGGCCAGATCAGATCAACCTGTCATAATATTTCATCGTAAAAACTGGATCAATTCTAGACCCGTGACGATACGCAAAAAACGGTCACGGGCTTACACTAGTATATATTATTTCTAAAAGGTGCTTTTCGTGACGAGCCGTCTTTTCCATTCATACTTAACCAAAATCGATAAATTAGGAATCATTTTAAATATTAAGAAAGGAATTTTTCAACCCGTAATTGGCAAAATTATGACCAATCAAGGTCACGGGTATGCGATAGTTCAGAGTCAAGCTGCTAGGCTTCGCTGGCGTCGATATGGAGAGATCCCCTTACCGCTAGATAGAAGCACCACAGAGATATTGATAAACTGTGCGTGTTTTCTAGAGTAAGTAGCTTTCCGATTTTTTTCTGTTAGAGAAACATTAGATCAGTTCTAATCATTTCGTAAAAGAGTTTGTGTCATACATAAGTTTAACGTGTCCAATAGTGTTTTCTAATTGCTTCTGAGACTTTGTGTTTTGCTGCGTAACTATTTCAGTTGATAAATAAACTATTGCTTCAAAGAGTAGATTCTTATTCCATCTTACTACTAATCATCAATCTTGTTATTCATTGTAAATCATTAGAATCATTTTCAAACTGGCCAACTAGTTGGTACTAATACGGGTATTTCCCACAGACTACATGTGTGCAACAACATTTCATGAGAACGTTGTTTAAAATAGAAAGAGTACATTGATAGCATACCCTTAGCAGAATTATTAGTGGGTCATTTGGTTTTACGGACCTTAAACTGACTTTCACTTCTCGCACCGTGCTCTAGCACGATCGGTGGCTCGAATTCCATGTTAAATTGCATGTCCCCAATAGCCAACTTCTGAACGATGTTTGTGGACTTATACCGCAGATAATTCATATAACAGGTACCCGTGATTTTAATAAGTTTTGTTCAGTAATAATTTCTCGGGAAACATATGTTATCAATAGGTAAAAAATGAAAATATGGCAACCTTCTTGTTTCCAGATAAGTATAATTCCTAATGAGAATGTTACAGAACTATTTTTATGAAACTGAGTACGTATTGACCTCGTTTATATTCCTATTTGTTTTTCCATCAGAGATTACTTTATAGTCACCATTTATTTTAATTTTATAATAAACTGACTTATTAGAATCTATTTTTTTTTAATCAACCTTCTATTTAGAGTACTATTTGCAACGTTTCTACATTTATACTACGCATCTTTCACGTACATGTCAGTGCCATACGCCAAGACAAAGACAATATAAATTGATGAACAATAGTGAGCTTGGTCTGATTCCCGCCGCCGGTTGCATGGAGGGTGTGTCGGAACAAATTGGGAACTGTGCCCTTCGGTTAGGGGGGTCGTGAGGACGAGGCCGCTTTGTGACGACATAGCGAAAGCTGACAGTAGCAAAAAAAAAATGACGAGGGGAAAGTGTGCGAGCAAGCTGGACCTCAGCGAGAACGTGTCCGGTGCTGAAGGACGAATTACATCCCCTCGCCAGTTTGATAAGGATGAATCATACAGCTGTAACCCACGTAAAGACGAGAGGAAAGACAAGAAACCTCTTTTCCGAGGATTCAGAAAACTCGTTCCATCAGATACATCGGAGCTGCACCGTTACCGTGACCGAAAATGAAACGATATAAGTTTGAAGTTGGACCGTGTCAAATAATATCACTACCTGAAATGCGAAGTTGTTCAACTAACCAGTGTGAGGAAAATTATGTCAATTAAAGGTTTTGCTAGCGACTTCGTACACGTGGCACAGAGAAAACTACGTCATCGTTTCGACATTGACTTGTAAATTAATTTGCTGGTATATAATGGCTTACAAAGTCCATTTCAAAACCCATAATCCAAATCTGTATAAGAGAAAAATCAAAATAAATAAGTAATAATACTTCCGATCATTATCAAAAAATCCAAACCAAATAAACAACAGAAATTTTGTATGGTGATTACGCACGTAGGTAGCTCTTCAGTTAGCAATACGGTTTTAATACTGGATTTAATACAACAGCATACCGTCAATCAAAACACATCTGCTAAACGTTTTATCGACAGCACACTTAAAAACATTCAGACGACTTCAGATAAGCAGTGTGACTGTGATTTGCCTGTATATCTATTGCACACCACGCTTCTCGGAAATCGGATTCCTCCGTTCCTCTCCAACTGCACGCAAGTGATCGAGCTCTAATTCCAGGAACAACCGCTAAGCGGCGTGACACACGCTTCGCCGAACAAGGCCAACAAGCCAAGGAAGCAGATATTGATTCCCTATATCTAGAAATTCACTATTTGTAGCTGAGCAAAGGCGGATGTGTTGGACGAACTAATTATAAAACATGGTGTCAAATCTTTGAAACGACTTATGAAGTAATAATCGCGTTAGATTTGAACACAGTTCCGCAAATGTTTCAAAACAAACAGTTCACTTAAAAGAATCTAGTTGACAGTTTCTTTAGTTTCTCCAAGTATGATGCAAAATGATAACAGTTATAATTTTCCTGTACTTAATTTGCGCATCAGGTAATTATTCCAATTGTGAAGTAAACCATGCTGTAATTACCGTGAAGTACCTCCCACATTTTATCTGTCATATGTATGATCAATACATCATCTCGGTTATCATAAAATTTTTGTGTTCCTTCTGTATTTTTTGTAGAACATTCGTCTGAAACACGATAAATCAAATGTAAATAATAGATTCGTGTAATATTTCATTTTAAAGCATTTAAAATCAGTCTACTGTATAGCATTCTGCTTTCTTCCATTCCGAACTATTGTTTACAAAATTAAAGGAATTGAACAGAAATATTACAAACACAAGGAAAAACTTGCAGGTATCTTGAAAAAACAACAATCGTATCATTATCAGATTCCATATTTATCACTTTGTAACAGTCTTATAATAATAATAATTATTATTATTATTAATTTAATTGCGATGGAGCTAACACTCCGGTGGCAATTCACCCAGGCATCCCTTTTCTATATAAATATATTTTTTTAAATTTTCTTTTACAATTTGAATTTTGAATTCCTCCCCCATTTACTATTATGATTTACAAATTTTAATTCTAAATTCCTTAAGCTTAGTATGAGCTTTTTTGGAAAATTATTAATCACTACACTTGGTAATTTGTTCCAATCCCTGACACCTTTACCAACAAAAGAAAACTTTATGCATGAAATCGAGCGGATACATTGTTACAATTTCACGTTTACTGTATAGTTTGGAAATTATTATATTAAAACAATATTGTGAGGATCATGATTTGAACAGGAAAACGGAATCGTAGAATCTTGCAAAAATGCTTGGGGGTGTTTAGTTCTTTTTAGAAATGTGATCCTGAAAAGAACCTTTACTTTGTAATAGGTGCTGAAAGCGAAAGAGGCACATTATTAATCTGAAATGTAGAAGACCGAAATTAGTGTTGTGTTTAAATATTTATGTAACAAAGATGTTTCATCAAATGGCATATTGGCCTCAGTACGGTAGGGTTTCACTGCTTTTAGGACAGTAAAAAAGCTGGCATATAAATTCAGATGGAGAGAACTACCACTGCAGATGATCCCTATTCAAGAAGGACACTGGAGAACATCACTAGAAAATGTGGACAGCGCATATGAGAAGGTTGAGGAAATATCAGGAATTTCAAGTCAACATTATATCATGTTCTAATGAACTACTTGATCATAACAAACGTTTGGTCTATATAATGCCGAAACTTTTGGTAGACAGCACATCAAAAGCCAGTAAGGAGGCAGATGTCTGCAGAAAATCTCTACCGAACGTGGTGGATGAGTGGTTAACGCTCTGGCCTCACATTCGGAAGGACGCATCTTCGAATCTCTGTCCGGGTATCCAGACTTACATTTTCCATGGTTTCCCAAAATCACTCCAGGCGAATGCCGGGATGCTTCCTTCAAAAGGCTATAGCCTAATTCCTTACAGTTCCTTGTCCCCAGTCCATTTCTGCCTCTAATGACGTCGACGAGGCGTTAAGCCATAAAAAGAAATAATCTCTGAAGTTAATCCAGAAGATGTTTTAGAATAACTTGTACCTATGGATGATACCATAGCCTTTACCCTGAAATCAAAACTAAAGTCAGTGCAGTGGGAGAACACCATCTCTCATCTCTATAAAAGACATAGAAGTTACGACGATTTACTTGATCCTGACGATGTATCCTTGTATAGAATGAAACTATCACGAAGGATATAATGTTAATTTTGAAGCAATTGTGAGCAGTTAAGGAAAAAGAGAGAAAATAAACTTTCAAAAAGTTGCTGTTTCGTCAGAATAATACTACCAGTCACAAGTCTCTCATTGCAATGGATGTGATTCATCTGTGTGGGCTTCAGACGGTACTGTAATCCTTATTTAGCCTATCTGGCCTTCTGAGACTTCCAGCTCTTTTCGAATCATGAAAGTCTGGCACTCTTTTCAGTTCTGATAATGACGATATATGTGCTATTACCTCATATTTACACCCTTGAGAAATCCTTTTAAGCGCTTGGTATTAGAACGTTATGGGAACATGTGTGTGGAACATGCGGCATTACCACAAAATAGTCACGAGCGGAATGGACAACACTCGTAAGGATCTTCACAGATTCAACGCTGGATGCTGTTGTGAAAACACGATATTTCGACGGTTAGATCCGCCGTCATCTTCAGGCGTACATCAATCTGTAGGCTCGACATTGAGCGAGTCCATGTGCCGCACCCCTCTTTTGTAGCATTGGCTCAACAGTTACTGCTAATTATCGATCATTTCTCCCGCATACCCCGGGCGTGGTTTAGTCCAACACCGCGCTCAGGGCGAATGAGCTGAACATTTTATGATGTTTTGCTATCTACAGCTTGGAAATTACTGGAGGTGGATTCTTGATTTCCGAACCACAGCTTTAAACAACTTTCAAGCTCAGATGTTACCAGAAAAGGTTCTGTTTCCAGCATGAACACGTAGAAATTTTGGAACATCGCTCGAGTTCAAAGACAGGGAAAGTGCATAATGCGCCAGCGGAAGCACGCGAACAAGTATACTCGGTGTTTACGACCGAGCCCGCCCCACAGAACTGGAGGCGGACAACTCCCCGACAGGTTGTGCAAGATACGGTAGTAGCCAGACAACAGCGGCGGTGCATTGTTCTGGCGGGTAGTGTTTTGTTGACCTTCTGAGCCCCCGGCGGCCTTTCAGGCCTGGATATCTAGCGGCCCGTCCGTCAATGGCGGCGAGTTACGAGGCCGAGAGGCGCAATTACAGCGACCACCTAGCGGCCAGCGCGGGAAGCTCTTGTTGTTTGCCAGACCACTCCCTGCCTCGCTTTGATTGCCTCCGGACGGCTGCGATCGCTCGCCGTTAAGAGAGTTTTGCCCACGTGACCACTCCACGGGCAACTGAAGCCAATCGAGCTCCGCAGTGTTACAGTTTTATGTTCGCTTTTGTGTTCTGTTCGGTTTCATCATCACTAGCCGTACAGGGGGAGCTTTAACCG
>JARYHS010009186.1:190504941-190533767 GCA_031002005.1 Vandiemenella viatica
ACGATTTGCTGATGACATTGTCTTGTTAGCAGAGAGGGCTGAGGATATTGAGATGTTGTTGAATGGCATGAACAAAATACTGAAGGAAGATTTAGGACTGAATATAAATCAAAGTAAGACAAAAGTGATGAAATGTAGCAGAAATGATACCAATACTAGCAGATTAAATATAAAAATAGGATCAGATGCAATAGGAGAAGTGAGTGAGTTCTGTTACTTAGGAAGCAGGAATGGTGTTAAAAGCAGAATAGCAGTAGCAAAAAGAGCCTTCATGAAAAAGAGAAACCTTTTAGTTTCAAAAATTGATCTATGAATTAGAAAGAACTTTTTAAAACTCTATGTGTGGAGCACAGCACTTTACGGTAGCGAAACATGGACTTTAGGAATACCGGAAAGAAAGAAACTTGAAGCATTTGAAATGTGGTGCTACAGAAGAATGCTGAAAATTAAGTGGACAGACAAAGTAAGAAATGAACGAGTTTTGGAAATGATGGGTGAGAAAAGAAGTTTATGGAAGAAGCTTACAGGAAGAAGAGACAGGCTTTTCGGTCATATTTTGAGACATGCTGGATTGGTTAATTTGTTAGTGGAGGGAACAGTCGAAGCTAAGAACTGTAGAGGAAGACAGAGATTAGAATATATGAAGCAGATAATTGAGGACGTGGGTTGTAAGGGGTATGTAGAAATGAAGAGGTTAGCACAGGATAGGAAGGGATGGAGGATTGCATCAAACCAGTCTAAAGACTGACGACTAGAAAAAAAAAAAATATGTTCATAATAAACTAATTTCATTTCATCACATCTTAGATTTGTTAAGTACACTTTAGTTCATAAAACCACCTCTTTTCCCAGGCGTAAAGACAGCATGTAGAATGCTTCCAATATTTCCTTCTCGAATTTTTTTCTTGTCGTGCTACAAAACACGGAAAACAAGTTGAGAACGAGCTTCACTGTTTTACCAACAACTGAGGAGAGGAATGTTAATGGCTAACCATTGTAACAGTTTAATCTGCAGCGTTTACACTAAGAAAGAATAGTCAGATATGAAATTTAATTTGTATATGTTGTTTATTGTTACGTCTCTTTTGAGTGAGTGACTGTCGACTATTATTAAATATACTTACATAATATAAATTTTTTTTTGTTCGGACGCTATTAAATAGATTAATACAACTGTGAAAAAAAAATGATTGAAATAGAAATTTACATCTCTAGGCATTAAACTACGGAAAATTGCAATATCTCTGTTCTTCACATTTGATACGGTTCTCTTTAGATATTGGGGTAACTATTTTCTTGGGAAGATTTCTAATATCAACTCTGTAAACATTTAAGGCAGTACTCTTTGATAAGTTATCAAAAATGATTGCTTAATTCTGCAATAAAGTAGGAAGGACAATTTTTAGAAATAAAACTGCATTTATAACGTTTTTATAAACGTTTACATTATATCGTAACACCTTCTTCAATTTACTTTCATAATTTACCAATAGGGGTTTATGCGGTGAATATTAATATCTCTGCCTATCTGAAGCCTAGAGAGAAAGCTGTTGTACATATTAGCAATAGGGACGCCCAACGACCACGCAACACCGGACACCGTTTTTATACAGGCGGCAAATGTGAATCATGAGAGGGAGGAGGGGAGGGCGGATTACTTACGGGGAATGCTTGTGTTGTACTATCTACGAAACGAGTAACTTTCAGTTCTGCATGATAACTTTATTTTTGTTTGTGAAATGCGTAGTTTATGAGGCGGAGATGGAGGACTGTCCTAGCATTCCCCTAGCTGATTGCGGGAAACCGCCTTAAAACGCGGGGACAAGGACTCTATCCTGATCTCGTTGTACATTCCCGATCCAGAGTGGTGGACTGGCGAGTATTTTTATATTTTGTTTCCAGACATTAGAGAATTTTTGAAAGTTATATGGAAAACCAATAAATATCAGGTGTTTACGCACGTAGGTAGCTCTTCAGTTAGCAATACGGTTGTAATACTGTATTTAATACCACAGCATACCGTCATAATTTGGAAGTCGATCAAAGCACATCTGCTAAACGTAATCTTTCTTGTTTTATCGACTGGACACTTAAAAACATTCCGACGACTTCAGATAAGCAGTGTTACTGTGATTTGCCTGTATATCTATTGCACTCCACGCTTCTCGGAACTCGGCTTCCTTCGTTCCTCTCCTAGCACTCTGAAATGATCGAGCTCTAATTCCAGGAACAACCGCTAAGCGGCGTGACACACGCTTCGCCGAACAAGGCCAACAAGCCAAGGAAGCAGATATAGATTCCCAATACCTAGAAATTCACTATTTGTCGGTTTGCGGTTTACGCTAAGCAAAGGCGGATGTGTTAGAAGAACTAATTATAAAACATGGTGTCAAATCTTTGAAACGAATAATGAAATAATAATCGCGTTAGATTTGAACACAGTTCCGCAAATATTAAAAAAAAAAAAAAATGAAGAAGAAGAAAGAAAGAAAGAAAACAATTCACTTAAAAAAATCAGTTGACAGCTGCTTTCTTCCTCTAAATACTGAATGATGATGCAAAATGATAACAGTTATAATGATCCTGCACTTAATTTGCGCAACAGGTAATTGTTCCAATCGTGAAGTAAACCATGCTGTAACTACCGTGACGCACCTCCGACATTTTATCTGTCATGTACATGATCGATACATCATCTCGATTATCATAAAATTTTTGTGTTCCTTCTGTATTTTTTTTAGAACATTCGTCTGAAACACGATAAATCAAATGTAAATAGTAGATCCGTGTAATATTTCATTTTAAAGCTTTTAAAATTTGTCTGTCTGTATAACATTCTGATTTCTTCCATTCGGAACCATCGTTTACAAAATTAATGGAATTGAACAGAAATATCACAAACACAATGAAAAAATTGAAGATATCTTGAAAAACAACAATCGTATCATTATCAGATTCCATATTTACCCCTTTGTACCCGTCTTATAATAATAATAATTATTATTATTATTAATTTAATTGCGATGGAGCTAACACTTCGGTGGCAATTCTCCCAGTCATCCATTTACCCCTTTTCTATATAATTTTTTTTTAATTTTCTTTTACAATTAGAATGTTAAATTCCTCCCCCATGTTGCTGTCCTATATGTATAGGATCGTGCTATGACTATTAATTGGGTGTGCCAGGATGACTGACACGTGGGTTCTAAGGGGTTAACCTACGATGCCCTATGACTTGCGCCGAATTTCTTCGTATTTTCTGCTCTTGAATTCTTCTCTCTTCAATCTATCCTCTTCTCTCTTGCGCTAGTAAATAAACATGAACATCGAGGGTAACTTGTAACTAGGAGAGGGAGCGGGCAGCTACGAGCTACTTGAAATGAAACAATGTTTCAGGAAACCCCATTTAATCTGCACTAGCCGTAATCACCTACAGTTGATGTTGTACAAGATTTGAGGTATTCCGTAACCCGTAATACTGACCCTAGGGATGAAACTTAGCCCTGCAGTTCACAACTAACAGAGTATGGCAAGGTTGGTGCAGCGAATATCTATCTCCGAGGCCTAGGTGTTATCTTGTCGATCGTCAGTCAAGAAGTGAGATTGATCAATGTATTCTAGCTTGCTGGAAAAGTATCGGCTTGCATGCTTAGCACTGCACGTGTAGTTTGCAACCCGAACTGTCGATCGGCAGAAAATCGAACAACAGGACGTACTTACTCGACGTCTGGCTACAGAAACTTACATGATTTCGGTATTAAAATATTGTAATAAATGACGTCCCGTCACACCCATTTACTATTATGATTTACATATTTTAATTCTAAGTTCCTTAAGCGTTTTTGGAAAATTATTCATCACTACACTTGGTAATTTGTTCCAATCACTGACACCCTTACCAACAAAATAAAACTTTATGCATGAAATCGAGCGGATACAGTGTTACAATTTCACGTTTACAGTAGAGTTTGAAAATTATTGTATTTAGAAAATATTGTGAGGATCATGGTCTGAACAGGAAAACGGAATCTTACAATCTTGCAAAAATGCTTGTAGGGTTCTTTTTTAGAAATGTGATCCTGAAAAGAACCTTTACTTTGTCATAGGTGCTGAAAGCGAAAGAGGTACATTATTAATCTGAAATGTAGAAAACCGAAATTAATGCTGTAGTTAAATATTTATGTAAGAAAGATGTTCCATCAAATGGCATATTGGCCACATTACGGTAGGGTTTCGCTGCTTTTAGCATAAAAGCTGCCATATAAATTCAGACGGGGAGATCCGTATTAAAGAAGGACACTGGAGAACATCACTAGAAAATGTGGACAGCGCATATGAGAAGGTTGAGGAAATATCAGGAATTTCAAGTCAACATTATATCATGTTCTAATGAACTACTTGATCATAACAAACGTTTGGTCTATATAATGCCGAAACTTTTGGTAGACAGCACATCAAAAGCCAGTAAGGAGGCAGATGTCTGCAGAAAATCTCTACCGAGAGTGGTGGATGAGTGGTTAACGCTCTGGCCTCACATTCGGAAGGACGCATGATCGAATCTCCGTCGGGGCATCCAGGCTTACATTTTCCATGGTTTCCCAAAATCACTCCAGGCGAATGCCGGGATGCTTCCTTCAAAATGCTATAGCCTAATTCCTTACAGTTCCTTGTCCCCAGTCCATTTCTGCCTCTAATGACGTCGACGAGGCGTTAAGCCATAAAAAGAAATAATCTCTGAAGTTAATCCAGAAGATGTTTTAGAATAACTTGTACCTATGGATGATACCATAGCCTTTATCCTGAAGTCAGTGCAGTGGGAGAACACCATCTCTCATCTCCATAAAAGACATGCAAATTACGACGGTTTACTTGATCCTGACGATGTATTCTTGTATAGAATGAAACTATCACGAAGGATATAATGTTAATTTTGAAGCAATTGTGAGCAGTTAAGAAAAAGAGAGGAAATAAACTTTCAAAAAGTTGCTGTTTCGTCAGAATCATACTACCAGTCACAAGACTCTCATTGCAATGGATGTGATTCATCTGTGTGGGCTTCAGATGATACCGTAATCCTTATTTAGCCTTTCTGCCCTTCTGAGACTTCCAGCTCTTTTCGAATCATGAAAGTCCGGCACTCATTTCAGTTCTGATAATGACGACATATGTGCTATTACCTCCTTTTTATACCCTGGAGAAATCCTTATAAGCGCTTGGAATTAGTACGTCATGGGAAAATGTGTGTGGCACATGCGGGTTCACCACGAAATAGTCACGAGCGGATTGGACAACTCTCGTAAACCTCTTCACAGGTTCAACGCTGGATAATGTTATTAATAAAAAAAAAATTTAAAAAAATAAAAATAAAAAAACGATATTTGGACGGTAGTTCCGCCGTCATCTTCAGGCGTACATCAATCTGTAGGCTCGACATTAAGCCAGACCATGTGCCGCACCTCTCTTTTGTAGCGTTGGCTCACCGGTTACTGCTAATTATCGACCATTTCTCCCGTAAACCCCGGGCGTGCTTTAGTCCAACGCCGCGCTCAGGGCCAGTGAGCTGAATTTCACTTTTTACGAAGTTTTGCTAGCTACAGCTTGGAAAATACTGAAGGTGGATTCTTGATTTCCGAAGCACAGCTTTAAACAACTTCCAAGCTCAGATGTTACCACAACAGGTTCAGTTCCAGCATGAACACGCAGAAATTTTGGAACATCGCCCGCGTTCAAAGACAGGGAAAGTGCATAATGCGCCAGCGGAAGCACGCGAACAAGTATACTCGGTGTTTACAACCGAGCCCGCCCCACAGAACTGGAGGCGGACAACTCCCCGACAGGTTGTGCAAGATACGGTAGTAGCCAGACAACAGCGGCAGGGCATTGTTCTGGCGGGTAGTGTTTTGTTGACCTTCTGCGCCCCCGGCGGCCTTTCAGGCCTGGATATCTAGCGGCCCGTCCGTCAATGGCGGCGAGTTACGAGGCCGAGAGGCGCAATTACAGCGACCACCTAGCGGCCGGCGCGGGAAGCTCTTGTTGTTTGCCAGACCACTCCCTGCCTCGCTTTGATTGCCTCCGGACGGCTGCGATCGCTCGCCGTTAAGAGAGTTTCGCCCACGTGACCACTCCACGGGCAACTGAAGCCAATCGAGCTCCGCAGTGTTACAGTTTTATGTTCGCTTTTGTGTTCTGTTCGGTTTCATCATCACTAGCCGTACAGGGGGAGCTTCAACCGAAACTATTTCAACTGCAAGCCATCCGTAGTTACAATCAGACAAAGCTATCTCTCGGATGACCGCTATACGTCCCCACTGAAATACTTCATTCGAGCTGTGGCGTGGCAGATGGAAGCTGGTAACAAGGCAAGCCCTTAAAATAGAATTAGTGAGAGATTGTTGAAAGAGCTCCACACATTTAGGCGGAAATATAATTTTATAAATAATACCCGCGAAACTAAGGGTGTAAGTATAAATAAGAAAATAAATTTGCATAGAATTAACAGGGAAAAGAGTAGCAGATGAGATAGCGATTATTCGCCTAGATTCATATATATTCAGAAATATAGTATCTATGGAAGAGAATTATTGTTAGTAGAGTGATGTAGTAACGTTATGATCGGCGTTAAAGAAAAATATCAATTTTGATTGGAATAACTATGCAATTGACTTTAAGTCTGAGGGAGAGAAAAGTAGGGAATGAAACTGATACGATTGAACAATTGGAGTTAGATGTTTGGTGTAATAGCTTCTGAGATGAAAGCTAACTGATCGATCCTGAGTGGAAAGTGGACCTGGTAATCTTTCAAATCGAATTTTTGTCCAAGCATATATTAACACGCTCAGAATTTGTTGTTGGTATCAAAGGAACCGTTCCGAGGAGATAAATAAAAAGAATTAAATTTCAACACATACAAAGTTTATTTCCATATCAAATCTGTAAGTATTACAGTGGTGACCATCTTTACTGGAAGTCTACAGCAAAAGAAGAATATACTCCGATACCAAGAATCAATAGTTTATTTAAATTGCAATCACCTTATATAAGCTACAACAACAAGCAACATTGCGACAAGCTGACATGATTAATCTAAAAAAATACTGTTAACAAAACGTTGCGCACGATTGTAATGTTTTTGTGTTAGAATCATTTTGTCAAGGCAAGACATCTCTGATATGAAGGATAAGAGAAGCATTGCTGGAGAGAATCAGATTGTTATAAAATCTCAGAATGTGTGGTCGGTCGACAATATATTTTCTGAAGAAGAATTATCTTTTTTATTGCATGTGTAACGGTTAACGGTGGTGATTGTAAAAGTATTGAATTAAATATGATATATAAAGTATATGTTGGCACAGTAAATGAGACTTAAGCGCACTTCAGTAATAGGGAAAAATAAATTGTTATTGTTGGATATGCACTCTCGAATACATATAGCCACTAATCGAGATGTTATCAGCATTAGAAAACTGTATTTTACATTAATGTTTGGAGAAATAATAGTAGATTTACTTTCACCAAGCATCATCCTATTATTTTAACAGTAACAATTCAAAAATTACCTACAGAATCTACATCCGTATCCATACTATGCAATTCACTAATATTGTGGTTGGCAGAGAGTGTTTTTGTTTTTGAGGGATACAATACTTCATATGTACTAACCAGCTGGTTTGAATTTAAGGAAGACAATATGAGATAATATAAACAAAACAGTCTATGAAACTTATCGCGCTGTTCATCTCCAACAGTACTACTAATCAGAATGTAGTTAAATCCAATATGACTGTCCACAGCACCACACAGCCACTTCAATCATTGAAAATAATAGAAATTCACATTGCGGAGCGTCCATAAACTACGTGGCTCGGCCTAGGACGGGGAGGGATTGGCTGGAAAGCTACGCTGCGCTACATGGGTGGAGTGGGGGTTTTCCAGACAGGCCTCGTAGCTCTCCATTCATACTATTTTTTACAGTTAAAATGAGGTACAGAATACACAACAACGTGTGTGTATTTATTTCCTTCATTTAATTATCTCCGTATGTAATTTACAATAGTCTGACAAGAGAAAAAAGTATAAAATGTCTTCTGGAATCAAAAGAGAAAAAAGCTACGTGCCACATAAGGGAGGGGGGGGAGGAGGGGGAACAGGTAAAAGCCACGTCGGGCTACGTGAAGGGGACGGGTGTTCACAGGAGGCCAAAATGGAGCTACGCGGTTTATGGACGCTCCCTAGACAATACGTAATCATTAGAAAAAGACTGAAGATTCGCAGAGTAGCAAATCACGAACCAAAAAATGTGTATTTTAGAAGACAAGAAGAGAGAGGGTTGATAAAAGGCAAGCAAGAACCAGAGTATATCTAATATTTCATTGTAACCGGAAGTGACAAGTTGTGGCTTGTTTGCCTAGTTATTCGGTCTTCCGCTGCACAAATATTAAGGAAATAATTGTCTTTACAGAGACTGGTTATTGATTCTCAGAATTGGATTTAATGGAAATAAATTAAATCAGAAGAGTTTTTATACTAAATGGGAAATATCGTGAGAATTAAAAAGAAAATAGCACACTGTCGATTATTTCATATGTCAGAAAGCGAAGTGTACTTACAACATTAACTCTAATTACTCTCTACAGGGTCAGAGCTCGCTTGATATTTCCGAACTGAGCAAACCATTGGAAGTTAAAAGGTCACATCTCACAAGCCAGTAAAAATCATTCGGCAGCAACGAAACGTATTGGTTTACTACAAATCAGAAACTGTATAAAGCTAGTTCGAAGCAAGCTGAATTCTGTTTGCAATAAGATGTTTACATAACAATCGTGGAAAATACACAGAACATACAAAATAATAATCAGTTATGAACATCATAGTGTAACTTCATCTATAGATCGGTTAATATATGCATACAAAGTTGCAACCTGATTCTTCAACAGTCATGACATAGTAGAGTAAGGAACTTTTCCCTTCTGATATGGAGTGGTAGAATGTTAATAAGGACTGGCCGGCACTCGACTGGGGTAGATAGGAGTGTGGTGATTTATGATCGCATGGTTCGGCGAAGGTGAACGTCTACCATCTTGATATAACATCTATTGAGCCACAGAAGAGCAACATTCAACAGAGGAGTAAACCAAGTCCAAGGCTGTTGTTTTTATGAAACTTCTTCAGTTCCCAATTTAGTTCCAGCCAGCCTTTAAGTAGACTGTTCCGACTTTTTAGCTTGGCTATAACTGAGAGATTTTAGTCCAAGGTATTTTGGGGTGCTGCTATATTGAAGCATTTGGTCATTGAGTGTTATAGTTGGCTGGTAGTTTGTTTGTTTTCTTACTGAGATAGATACTTCTGTTAACTATCGATTAGGTTGAAGGCGTTATCTTTTAAAATAGGTGTCTCTTTCCTGAATGTCGCGGATCAGGATTTCTACTGTCTCTATGATGTGAGTTCTATACACTGCAAGGCTGATTTCATCAGCGGATACGAACTTGCGAGAGACAATCAGTTAAATAGTTTAGGGGAGAGAATCGAACCTTGTGGTAGTTCATTAGTTAGTTTGTAAAATCTGCTCCGGATGAACTCGTGTCCTCTTGAAACATGCGGTTACTTAACCTATTTTCCAATTAAGTTATAATCTTTTGTAAGGAATATCATTGATTAGTTTAAGTATGAGTCCTTCTTTCCAAATTTTTTTGGTAGCGCGCTTCCAAGAGCGTGGTCAGAGACAGGAATAGATCATTAAAGTCCCGACTGGTATGGAATCCAGCTTGTTCAACCGCATTCAGGTCTTCGATTGTCGAAGTTATTCTATTCAAAATCAACCATTCCAACAGGTAATCAGAGCAGAGCAGAGCTGTCGGACGGTAACTGTGTGGGAGTTTTGAGAAAGGCAATGATTTTGAAGATTTATAATGTTATAAACAATAATTACAAACAAACAAACGCATAGTTACATTTGACTGTCGTACTTTCTCGTGCAGTTACCTAAGACATCACAACAGTTTCCTGTTCGGAATAAGGGGACATAATTGACCAAGACGGCGAAGTCAACCATTAAATTCAGGCAGTCGCAGAAAAGATAAAACGAATTATACGGCTATCTAATGACTCTCTCCATACAAGGTATCTTTAACATTATGACGAACGTTTCTGACATGGTTAAAAATTGAAAACTTTCTCTCATCAAAATAATTCTTAAATGTCTCATGATCGGCTGTTTTAAATACAATCGCTAGATGATTTTCTATGTAACTGCAAATGCAGTGATGGCTGAAATAATAAACATTATGATTGTATCACAGTTAAAAGTCTTTGTGCAAAAGCCTTTCCGTTAACAATGAGAGGAATTATCATAGATAACATTTAGTACTTTAGCAATAGAAATATTTTAAGCTAACACATAAAATGTGATTTTGCTTTATTATTGCTGAAATAAAATGTTAGATTTATGCTCTGAGATATTATCAAGCCTAATTATTTCAAATTTATTATTTTTCATGGATAACAGTAAAAATAATTTCGTAACCTTGTTGCAGCAAAAATTAGTTTTTATATCCTGCTAACGAAGTTTTCATTGTTGTTTACGATAGTGTGATTTTATTTGAAAAATGTGGCATTTCAAGTTGTGTTGTCATAAAATCACGTCACGCCGTATTTTTTAATTTCTCCCTGTTTCTGATCCTTTTTCGTTTCGTGACGTATGTCTTATGTTATGTACATACTGCTGCAGTGTAATTGCAGGACAGTCAAAAGTAAATTCGTGTGGTCCGCAACCAGATATCAATGTTTCGATTTGGCGCCCATTCCGCTTGTTGTGTAGCTGGATCTACAGGTTGTGGAATCCGTTAAAATTCCGTCCGCAACGTTATTTGAACCTAGAACCGTGATTTTTTGTAAACGAAAAAAAAAAAAGCTGAAATATCAGACCGCTCACAATATCTGATATAAACTAAACAGTGGTTACGCATAACTCCATATCGCAATATTCAGTTAGAAAGTATAATTGATCAAAAAGTGAAGTATTATTCGGAAACTTTTTGATCAAATGTCAGAATATGATGCAGACTTTCAGCGCTCTGAATTGCTAATTTCTGTAACAATCTCTGAATCAATGAGTATTATTGCACGCTATTTCGTTCAAAATAAATTTCTAGACATGAAACATTAAGATCTTAAGCGTCTTCTTGCTGTTTGTTTATAAGATCAAATTTTACAGTTTTAAGAAGCTGTTACGAAACCGGCAATTTCTTGTAATACAGAGAATCAGTGAACACTAGATTATATTTTTGTGAAAAGTAGCACTTCATGGACGTAAATACTACTCCGAGGATTTTCCATCACTAGATGTAGGAAAATGCGTTTTTTTATATAGATAACGCTCGCCTTAGTTTTATATTTCAGTAATGAGGCTGCTTAATAGGTTAAGATTCAGTTCTCTGTCACGATAGAATGTGTAAAACAAGCCAGTATCTGATTATCAATCATTAAAAAGTTAACTTTGTCAAACCAAGCATGTTACCGGAAATGAAAATCTGCGAGAAGTTTTGGCCTACTGCGTACAGCGCAGTACTAATAAGTAAACAACGTTACATCCACTTAATTAAAAATTTAGAAGAGAACAAAGAAAGACTTCTTAATGAGGGGTGTACCTCAGGTAGCCCTTCTCTTTGTAAACAGAAGTTATTTTAGTATATCTTGCGTAATTTGAAAAAGAAAAGTAGAAACTTCCCAGTAACTTACTTTTATTTTGGAGCTATACTTGTCTCCCTGTAATTTTTAATTATAACCTCATCAGTATCTAGACAGAGAGGAGTTGTTATTCTTGAGGTCTTTGAACTGTTACTAGCACCCATTCTAAAATGAGTGTGGATATTAAATGTTTTGGAATATAACTTTTCGTACAGAAATTGACAAAAATTTGGATCACGTTTAATTACGCTATCCGAACAGTGGATTGTTAACAGACTGTAAAAGAAACATAAAAAATATGATGAACAAATAGAAGCCCACAAATAACCTAACCACAACTTCATATCAGAGCATCCACTTTTTCTATGAGTTTGATGGCATCCACCTTTGAAACACGGGAGTTCATAAAAGAGTTAATTTGACAAAAACGTCTTAAATTAATTCACGTGTTAAATATGAAATTATGGTGTTACTGTTTTACTTTCAAAAACATTACGTTGAAAGATATATTGGTAATGACTTCAGTCACAAAATTACTGTTATATTACAACTAATTGAAATAATTTATCAGGCATTTCCTGCCTTAACTCTTTCCTTCCAATATTTTAAGAATTTCCTATACATACTCGGCATTTTTATTCAAATCCAATGAATTTCAGTAATATTAAATTATATGGCAATGCATTTCTGAAACTTTTATCTGTTATGGCGATTAAAACTGTTAGTATGACAAAATTTAAATTTTATTTGTTTAACGAAGTAAAGCGTAAATCTGGATCAGCTAACATCACAACCCCTTGAGCATGCTATTCCTATTATTCAGTTCTCTAATTATTTGCTATGTTGGCCTCAAGAAGAGAGCTGTAAAACCGAAATTGTGTGGTACCGGAATACCATAATTTTGAAGATGTTGATTTTTTTTTTATTTGCTTCTGACTTTACGCCTCGTCGACATGTCGACATTGAGGTCCTTAGAGGCGGGAAAAGATGGGGGGGGGGGCAAGGAGTGGGAGGGAATTCGGGCATGGCCTTTGAAGGAATCATCCCGGAAATCGCCAGGAGTGATATGGAAAACACAAACCTGGATGGCCGGACGGGGATTCAAACCCGCGTCCTCCCGAATGTGAGGCCTGAGCGTTACCTCTCACCCACGCTCTGTGGGGTGTTACCGCACAAATGTCTGCCTATATGGTATTTACCAACAAGCATGGAAAATGAAGGCAGCTTGATCCCTGATCCTACTATAACACCGCTGTAAACAGATTCTTTTGAGACAGAAACAGAGATTTAGATGAATGGAGTTTACCACTCTTTGCCTTAAAAACTACGAACCACATAACCACGATAATGCAAAAAACATTAACTCAAATCTCTCACAGTCCACAGTTGAAAAATCTTGTCATCCTTCCTTAGGATATCATTTAAAATGTTTACTGTAATCATATAGCAAACCAAGGAATTAAAATAAATACACGGTGGCAGGACATAGATTGAAATATAATTTCCACAGAACTGTTTTCTGAGTCTCACAGAGGGATTTTGGTTTTTTAAAGAAACATAACATTAATTAAAGGTATTGGAAAGTAGCTCAGAAACTGCAGAACATTACCAATGATTACCCACATACAAACGGACAATTTTAGAGTAGGTGAATGGACTGCCATTTAGTTTTCATAGTCCAACATTAAAAATTTCTTCAATTAACCGACCTGGCTATATGCGCATCAGTAATCAAACGTACGTAAAGAAAAACATATTTTGTTGGAGTACAAGAGAGAACGGCTCCTGTCTGATGAAAAGTAATGAAACTAGTCGTTCTGCATTATTTTCACCATAAATGAGGAGTTTGTCTTTCGCTCTGAATACCAACATGGATCGAATAATTTTAAGGAATAAATATAGGGTTATAAAAATAATCACAATTTTCAATGTATTCTCATACTATTCGTCTTTTGTTTTCGCATATCTAATCACGTGGAGGATTAAATGTCTGGATTTTGCACACTCTCTATTGAGACCTAACTGTCTCCCAGGAACGTTATTTCACAAAAGGTACAGTACGTTTCAACTATCGGTTAACACGCCCAAACTGCCACTCGGTTCTTAATAGGGCGATGAATTCCCTCTTTCCAAGTCTAACATGTTAACTTGAGTCATCCAAGCCTTTAAATTCATGTCGTAACTTGTAAATTTGGTTTCTAGCTTTGATTGTCGTTGCAGACCGTAAGAGCAACATCTCATTCCTCAACATATAGCAACAGCCAAACTACAACAAGTGATACCAATTGCACCTAATGTGTACATTTCCGCAATGAGACCCTGTCAATCTTCGTGAGTTTTCATTTACGAGAATGTTAATTTAATGTAATAGTTACCCAAATTAATCAAAAACTTGTAGCATACTCAATATTCTTTCGCTTTTTCTTGTTACATTCGCTTACCTGGTAACTTAAGTTTTTCCTTCCTGATTAGAAACAATCTGAATCTATATATGAACATGGCCAGGTGATGAATTTGAGTATTTTCTTTTATCTGGGTGTTCTGTACTTCCTAAAATCAAAACAGGCTGTCAAGTTTATAAGAGAGTGTTCTAGCAAAATAGTTTCCTTGCTTGATCGTTAAGGCTAAGAAACTAGACCAAGCGTTCACGTTTTAATTCT
Source organism: Vandiemenella viatica (assembly GCA_031002005.1). Taxonomy (NCBI): domain Eukaryota; kingdom Metazoa; phylum Arthropoda; class Insecta; order Orthoptera; family Morabidae; genus Vandiemenella; species Vandiemenella viatica. The sequence goes on from JARYHS010009186.1 coordinate 190,519,284, forward strand.
ACTTACATGATGACTCGATAAATCTTGCAACAATCTTTTTATCTCCCTGCTCTCTTCCTCAATTCGATGCGGCAAGCGTAAAATTACATCTCTCCCCCTTTTCCGCTGTGTGACGAGACGTTTGTGTCACGAGTAAGATGTAAAAGATACGCCGCTTATGTATATCCATCCGAAATTTGAAAATTTGTGGCTATGGAACTCATTAAAACAATACGTCGAGCTGAGTGAGAGATATAAAATTTGTCTTAAAACAATTTGTATAAACTATCTCAATTACACTAACAGAGATATGACCAATTAGCTGTGCAGGCTTCATAAAGAAGTAGTGAATGTCTGTTTGCTTGGGAGTCTGTTATAAATATATTACGTTCGGCAGAAGCATAAACATATAAGCAAACACACCAAACAGTAGATGTGTATCATTATAAAAGACGATACACGTTCAGTCAAGAATTTTATTACTTACACTTCGAAAAGTCGTTTAATTTCTGCAGTTATACAAAGATAAGTCTCACAAAATTTCTCAAGTCTTTAAAATCAAGATGTTTTGTAACACTTATTTGCCCGTACACAATATTTTTCCAGTATATTACAGCTGATAAAACCTTATCATTCTTTTAATTAGATTCTCCATTCTATAAGAGTATTATAAACGGCAGTCGTATCAGCAAGTGGCTTAAGACTTGGGTTTTGACGAACATTCATTTGCTTCAAGCGTTAAGTCGCTCCACCTTTGGATATTTGCCTGGCATCGATCTAAGCGCGCTATCTGGTGGTTCATGGCAAGTGCCGTCGGAGGACAGTCGTTTCTTGATTTATAAAACAGTGGATTTTCTTCTGCGTATGTAGAGACTGTGACTCCTGTTATATTAGATGAAACTCTTCCTAGGTTTAAATCGTGACTTCTGTTGCTGCTGCTAGTATGGTTGATGATAGCGATGGTACTGCACCTTCATTCTCTCGGTAATTTTCTCTACGGATGATGTAATGTGTTGTTCCAATCAGCGAGGTAAGCTTCTATCCGATACAAGCTTTCAACAAACAAAGAAACACAATTTCAGCAGTATCGCCAACTTATCATAGACAAACCAAAGTATTCTCCATTCCTGCTGTATAATAGATGGCACATACACGAAATCTAAAGGTTGATGTAATTAGCGACTAAGGGTTCGAATATCCACTCAGGTGCCTGAGGACCTTATTTGATATCTAAATTTTTTTCTTGTGTTGCAGCAGTCTAATTTGTAGAGTGGAGTGCGGTCCAGTGCGACACCCTTGTATTAAGGTTTAGCCCAATGTGGAAACTTCTCACCATTCCACCTGAGATTTCGTCTTGTTTCAGTTTTAAAGCAAACACCAGTGTATTTATGGGATTTGTTCGAGTATGACAGGCACTATACTACAGGAGGAGCTCGTATAAGGCTGTAATTAGCTTCTGTTCTATCTCTGCGGAACGAGATCTTGACGTCAAAATATCTAAAATGTCTTACTATAATTTTACAGTAGCTGTTGATGAGTATATGTGGTGAATTCAACGTGATGGAATATGCAACTTTATGGAATATATCTTTTTTATGATAAATAATCAGTTCAACTTGCCAGAGAGAAACTACAGACCACTTAAATTTTGTCTTTGCAGGTGACAAAACATTTCGTCTGTACGAACGTATTCTGAAACCATACTGTAAATCTGAACCAACTTAACAAATGGAATTTTTAAATATCGTTTGTCAAGGGATATGAATGTAGGAGAAAATACTTTTGGAGTTCTTTCTTTGGACTTCTACTTACTGCGATTAACATTAAAACTGAAAACACAAAATTTGTCTTGGTAACTTTTTACGGAGGAGAAGTAAAACATATTTTAATCACAGGTCCGGAGATTCGCAGGACGTCCAAATTCACGAGAAAGACATGATAAAGATTGGGGCAACAATACTATTGAGCAACTTCAACTGAATGATGTTCGTCATCCTAATATAAGTGTAGAAGAGAAATTCAGTATGTGTTAATTTATCGTGGTTCCTGAGATACAATAAAATTAATTATGCTACACAAGCTGCAAAAATTCCCTAAGTCAGCATCAGATGTATCAGTTGTCTACTTTTGTTTGATTATATCAATCTCAGGCTGTTTAAATGTAACGACGCATATGAAAAGCCATATTTTCACGTATTCGTGATTACTAGCCCCAAGACATAAATTATGTAGCGCATTTTAAATGTACATTAAGTTCGAATCCCCGTCCGGGCATCCAGATTTGGGTTTTCCATGGTTTCCCAAATCACTCCAGGCAAATGCCGGGATGTTTCCTTCAAAATGCCATGGCAGAATTCCTTCCCATTGCTTGCCCCCCATCCTTTTCCGTCTGTTAGAGAGACGATAAGCAGATAAAAAAAATGTACATTAAATCCTGGATAAAATTATGTGACATATCAAAATCGAAAAAGAGCTTCTTCAAACGGGAAATTCATCATGTGAAGCTGCAATGTATTCCCTTTCAGTATGGAATTACAAATACTTCCTCCATATGTTTTTATCGCGGAAATTGTTTTTTAAAGATTAAACTTCCAGAATATGTGAGAGAATGTGGATATTTGTTGCTAACCACAACAAAGAGACAAAAGCAGGCATAATTTAGTTGGTAGCCGCTTGTCGTATTTTGCCAAGTAATAATATAAAATAGGTTGTTTTGTTTAGGGTTTTGTAACTCTTCAACTTCTAGGTCATTAGAGGCGGGAGAAATTTCGTGACGATGAACGTGAAGAAAATTCGGCCATGGAGTTTTAAAGAACCCTCCCGGTAATTGTCTGTAATAATTTTTTTAAAAAAACACCGAAATCAGCATGGCCCGACTGGGATTTAAACCCGCGTACTTCCATTACGTCTCCCCTATCAGACTTGGTAAAAATGGTTTTACTGTTTGGTAAATCATGCGGCAGTTTTCTCACAGTTTGTTTCTGATTCATATTCACGCTTAAGTTCAGAAATAGCATCGTTCCATTTTGAGATGTAAACTTTACGTTTAGCACACAAAAAAATTGCAAACACTTTTCCTCTAATTTATTATCAACATTCATCTGTTTGTACTCGTTACTGTTAATCACAGAAAACTGGAAGTGTAAACAAAAGTAAAGTTTTATTTAAAAACCACGAGCGGAGAGTTTGAAGTAGTTGGGATACGCTTTGTTTCGTGAATGACGCACTGCAGTTTTTTAGCCTGGCGACTCACTCAGTGAAACGAATTTAATCCCTTTTAAATTCAGAACCCGGATTAACGTTTCTTTCTCTCTCCTATTGTACCCTGGATTTTTTATAACGGAAATTGATTTTATAGAACTTATTTCCAACGGGGTCGCCGTACGTTAGAATAAAGGGGATTTGGGTTGTGAGTCAGCGTCTGAATTACGTTCCCCTCCGCGAAAGTTAATCCCCCCCATTCGCCCCCGGGCTCCACGCAGCCCAACAGAGCCCTCCGAAGGCCTCAAACAACTATTCCTTATTGGCTTATTTAAATTACTGCTGATTCTTCAGTTTCTGTCTCATTGAGATTTTACAGGTCACATTTGAGCATATTACAGGAGACCTGACAGAGATTTTGCAAAATCAAAGACATTTCTCTCACTTTCTGCCCCCTTTACTCCCGAATTCACTTTAATGAAAAGTATTTCTAATACTTATATATACTGTTTTAGACTACCTCGCTAAAAAAAATATAATTTAACTTTTTACTTATTTGTATCCTTTTTTTTAAATTTATGTGACTTTCTTTTTTCAATATTGTCAGAAGCAATAAATTACCGAAGCGAACATAATTGTGACAGTTTTATGGTAAGTTATACAGAATGAAACATTAAAATAATTAAAAAATTAAAAGGTGTTCTCCTAAAGTTTGGAAAATGCAACTGCCCTCAGTAATGTTCTTCGTATGATTCGAGGCGAAATATACAATGATAAAAATGAATATATATATATACAGGGTGTTACAAAAAGGTACGGCCAAACTTTCAGGAAACATTCCTCACACACAAACAAAGAAAATATGTTATGTGGACATGTGTCCGGAAACGCTTACTTTCCATGTTAGAGCTCATTTTATTACTTCTCTTCAAATCACATTAAACATGGAATGGAAACACACAGCAACAGAACGTACCAGCGTGACTTCAAACACTTTGTTACAGGAAATGTTCAAAATGTCCTCCGCTAGCGAGGATACATGCATCCACCCTCCGTCGCATGGAATCCCTGATGCGCTGATGCAGCCCTGGAGAATGGCGTATTGTGTCACAGCCGTCCACAATATGAGCTCTAACATGGAAAGTAAGCGTTTCCGGACACATGTCCACATAACATATTTTCTTTGTTTGTGTGTGAGGAATGTTTCCTGAAAGTTTGGCTGTACCTTTTTGTAACACCCTGTATATATATATACAACGGCTCTTTGACTTTGTGGTTATTAGGGACGGGGGAAGACTGCGGGTTAGAAAAAAAAATGTATTCGGCCATTGACTTTTGAAGAAACCATCCTTGGGGTAATTTCGCGAAATCGTCAAAAACAGACATCTAGATGGCCTGACAGCACTTTGAACTTACTGGTGTCAGAATGCCGTGTCAGAACGTACTCGCCACTAGGCTTGTTTCACGTACTGGCCTTCTACTAAATCGGAAGTGGACGAATTAGTCTTGATATCCTCGCTTTGTTAACATGTGCTTACTTGGTTCTTATGACACCAGTTCTCGATCTGTGTGACGGTTTACACATAGTCTATCTTAACTTGCTTTCAGTCGATAAGCATTCCGAAAATTTCATACGTTTGGCTAAGCCTCACTGAATACAGTTCTTGGACATTCTGTGGTGTCATTTTCAAGATCAGCGATGAAGTTAAAAAAAACTTCTCCTGCCTTTTAGTTGTTGTTCATAAGAGTCAATTAGGAGTGATCAGTTTTTGATGACCTTCATAGTTTCAACATGTGCTGGTACTTTGCGGCGAATATCAGGAGAAAAGCAATTGCTCCTCGTATGTAGTGACATTGTGCTTTTTAATCACTTCCAGCCAGTTCCGAAACGCAGCGAAAGATGTGATGGATTAATACTGACATCAAATCTTTACACTAAATAAGAACATAATTGAATGTTGTAGATACGAAGACACAGTTTCCTCTGTTTTTAACAACACATGGGTTTTTTATTTATTACACATCAGTGGCTTATTTTTTAATTGATACCGACTTTCGTCAATATTGTTAAGAATCCTGTAATAAGTGTTTTTTAATTTTATTTCAAGTATGAAGCGAATTTATTACTATTAACTCCTGATGACCATGATAAGTTAACGTTTTGTTCTTAGTCAATTTCATTTGTTTCACGTAGGATAAATAAAATGTAGCATGCACTATTAAACTTCTAGAGCAACCTAAATTATGTATGAACAATCTCACATTACTTTCAGAAGTTCTTCTGTTCATACTATTCAGGTACTTCCGACATATCTTTCTTCTTCTTCCTTCGTCTTTATTACGTCATTTGTTTCATTTTAGCAACCATATTTATATTATCTTAATGTCACGTGATGTTTAATTAAGGCGTCTGACGATCGGTCGGGATGTTTCACCTCTGGTTTCTAGTAATACACGCTCCACGTGAACTGTACCTTGTTGCCTGTTACTCTGTAGACAGAAGACCTCTCTGTCTCCAGTATTGTTGGTTGTTTGCGCGAGTGGAGTTTTCTTCCCGAGGGTATATGGCGGGAAACGTTTCCAGGATGGAGCGCGGGCCGGCCTACTAGCAGGGGCAACTGAGAGCCTCACGAAAAACAAAATCACCTCTGAGCAAACACCACTCCCGATGTAGCTGTTCGCTTTCTTCTGATCTCTCTTTCCCAATAACGGAATGAGACAAATGTTTCGTTTGAGACGCTCTCTTTCCACAAAATACGTACGGACTGAACAAAATAAAAGCACATCCACAAGAGTAGAAGTAAAGTTCTACACTTTCAGTATATTAAGAATCAAAACAAACAGAAAGATATTACATCAATTTACTCCTAAGATGCGTCTCGTATAAAACATTACTTTCCCCCTTAATTATTAACAATTTTTTTTAAATATTTCTTTTTTTTAGGAAACAGTCATAAAAACCTGGATTTGGGTAACATATTACCGCCTTCACATTACAAACCAACATTTTCATGTTCCTTTACCATATAAAAAAATTTCAATCTGTGTAAGACACGTTGCTAATTCGTGTACCACACATTTTAGTTATTAGATCATTATGAAATTTTTCGCATATTTAGATCCATAGTTGTAACAAACTGATGGACAAGAAAGCTGGAAATGTAATTCATAGACATATTTAATTAAGTATAAACACGGTAAATATGAAATTCTAAAAATTAGATTTTTGTTACGATTGTTATCGTGCAGAATAAAAGCTCTATTTCATCCGCATAAAGTAGAAATTCACTCATTAGTCAGGATGTGTAAGCTACCAACCGTGCATTAAGGGATACTGCACACAGATTGGCTGTTTTTCGACCAGAATAGATCATCATTACCAGAAAATAACTGTTGACCGCAATCAAAACGTTTCGTAAATAACATTGGGCGTTAGCACCAAATTACTAATGTAGTGCTAATTTTCTTGGAAACTTTATTTTTTGACTGTAACATTTACTTTACCTGTCCTGTGCGGAAAAAAGATCAATTGCTTTTCTTGTGTCTTGGGGTAGTTTTCTTTGTGGTCAGTGTTAGATATTGACTTAATCCGTCGAGAAGATTAACCCTGATAAGCTTACATTATCAGTCCAAGTTAATTAATATTTCGATGTGCATCGATTACAACTGTATGTCATCACTTCGAATATTATATCTGCTAGGCAGATTCTATTTCTTATAATGCCATTCCCGATTCCGGGCGTAGGCGATTACCCTGGAGAATGTACTGCTCAAAGGGAACTCGCTCGTGTACTTTATTGCTTCACTGCATGGAAAATACTTACGTGAAGCTGGACCCGTAGTTCGCACAGGTGAACGGTGCGACCAAACGTAACAGTAACTGTCCGGCTGTGTTTCGGAATGCGAACTAGGGCAGACACTATACTGTTGAGGTGTCCTTTTGCTTTCCCCTGTGGTGTTAGTATGTGTTAGTTTAGGTGTGGATGACAGTGTGTATTGAGCATAAAGTGTTGTTTGTGTTATATGAAATGAGAGATGAAGAAGGTAGAGGGTGAAATCCGGTGTCGGCTCCTTTAGGAATACTTTTCGGAAAGACACCAAGGGTCCGCCAGTCTTAATAACCCGATTCGTTCAGAGGTGTGGACTTAACACAGGTCTTTAACGCACTATCTGATAATTGGGTACTGTGCACCGCCACCTCTCTTCCCCGTCGGCCAGGTAATGATGATGAAAAATTTTTTCAGCCATCACGACTGGAACCAGTTAACCCCGTGTCAGCGCCAGACAAGACATCATCACCGTGCAGCAAACAACTGTGTCAACGGGTAGGGCTATGCATGTAACAGAAATCATTTATGTATTTCGATGAATATATTTTTCACCAGCAAGATCATTTTGTGCTTACGGTCGATAAATTTCACATTGTTGATAGTAAATTAATCCTTGCTAACGTACGGGAGAAAATAAAATTCTGTCCACAACATATATGTGAAAACAAAAGTGAATTTCTTTATTTCGACTTAGGTTACAATAAATAAAAATAAAGTTTTTTATCCACCTACCCGAATTATGCAAAGCAGAAACGAAAAACATACTAAGTGGAATAACACAAGCCTTAACGTTACCCTTGCTATTAGATTAAATTCAATTGCTAAATTATTAATTTCGAATAATATTAAAAATTACACAATAATTTATCTTCAAATTACAAAAAAGCTAAGAATGCGAGCAATATATTCAGGATTGTGCTACTGCTTGAAACCTCTGGGCCAAGTGATTTCAGATCACATATTTAAAACTACTGCTTAAAAACATTCGATGCATGTTTGAACTAATAGCACTAGTTTTCACCAGTGCTCTTTTATCAATTACGATTCGTTTAATGATAATTTGGTACCCAGTCAATGAAAAGCAGCTTCTCAGTTCTGGGAAACGCCTTGAAGGGTCTTTTGCGGCTGTTCAACGGCAGACACGCGTCATTAATTTTGAATCCGTAGTCTGTAAGTGGACACGTGCCACAAGAAATTTTGTTGAATACATGTGCTGGTATATTTGGGTACATTTAGTTTGCACGCCCAATATGCTGATAATGTTTGTGGCGCAATGGTTTTAGGATAGCTCGTTAATTTCCATGAATCACGCACTCTCCGAGACTATAATTAGAAATTTTAAAGTTAGTCTTTTTCTGGCCTCGTATTCGGAAGTATATTGGTTCGAATCCCGGTCCGGCCATCCTGATTTGGGTTTTATGGTTTCCCCATGCTACTCCAAGATAAATCCGGGATTATTCCTTTGAATACCATGGCCGAATTCCTTCCCGTTCCTTGACCCAAATACTTTCCCTGTTCTAATACCTCAACGTCGACGAGGTGTAATGCCATAGGGGGGGAAAAAGTCACCAACATTAGCTTAAAATTTGACTAGTGACTGAAATGTGTTTTCTTTTACATTATCATTCCAGATATTTTATCATCGTTTAAGTCTTTGTAGATCGTAATAATAATTAAACAAAAAAAAGTATTTGTCACATTCCCTGTCATAGCCCGTACCAGACAATAACACAATTATTGAATAAATCTTATTGTTCAGTTTTCCGTTTACGATGAAGGTATAAGAATGGACAATTGTTCTTTAACAAGCCCACCATGTTTCTTGGTCAATAATAGAAGTCTAAGTTCACCTCTGTTGTATGATAACGTCGCGGAATTGAATAAACAAGGAAAATATAACTGACTAGTAACAAATATCGCGTATTTACGTGCGGAAAAAACACTTTATGCTGTACTGAAGAACAACCGCCCATCACTGTATCAATCTTGCACCTGTCTTCAAAGGTACGAGTATTATCGTAAAGAAACAGAGCGTGCCACGATACTTGGTGCAAGACGAAGCAGGAGTCACTCCATTTGACTGTTTGACACAAGACGGCGACCACGACTCCCCAGGGAAGGAGAGAGCAGACAGCTGCCACACCATTGCCAGCACAAACATAGTTACTGCTAATTCGACTCAGGCAGTGGGTCCCCTCGTCAGCGCCTGTCACCTCCTCGGCAGCAGTCGCTTGTTTAAATTTAAAATAGCGACTAGGCCCGTTCGTAATTGTAACACTGTTAGGTAGCCCTGCGTTGAATGCCGAGCAGGGGTCGTAAAGCGGCGGTCCCCCTCTCCTTTGGGATGCAACCCTCGCTTCTCCAATGCGATTACATTATGACCCCAGGTGGAGTTATACATGCGGCTGTCACGGCAGATTTCATCCTCCCATTCCACGAGAACTGATGACTCCAATCTTGTCAGCACGGTGATCACCAAATAGCTTAGCACTTCTGCATATGCATGCTGCCTTTTGACCATCAATATTCTTACCGTCATCACACGGTGCAGCGAACCATTAAGGAATCAGCACACTAAAATTTATTATTATCAGTTTGTATGAAGTTTATACCATGCATCAATTTCCTCACAAACACACGGTTCTTTGTAAACTGTGTGAATTTTTACTTCACTCTGTTTCACTGCTTGAGGTTAATTGGTCACCCACCAGGCTAGCGCAGTATTTAACAGCTCTGCTGATAACTTGTTACACTACGTGAAGCGCATAGACAAAAGACATAACTGTTCTGCTCCGTTATCACCGAAATCAATTACCAATTATTGGTCCTGTTCATCTCTTCTCATTTACTTATACATGCTGCTATTAATTCTGCACCCAACTTTTATGTGAACTATATCGCCAATGTGGTATTATATACCCCTTTCACTTTCTTTAATGGTCCTCTGTCTTTATGTGACTCCTAACACAACTACTTTGTCATATCAGTTACTGATGGTGTTCCAAATTAATTTCCGCAAAAAAGAAGAAGAAGATACACCTCATTGCATCCAGCCATCTCCCGTATTTGGTAGCTATAAGGTGGGTCGGAATTGATACAATATTACCATACTCAAGCCAAATGTTTTATCCGAGTTACTTTATTTTCATGTACATCACCTCATTTTCCACCAATAGAAGCAAGACTCTCCTATCACCTCCCAAATGTGGCCGGTGCAGATCCATCTGTAGGAGTAAGAATTCTCGCTCGTGTTAATCGTATTATAAAACTTTATCTGTTTATGACATCTGCCAAATAATTAACTTCTGACTATAAATCAATAACAGCCTTATTCATTAGAAGAAACAGTAATGATCTCAATATACTTCCAAGCTGCATTACAATTTTTACTTCCATCTCTTCCGATGCCACACTCCATCAAGACACGTTCTGGTACTCCCTATTGGTTTTAACCCCACTCATCGCCATCCTATTTATCTTCCTTTCAAAAGACTGCGCCACACTATGAACCTTAAATCTTAGGCCATTTAATCCGAACACTAATTCAGATACCCAAAGTTCAGTTAACAGATAATCATGCAGAAACGTCATCTGCTGTAAACAGGTCTCACCTGTGCCTCTAGATATGGAACAGAAGTTCGTTGTGTAAAGTCTTGTACGTAAAATGGGATAACGGATGTAACAGTACAGAACGAGCATGTTACCTCCAATACGAGTTATTCTAGATAGCAATAACCGTGATAGAGGACAACAAAAACCGTATACTGTGGTACCTTGTTCCAGCTTATTTTCTATTACAGATGTGTCGTCAAGTCGATTTCCAAAAGACCTCGCGCGCACGTCGAGTAAGGACGGTAACTGACGGAAGGCGTATGGAGATAACGATTTGTGAAACGCTTTAGTATCAACCAGCACTTCAGCTACAGCACAACAGCTATAATAATAATTATAATTCCGTTTGGTCGGAATGACCTGGTGACAGGGTTTCTCCTGGCTGTGCGTGCCGCCCCTGTTGTAGCCACCTTAACCTAACCCGGCAATCCTACCGGGTACAGGGGCCCTACAGTTTAACGTGGAATCTGAACCATGGAAGCGTTCTGGTGTACTTCACATTACACAGCAAGCAGTGCCAGAGGTGAAGGTCGGGTTAAGTGCCTATGAAACTCCCCGCCGAGACAGGGATTCGAACCGGGGACCTTTCGATCTCCATCAGACCGCTACAACAGCTATTAATCGCAGTAACCACTTTTTCTTTAGCGTGGGCACCCATCATATGTGGATACTGCGACAATCGTTACCACCCACGCCACTCAAACACAGCAAAAAGTGTGAAAATTATGACGTTGCAAGTGTTTCAGTTCCAACAGTACATTGTTTCCACTACGTATAAACAACTCAGGAAGGACACGGAAGTATCGCACATAGCACTTAAAACGCCCATTCCCTCAGCCGGACTCGAAACGACGACTGTCGACACGCGGAGCCAGTAGCTACCGAGGCCGGCATAATCCCCGACCACATCAGAGACAAATGTGAAACACAGCACATGAAAGACCCGTTAACAGAAAAAAGGAAAATAAAAGCAAAGAAATTCTTTGTAGAAAACTGATCATAAAGGATAACCAACGAGGAGAAACCAGCAAAAAGAGGTTGAATTAAAGATAACCGGTAGGAGAATCATGTCCGCTAATTCGTACACGTCAAGAACCGTGGAGGAGTAACAACTAGATACCACCGAGAAGTAAGACGATTTATCCAGACGTTTCTTCTTACAAGTCAAAATTTATTTGTCGATCGCATCTTACTTTAGACGAGAATGCATTCCGTACAACAGTTCCTCAATTGAACAGATTCGTTATTAACCTCTCGTTTATTTGGGGGAAGAGATTAACAGTTGAAGTGAAGCGTCATGAAAATATGTGTATAAAATTATTCTCAATAAATTTCATTCGTGAAAAAGCTTAGCGGGAACAAAGATTCATCAGCGTGGTCTTCTTTGCGCTGCAGCAGAAACAGAAAACGTGATAATAATTGTATTTGTGTCAAATGAAACAAAAATCTATTGTTTTACAATCCAAGACATTCTTTTTTATGGCTTTATGCCTCGTCGATGTCATTAGAGGCGGGAAAGGATGAGGACAAGGAACGGGAAGGAATTCGGCCATGGCTTGGCATTCGCCTGGAGAGATTTGGGGAAACTATTGAAATCCAAATCTGGATACCCGGACGTGGTTTCAAACCCGCGTCCTCCCGAATGTAAGGCCAAAGCGTTACCACTCATCCAACATACCCGGTCAGGAACATCAACACAAGGCTCTTAATGAAGTGTGAACTATTAGACTATATGCTTCCAGTAAAGTAACAAAATTGCTTAAATCTCATAGCGAAAGGCCAGCACCCGCCAGACGGCAGTTTGAATGACAGCCAAAATTTAATTTAATTGCGATGGAGCACAGCCTTCGACCAACCAGCATATCTGAATTTAGGTGGTCAAATGACGCAGTATAATGCGACCTTTTCCACTGTTAAGACTGGTTTCTTTGCGGTTTGGCTGGTTTGTGACTTCAGTCTCGTACTAATCAGCACTGTGTGTGTGAACGTGAGTTGAATTATGGTACGTTGTAGTTTGGAACAAAGAATAGTCCTTTAAAAATTGTCGCAGTAAATTTCGTCGAAAACATCCTGGCGCTTTACTGCCTACAAAATAACGATGCCTATATATTTCCAATGCAAAAAAACTTCTGCCTTCTTTCTGTAAAAGTCTCCAATTCCAGCGATATTCTAAGTCTAATCGTTGCATTGCCCACATTAAATTCTTTTCAGACGCACTTGCCTCAATCTAACCTCCTTAAAAATTGCGTTATTGGTAATACGTTGCTACAGTTCTGTAAAAAATACATACGAGTTGAGGCATAAATTGAAATCATTAAGACACATGTTGTCGTTTCCAGATATTAAATTAAGATCACAAAAATATACAGTTGTTAGCAACACAGACGCGGGAGCATGAGGAAGTAAAATATTCGAAAGTGACAAGAACTTAAAAAGCAAAGAAAAATTCATAACTTGTAAATGTGGGATCAAGAAGGATAAAGGAATAAAAATGGAATTATAGTATTAAATGATAAAAGAGATAAATACAGCACAAGGAAACAAATCCACTGAAAACCTTCGATCAGAGAAAAAAAAATATTTAAATTTTTTAGTCAGAAGAAAAAGCACAAAAAATCATCTATTGAAAGAAGAAATCAGTTACGATGCTTAAGAAATAAATAAAAATTAGGAAATTACGAGAAAGTTGGCTGGCAGTCAAGTATGAAGAAGCAGAGAAAAAACTAGTTGAAGATAGAGTAGCTACGATGAGTTGAAACACAATTAACGTAAATGTTCTGATTGGAGCTAAGAAGGATATACGACATGGAAAGCTTGCATAATTAGTTGCTACAAAAACAACAAGATTTTGTTATTAATGCAGGAAATCCAGTTTTAAGGACGAAATTTGAGGATTTTCCATTGATTTAAATTTAAACGAGGAATAGCTAGAAGATTAAAGACCCGCAGAATTCTTAAAATCTATTGGAGAATAAGAATTAAAGCATATTAAAATAAACATTAAAAAGATATGTAACATGAGAGATTCCAGCAGTAACAGCTCGTACTACCGAAGAAGCGTAAGCTACGTAAACATGACTTATGGTATTTCGAAGTTACTAACTAGACTGTAAAGTGAACGAGATATTAGATTCAGATCTACTTCGATTTGGGTAAAATGGGAGTACTGTATGATTGAAGGAATTCTGGAGCTATGGTTAATGTTAGAAGGGTGAATTAATTAAAGAGATTGTTATGGCATTTGTAGATCACAAACAAGTCTTTGATAAACTTAAAGGAGACAACATATTTAAAACTTAAAAGTTTTGGGAAATGTTATAATAATATAGACTCATGAATTATAGACCCTATAATGAAGTGGCGGAAGAAGATTTAGGACAAGGAGCGAGAAGACATTCGGCCATTGCCTTTTTGAAGAACCATCCAAACGTTGGCCCTGACTGAATTAGGGAAACTACGGAAAATCGAAGTCTTGATGGCAGGTCGAAGGTTTCAACCCAGATCCTCCCGAATGCCATGGCCGATCACCCACCAGACTCGGTTGTAAACTTTCAAGGGATAGTAATCATCATCCTACAACACGCTAGTGAAATTTTCCCATGTGGAGACAAGTTATTTCATAGAGTAATTATTACATAGTATGGAAAAGCACTACAGTATGATGGGGAGATAACAACTTCGTTTTCCTCTTTTTCTGACATAACAAGCACTTACTCCTGTGATTCGAAATGGACAGAGATCAGCTCCAGCATTTCGCAAACATAACGTATTGAATGACAATCTACGGCAGGATCCCCAATCGGTTATTGGGGGCTCCTTTCTAGCATTTCCTGGATTCAGTTACCTTAATAAAGGGAAAGCG
>JARYHS010009186.1:190534767-190555384 GCA_031002005.1 Vandiemenella viatica
CTGCGCGTTCCGCCCCTGTTGTAGCCACCTTAACCTAACCCGGCAATCCTACCGGGTACAGGGGACCTACAGTTTAACGTCGAATCCAAATCATGGAAGCGTTCTGGTGTACTTCACATTACACAGCAAGCTGTGCCAGAGGTGAAGGTCGGGTTAAGTGCCTATGAAAATCCCCGCCGAGACAGGGATTCGAACCGGGGACCTTTCGATCTCCAGTCAGACGCCTTAACCACTGAGCCACCAGACCGCTACAACAGCTATTAATCGCAGTAACCACTTTTTCTTTAGCGTGGGCACCCATCATATGTGGATACTGCGACAATCGTTACCACCCACGCCACTCAAACACAGCAAAAAGTGTGAAAATTATGACGTTGCAAGTGTTTCAGTTCCAACAGTACATTGTTTCCACTACGTATAGACAACTCAGGAAGGACACGGAAGTATCGCACATAGCACTTAAAACACCCATTCCCTCAGCCGGACTCGAAACGACGACTGTCGACACGCGGAGCCAGTAGCTACCGAGGCCGGCATAATCCCCGACCACATCAGAGACAACTGTGAAAACAGCACATGAAAGACCCGTTAACAGAAAAAAAGGAAAATAAAAGCAAAGAAATTCTTTGTAGAAAACTGATCATAAAGGATAACCAACGAGGAGAAGCCAGCAAAAAGAGGTTGAATTAAAGATAACGGTAGGAGAATCATGTCCGCTAATTCGTACACGTCAAGAACCGTGGAGGAGTAACAACTAGATACCACCGAGAAGTAAGACGATTTATCCAGACGTTTCTTCTTACAGTCAACATTTATTAGTCGATCGCATCTTACTTTAGACGAGAATGCATTCCGTACAACAGTTCCTCAATTGAACAGATTCGTTATTAACCTCTCGTTTATTTGGGGGAAGAGATTAACAGTTGAAGTGAAGCGTCATGAAAATATATGTATAAAATTATTCTCAATAAATTTCATTCGTGAAAAAGCTTAGCGGGAACAAAGATTCTTTGGCGTGGTCTTCTTTGCGCTGCAGCAGAAACAGAAAACGTGATAATAATTGTATTTGTGTAAAGTAAAACAAAAATCTATTGTTTTACAATCCAAGACATTCTTTTTTATGGCTTTATGCCTCGTCGATGTCATTAGAGGCGGGAAAGGATGAGGACAAGGAACGGGAAAGAATTCGGCCATGGCTCGGCATTCGCCTGGAGAGATTTGGGGAAACGATTGAAATCCAAATCTGGATACCCGGACGTGGTTTCAAACCCGCGTCCTCCCAAATGTAAGGCCAAAGCGTTACCACTCATCCACCACCGGTCAGGACCTTCAACACAAGGCTCTTAATGAAGTGTGAACTATTAGACTATATGCTTCCAGTAAAGTAACAACATTGCTTAAATCTCACAGCGAAAGGCCAGCACCCGCCAGACGGCAGTTTGAATGACAGCCAAAATTTAATTTAATTGCGATGGAGCACAGCCTTCGACCAACCAGCATATCTGAATTTAGGTGGTCAAATGACGCAGTATAATGCGACCTTTTCCACTGTTAAGACTGGTTTCTTTGCGGTTTGGCTGGTTTGTGACTTCAGTCTCGTACTAATCAGCATTGTGCGTGAACGTGAGTTGAATTATGGTACGTTGTAGTTTGGAACAAAGAATAAGTTCTTTAAAAATTGTCGCCGTTAAATTTCGTCGAAAAAACATCCTGGCGCTTTACTGCCTACAAAATAACGATGCCTATATATTTCCAATGCAAAAAAAACTTCTGCCTTCTTTCTGTAAAAGTCTCCTATTCCAGCGATATTCAAAGCCTAGTCGTTGCATTGACCACATTAAATTCTTTTCAGACCCACTTGCCTCAATCTAACCGCCTTACAAATTGCGTTATTGGTAATACGTTGCTACAGTTCTGTAAAAAATACATACGAGTTGAGGCATAAATTGAAATCATTAAGACACATGTTGTCGTTTCCAGATATTACATTAAGATCACAAAAATATACAGTTGTTAGCAACACAGATGCGGGAGCATGAGGAAGTAAAATATTCGAAAGTGACAGAACTTAAAAAACAAGAAAAAATTCATAACCTGTAAATGTGGGATCAAGAAGGTTAGAGGAATAAAAATGGAATTATAGTATTAAATGATAAAAGAGATAAATACAGCACAAAGAAACAAGTCCACTGAAAACCTTCGAAGAAGAAAAAATATTTAAATTTTTTAATCAGAAGAAAAAGCACAAAAAAGAAGAAAATCAGTTACGATGCTTTAAGAAATAAACAAAAATTAGGAAATTACGAGAAAGTTGGCTGGCAGTCAAGTATGAAGAAGCAGAGAAAAAACTAGTTGAAGATAGAGTAGCTACGATGAGTTGAAACACAATTAACGTAAAATGTTCTGATTGGAGCTAAGAAGGATATACGTCATGGAAAGCTTGCATAATTAGTTCTACAAAAGCAACAAGATTTTGTTATTAATGCAGGAAATCCAGTTTTAAGGACGAAATTTGAGGATTTTCCATTGATTTAAATTTAAACGAGGAATAGCTAGAAGATTAAAGACCCGCAGAATTCTTAAAATCTATTGGAGAATAAGAATTAAAGCATATTAAAATAGACATTAAAAAGATATGAAACATGAGAGATTCCAGCAGTAACAGCTCGTACTTACCGAAGAAGCGTAAGCTACGTAAACTTGACTTATGGTATTTCGAAGTTACTAACTAGACTGTAAAGTGAACGAGATATTAGATTCAGATCTACTTCGATTTGGGTAAAATGGGAGTACTGTATGATTGAAGGAATTCTGGAGCTATGGTTAATGTTAGAAGGGTGAATTAATTAAAGAGATTGTTATGGCTTTTGTAGATCACAAACAAGTCTTTGATAAACTTAAAGGAGACCAACATATTTAAAACTTAAAAGTTTTGGGAAATGTTATAATAATATAGACTCATGAATTATAGACTCTATAATGAAGTGGCGGAAGAAGATTTAGGACAAGGAGGCGATAAGAAATTCGGCCATTGCCTTTTTGAAGAACCATCCAACGTTGGCCCTGACTGAATTAGGGAAACTACGGAAAATCGAAGTCTTGATGGCAGGTCGAAGGTTTGAACCCAGATCCTCCCGAATGCCATGGCCGATCAGACTCGGTTGTAAACTTTCAAGTGATAGTAATCATCATCCTACAACACGCTAGTGAAATTTTCCCATGTGGACACAAGTTATTTCATAGAGTAATTATTACATAGTATGAAAAAGCACTACAGTATGAATGGGAAGATAACAACTTCGTTTTCCTCATTTTTCTGGCATACGAAGCACTTACTCCTATGATTCGAAATGGACAGAGATCAACTCCAGCATTTCGCAAACATAAGGTATTGAATGACAATCTACGGCAGGATCTCCAATCGGTTATTGGGGGCTCCTTTCTAGCATTTCCTGGATTCAGTTACCTTAATATAGGGAAAGCGGTGAGGTTGTTGGTGAAGCATTTATCACGGTACATCCAACTCATTTTCTCATTACCTTAACGCACACTGTTTACCTGTGACACGCTAGCTTGCACGCACTAAATGAAACGCGCTGCCACGTAAATCGATTCACTTGAGGTAATGAATTACTCGTCTGAATGTGTTGCAGCCTCTAGTCCCGAAATTTGGTTTGTAATCCTTCAACAGTAAGCTATTCAATTCTTAATTACTCATTGCTAAGTAACCCACATAAACATCTACTTACAATTTTTATTTTGTCGATGTACTTATTACAGGTGAGCTACTTATAGTCGTTAAAGAACACACCATTTCCTGTGTTAATATTAAGCATGTAACATCACACGTTAGCGACAATATTCGAATGCAGTTCACAGAAACCCTTGTTAATTGACACTATTGTACTGTACATAGTTCGGCAAACAAATTGTACACCACATGACATATTGAGAATAATTTTGCCTCTTTCACTTCTGTACCGCAAAGAATATGTTATTTTCGCAGCCCCAAATTCCAATAATACAATGGATTTGAAGGAATAGCTCTGTGAGGTTTTTGGAGATAACATTCAATTTCATGAGGCAGGACATTGAGCAGAAACTCCATGGAATGGTGCCCGCTTCTGGGCAGTTAACAATGACTTATAACCCTTTGGAAGTTATACGGTATATATTCGTAGTATTAGAGCTATGTATATCAGCACCGAGTGAAGCTTTTAGGATTTTCTGCTGTACAGGACATTAGGGAGAGTATGTATTGTGCTGGCATTATAAGTAGAATTTAAACAGATTTCTGTATGATGTCCGTGGGCTCATTCCGCACATTCTTAGAAAATGTTCTTCTGACATTGATACCTTCTGCACTAAGGAAGAACTTTTTCCGAGAAGAAGATATAGTCAGTAATAACTGAGTAAACATTGCACCCATATTTTATTCACAGATATCCGTCCTGTTATTCTTGGTGTAAAGGTTTCAGAACGGTGTTTTTTTTATTTTTAGGAAGTTACTGGTACATGTCCCAGTTTAAGTGTGTATACACTCTGATGTCTCGTGCAACTGCTTCCACTGATTGCCTAAATTATAACCTAAGAGTCCTCTTTTAAACATGATTTTCTTTCCGTACAAAAGACAGACTGAACTTCGTTCCCACTCTCTCAGCAGCGCTCCCTTGAAAGCAAACCCACACTACGACGTCGAGGAGCACAACAAAGATTCTTTTTCGTATAAAATGAAACTTCGTAAACCACTTGATAAACCACTTGAAAATCTAGAATTCGCCTGTTTCTATCAGTTCAGTCGATGCACCGCCGCAATGTGGTGGTAGTTTTGTTACTTCTTAAATATATTCTCAGGAGAGATTATGAGCATGCAAGCATGGGTGATTTACCAGTCCTCTTCCCACACAAAGAATTAAACCCGATATAATGCAAATACATTCTTTAAAGACAGCGATTCTCTCTTAGACGAGCATCTGGAACATTTTGTGTTGGTATACCATTCCCTGTACACTAACCACAGCAGAAATACAGAAACCAATATAACACACGTTTCTCCTGAACAAAGCACAGTCATATAATAGCAGTCACACTTTACTGATGGCTCATCACTGTCTTTTTGACACACCAAAAGAAACAGAGTTAATACAGCCTGTTTGGTATCATGTTGCTTGGAGTGACAGGGAGATCTGAACTCAGGACCCAAGTATCATTGATGTGCCAATTACTTGATTTCTTCGGCTGAAATGAACACCCACCAAAAATACTATTACAGTTATACGGAAGTATTGCTGAAATATTCAACAATAAGTCACAGTATACATACTAATAAACACTTGTTCACATTACAGCTTAGCAGCTTAAAGTAACATTCATAATATAAATAGTTAAGCCACTTATATAATGTTTTTTTTTTTTTTGTAACTGCTTTACGTCTCTTTTTAACATCAAGGTCTTTAGAGACGGAGAAGGATGGGGGGCAAGGATGGGGGCAAGGAATGGGAAGGAATTCGGCCATGGCTTCTTTGAAGGAATCATCCCGGCATTTGCCTGGAGTGATTTAGGGAAACCATGGAAAACCCAAATCTTGATGCCCGGACGGGGATTCGAACCGCCGTCCTCCCGAATGCGAGGCGAAAACGCTAACCGTTACACCGCCCTGCTCGGTACTTACATAATGAATCAAATGAAGAAATATACTAACTGCATGTTGTGCTAATTCTATATGACAGTAAATATTTTGATTTCTTATGTTAAAGAAGCTGAATAATTGTTGAGTAGTTGAAATAACTTTGAAAAGTAAACAAAGTTTAGCAACGGATTTTTAGAAAGCTATTTTTTATATGTATTCAAAAATAACTTTTTAAAATGTAATTAAATGGAGTTTACTTTTGCGTACATTTCAAGTATGTAAGAAGGTGTACCATAACTGGAATTCATTTCCGTTTTTGGTCCTAATGCAAGTCTAGTTACCGTTGGATCTTATCACCAAAAATGTTCCAAATCGTTGTGGTTGGGATGAAAAATATCAATGCACAGTCTTAAAAAACAGACGAATGCTTTCTGTAGGCTTCCACGTAGCCACAAAATACGAACTGTTACCACTTCCAGTCACATCGTGCCAGCTGTGTTTGATAACGGTATGCAAATATCTCCGCATAGCGTACAGTACATTGCCGACTGTATAAATTAACGGGCAGTTCCTCATCCATCATTCGCGGACTTGTGGTGCAATAAACTCGAGGAGAGGGGTACAGCATGTTCAGTATTGGGTGGTAATTAACATCTGGTATCTAAAGTCTGCAAGTGCTAAGTGATGCCATAAATTGAGGTACATATTTTGAATAACAGTTACTGCCCTTTCTTTTTAATGTGTACAAAGCAAAAAAAAAAAAGCAACAACTCTAGACGGTAGACGAGAAGCTGCCATTTTTAAGCACCGGTGAATTCAAAACAGTTCTGAAAAATCAGAGAATAATACATTACGTTACTAACAAACAACACATCACAGGGTCACTTCAGTTCAATGCTAAGCGTAAATTAAAAGCAGCTAATTCCTCAAACATTTTGCAGCAGTGCAGTTACTGAAAGCCTCCAGAAAAGTTCAAAGAAACTTTCGTCATTAGCAGGAACAATCAGCGGTGATGTGAAACGACTCCAAGATCAAAACAACAAGGATCTCGGAAATAACAGTAATGAATTTTAGCACCTGATCACGAATTTCAAATCTAGGTCATTTACAAAATCAGCTTTTCTAGGATGTATGAGACCTAAATTATTAATTATGAGAACGAAAGCTTTACATAACATACTTTCGTGTTTTTTTTTTTGTAAGAGTGGACTT
Organism: Vandiemenella viatica; assembly: GCA_031002005.1. Lineage (NCBI taxonomy): Eukaryota > Metazoa > Arthropoda > Insecta > Orthoptera > Morabidae > Vandiemenella > Vandiemenella viatica. The sequence continues at coordinate 190,541,609 of JARYHS010009186.1, forward strand.
TTCTATAGCCGCTCCAAGATGTGTTGAGTTTTCATCGAGGCAAACAAAATGCTATATTAGTGAGACCAGAAGAAGGTCGGCAAACGAAAGAACCAAAATAATTCGTAGACGCTTCTCGGATTCATCGAAGCTGGGAAGCGCACCAGTATTCTGCTGTTTAGAGAAATTCACCGATTGATGAACTCAGATTAGAAGCAGTTAATAGGCTACTACGCGTTTCCAGAAAGAAGGTGTGTATTATTTATAATTGTCCAACACATTCAATGATCATTAGGAACTGTTATGGATTATTTTACTAATGAAATATGCACGATAGTAATCAATGAGATTAAATGCAAATAAGTAAAGATAGCAGAGACAGTTAGGGATATTCAAGAATAATATTTGTGCAAGTAACAGAACTGCGACTGTTAGAAGAAATAATTACGTGGAAATAATCTATTGTAGTGGAAATGTATTATAATACTGGTCGGTGAGTCTGCATAAAAAGAAACTATACATTAAATAGTTAAGTGGTTGAATTTATTTCTGAGCAAATGTTTTTATTTATTAGTTTTGACATCTTCCTGATCTTTTATAAGTTTCAGAAGAAGGTCGAAAGAGGCCGTCGACTGAAGGGAAATTACAGGTTCATGATTTTCACTTTACGCTGCCCAGATAAGACGAAAGTGAGCCCACTTGAAGAAGAGCTACAGTAAGTGAGTAAATAGTGACTGCATATGTAGTTTTAAATGGTTCCTGGTGAGAGGCCTTAATAGTACTGGTAGTTTTACAACTTCTGTACATCTTAAAGAGCCTGCTGCTTTTGACCTCACTAATTCATATTTATGTTTTCCATAATCCTTAAATTCATTCCGGAAGCATGATGAGCTGGTTTTTACAGTTCAAAGCAACATGTCTTAAACTTGATTTAAAAAGTTCTCACAGTTACCGATGGAACAAACTAAAATGCATAATCATAGTACAAATATCATTGAAGTTCTGACGTTTATTCATATTGAATTGTGCTTGCAGTTAATTTTGTACATAGATTATCTTCCATGATAACTGATTTTTTTTTTATGAAAAAAAGATTAAAGGCGAGAAAGTGAAGTTACTTTAGTGGATTACTATCATGTTCGGTCACGCAACAAATAAATGCCTTAGTTAGGACGCATGTAGATTCCAAAAATTTTCTGGGTCTTTCGTATGAGATTGGAGTGTGGACTGACCCGAAGCCACTGAGCTCGTGCTGTGGGCGGGTGGTGCGTGAAATTCAGTTAGGTGTCAAAGCGGCGAGCCAGCCGACACCTTATGAATATTTGCCGAGCGGACCAGTGCAGCGCAACAGCGGGGACAGAAAAAAAAAGAGAGGCAGGTGACCCCTGCAAAAAGACAGCCATATTGAAAGCGTTACCACGTCACATCTGACGTAATTCACATCCGTGATGGAAAATAAACACACCGCATCCCACGCACTGGAGACAGGTCTACTGCACACAAAGATTTGTTTAGAATGGAATGAAACATTTTCAGCACAAAGCTTTAAAAAATCTATCTGACAAGAGATAAATAAATGAATTTTAACATTGAAGAACAGAGATGGCTTGGGGAGTTCATGAACAGAGATTTTAGCGTAGCATATTTTTGAGAAACAAGTAATGGAACTGATGATTCAAGTAACAATGTGGCGTGATAGTCAGATTACGAAGATGCCCAGAAAATTAAATAATATATGTACGTACCAGAAATTCTACAGATCTGACTGAGGAGATAACATGTTAATTTATATGTAGAAAAAATCACGCATCCAGCGATTTAGCTATACATTCACTATTACACGCCATAAACTAAAATATCGTCAACAAATCTTCACCATCTTAATTGGTTCCTTTTCACGTCGTTTAAAAACATGATTATAATCCGCTGCAACGGCCCTTCAGGCATTTTTAACTGATGCTTGTCTAAATAATTTATGACTATGTTTCTTTTTACATCCACAAATTATTATTCCACTAATATCAGTCCACGCCTCGTCGCCAACATATATTTACACACTAATTTCTTTGCCCGCATATTGTCATTCAATGGCTGCCTTCGCAGCTTCTTTACAACGTCCTAACACAGTGGTTCTCAAACTGGTACGCGTACCCCCATGGGTAAGTAAGGTTGAATCAAGATAATGTCTTGGCTAAGTAAATCACTGAGATAACTGGAAAAAAAACAATTACGCATACATTACTATTGGCAAAATATATTTTAAAACAAACTGTATGTGTGTGAATTATATTACTCTAATTGCAATGGTTGTACGAAGCAGTGGACTTGGATGAACTGTATTTATTTATTCATCGTTTCAGCTATAAGGGTTACGCGAGGTTGAGCCCTTTCTTGAAGTGGTACTCGAGAAAAACAAATAGGGAACCACTGTCCTATCACAATAGTTTAGGGAAGACGCGGAGTATCTTCAATGTTGTCGCTACTGGTCAACTATTTTATTCCATTTACAACCGTTTGTCGGACAGATTAGAAGCACCGACTGCAATAACACTGACGACATATTTCTGCGAGAACTGTGCAGTTTCTATTCGGCAGTCGAGACACCGCTCTTTCACTTGTCTCTCACGTTACCGAACCCGGTGTGAAATACGGGAGGACGCGAGATCGATCCCCAATCAGACCATCCATAGGATTGCTTCAAAAAAGTCAAGTAACGTTACGAAGAGAAACGAATCACATCGAGTGCAATAGTATTTGCCATCTTAGCCCTTCTGCGTGCTTGGGATTTTTGGCTGAAAGGAATTAAGTGACAGAAAGCGCCATTCGCCACAACGGATGTCTAAAAATCGTATACTGGCAACACGTAACCAAGTACAGTGTTTGGCTTCACACACAGACACATTTTCAGTGTAATTTCTAATAGATATCAGTGGTATCTGATTTCTATAGTTGCTTCCTGTTAGAGTATGATATTTTTATATTCGCCGATTTAGAATTACTCGCCTTCAGTAACTAATAATATCTTTGTTGTAGTATAGTTTGTGCTCTGTGACCGACGTATAAACAATGATTGTTACTATTCTGTTCGTAACTGTTCTGTGCTATATTTTGTTCACTAATTTCATGTGTTTTTCATACAAAATAAATACTTCTCGTGCTGAATACGCGTTTTCAGCATATTTATAACCCTTCCCTTCCGATTCTCCGTCCCCAGTTTCCATCTTCCTCTATATGCATGTTAATATTTTTAAATTATTCTCATTTGTTTTTCTTCACTTCTTTTTTTCAATTTCTTCTTGGTCGCTCTCTCCTCTCATTCTGAGGGTTATTACTATTTGCTTCCAGCGTATAATGAGCAGCTAATGCTATCATACAATCAGGGGTGATTAGGCATGCATTTACAAAGTATCTGGAAGACGTACGCCGACAGATGTATCCAGGATTAGGACTCCAAGCAGCCAAGAGCTGTTGTAGGCTTTTAATCGGCGAAAGACCGCCACCTGGTCATAAAACTATTTGATGGGTCTAGGAGACGTGCTATCAGCGAAAAGGAGAGAACGATCTGGTGGCTCAGTGGTTAAGGCGTCTGACTGGTGATCGAAAGGTCTCCGGTTCGAATCCCTGTCTCGGCGGGGACTGTTTCAAAGGCCCTAACCCGACCTTCACCTCTGCCACAGCTTGCTGTGTAATGTGAAGTAAACCATAACGCTTCCGTGGTTCGGATTCCGCGTTAAACTGTAGGTCCCCTGTACCCGGTAGGATTGCCGAGATAGGTTAAGGCGGCTACGACAGGGGCAGAATGCGCAGCCCATAGAAACCCTATCACCAGGTCATTACGACCACACGGAATTATTCACTAGCGAAAAGGAAGGCGAGGAATGTGCCATCTGGGATGTGTTTTGCCTTTGTACCTTTCGGTCTGTGTCGCAGAAGGTATATTATTTTATTGGAGAAATACCGCAAAATGGGAAGCGTGGGGAACTGTTGCAAACAGATTTCTGAGAAGCAACTCGGATTTCCAGGCACTACGGCGACTATCTTCGTAGTTTTGTGTAAACGGTAAATAAATTCATGTCGTTGATATATATATGATTATAGTAGTACAAGAACCAACTGATTTTAATTCTACTATCAAAATATGCATGTAAAATTAAGCCTTAACAACGTCCGATGTTATTATAAGTGAGATTATTTATTGATTTCAGTCTGATATATTTCAAAATTTTAGGCTATCTCGAAAGAAGAAGTCGATTACACGCACTATACATTTACAGAATTTATCCTCTACTGATAAGAGAAAAACTAATCTTTCCGCTCGTTCGTCTAGGCTGGAGGTAGCAATTAAATTCGCGAGTAATGTGGATCGTTTTAAATCACTTGTCGCAAGTGAAACAGAGACAGGGAACATATTGGTTTGGCAGAAGGGAAAACATCCAGTGTACTGGAGTCGCGCAAACTGACAGGTTCAGCCGGAGTGATAATCAGTCTCGGGCGCAAATATTTGGCGGTCAAACTGCGCCACAGAGCAGTATCCGTCGTTATTTGATTCCGCTATTGGATTTACGGATCCTCCGTAATAAAAAAAAGCGACACGAGCCGAAAAAAAAATCTATGTTGGTCGCTGAGGACGGAACGGATGTAATAAAGCGCTCTGCAGAAGCATCAGCAACCTGAACAAGCAGCTTCTGTCTATCTGTCACCTTTTTTGAAACTTTTTTTTCGCTTTACGGAATCACTGTCAATCTGTCCTTCAGTTGTCTAGTCATTATTGCAATTTGGGTCGCTGCTCTTTGACAGGTAGGTGATCTCGTTTTGTGACCGCAAGAGCTGCAGGGGTTTCAGACCCTCGTTAAACGGCAAGTCCAAAGCGCTTAATGTGAATGAGTCCACTATGATATACTATCCCGTCGCTGTTTGACTGGGCAGCGGACAGGCTGGCTCGCTAGCCTCCCTTACCAAAAACCAAAGGTTCATTTCCTGTCCCAGGCAAAGTTGATTTAATTGTGTGTGATATTTGCCATGTCTCGTGTATTAAAATTTCCCGAATCTACTGAAGTGAAGTTAATGACAGTTGAAATTTCCACTGCTCGAATTACAGCCTGAGGCTAAATGATCAACCTGTAATCAGTAGTTCCCACCAAACAAATTTACAGCATATTTACATTTTTTTTTTTTCTGTATTATCGTTCTGAGAATGGGAGAGGGAGGAGCTCAGGTAAGATAGTAGGTCAGCATAACTACAGAGAGGTAAGCCGAAGCACTGTTTACGTTGGATATAGACTGCCTCACAATTCCACGGTTAAACACCACGAGGAGGAAAGAACAAGAGTTTCTTGGAAGCCAATATAATGAATCTTGAGTGGGATATTTGATGGTTTTATGTCGTAAATGTGGCTTTTGAATCTAACTGGCCCAGTGGTTGGAGGTTTAATTCTGACGGAATGTTAGAAGTCAATTAGTGTTATTAACAATGGCTCTTTTTTTTTTTTGCTTTCGGCAACTAAGCCATTCAGCCAGCTCAATGTGTTTATGATATCTCTTCAGTGAATTAATTTCTCTAGTACGTTTTTTAATTCTTAAGTATAGACACCACAGGACGGACAGGACAATCACACAGACACACAACACTTAAACATCCATGCTCGCGGCCGGATTCGAACCGGCGACCTTCGGCACGCGGAAACTATGGCTCTTGGCTATATTGTAGAAAGGCGAACTGTTATGACACTCAGCCTAGGATGATTATGCAAGACGCGGCAAACGGCTTTCTTTTTCTCTAAGCAGATTTTCTGCTATCAGGTATAGCATGAGTTGTAATGTTGCACTGTAACCTGTTTCTTTGGTGTTTTTGCACAAAATAAGACACCTCTACAGATATCCAATTGTTGGATTACGCCATCAGGAAAGTATGAATTCGAGCTTCTGAATACGATATAGGTTAGTATCCTTCCCTCATCCAGAAGTCTGCCCACATTTAAATTGCATCTTCGAGTGAGATCAGTGCTGTTGTCAGAAAATCTCGGCAAGTAGCAGAAGAAAAGACTTGGATTGAACTGCGTACGTCTTAAGGAGAAAGGACTCCTAGCTAATCATAGATCTTTTGTGAAATTCAGTGTATTCGTACTTCATGGGTTTGATGGGGTGATGAGCTATGTTGTGTTGATGTTGAACTATGGGATGATTCCTCGGAAGTGACTGTATATTTTCTGGTTGTCAATATCAACACCACACAAATCAACGCCAGAATAAACAAATTTTCAGTTGCAAAAAAAGTTTAATTTATAGTATTTCCCATCAGATACGAAATTGCCTCTTTTATTATTTTTATTTGCGTAGTAAGTCTTCAAAAAATTTGAAAATTGAGAATATTTTCGTAACTTGATGTAAATACCATGTTAATGGTTGAACTAACATCATGACTGTTCACAGCATGGAAAGGCGGCAGCTAAAATGTGTGGAAGTGGTGCCTTCTAAATAGTAACATTTATTTCTTCCCACGCTAGCCAGAAACGTGGAATAAAAGAACAGCCATATAAGATCAGTGTCCCTTCTGCCTCTGAAATCACGTGTGAACATTCCTCCAAATACTTTATTATCGGAAAAATGTCGCAGGCACGTTTCGGTGAAACATTACTCTTAACGAACTTGGCAGCAGAATATATATAAATTGTGACTTTGTTCGAAGGAAGGCGATGGGCGTTTGTTATTGCACAATATGTCAGGCTAGGTCCTTGTGGTGTGAACAGGAAAGTGGATAGCTATTAACGGTGAAAGGAGTATCTTGGCTAAATTATCTGGTATAATTAGCTAGTTAAGCATAAGAACAAATATCGCCGTTTGTGTCTGACAATCCACTAGCAGATGTCCTTCCTTGCCGGGGCAAGTTACTGCAGCAGCCTCCACAGTCGAAAGCTGATGTCAACTCACCTCTCACCTATTCCATTCCCCGCAAATGATTATTAGCAGGTTACTGTAAAAGCTATTAAAGAAGCAGTTAACTGGCAAGCTATCTAAGATTTAAGAAGTTATCAGTGTTCATTTTTCTTCATAATGTGTTTTGCATAGCTTGTTAATTGTTCATTATGAATTTTTATTTCATGTTTCAGTAAAATTCAAGTTCCCATTATCTTAATTATAAACCTCAATTTGATTATAAATCCCATCCTTAACTGATAATGTGCTAAAGTTCATAATTAAATCTGATAACCATGTTAGCCAACACGTGTTTAAAAGCAAACAGCGGACTACTATTTATTTTTGAAACTCATTCTTATAACCATTATGGATGCTAAAGCTTAATACTTGTATTGTTAGCAACAGACATATTAGCGAAAATCCAGAAGTCTTTAGGCAAAAATCAATAAATATCTTAGAGGACCAACATGTTTATTTGGAGGTTGCCTATAGGAATGTGGTTTATAGGATTCTCATGAATAAGTTCTTCGCATCTTTCTTTTATGGTTTTTGAATACTTAGGTCAATATCCTTAGCTGCTATACTAATGTTGGGTTTTATTTTCCGTCTAGTGTAGCTAACAAATGAAAAAACTTTGTTATGGCCTATGCATTTCGGTTTATTAGACCATCATCAGTGCCCTAGAACAAGTTATGTACAATTTTTGACGTGCAGCATAATTTTTATCTAAATGAAGGTATAAATTTTGTTATTAAATATTATTATAGCTTATTTTACTTACAGTTTTTCTATATTACATTAGTGCATGGAATTGTTCCATATCAGTTTCTCCCCTTGAGGTTTCTCACTCACTGAACAATTTTCAATAAGAAACATAATTTGCACACTTCAATTGGTGAATAACCTCAAGAAGAATAACAACAACTAAGCTTGTTTCAGAAGTTACTTTCAAAATCAGACGTTTGCAAATTATGTTTCTTATTGAAAGTTGTTCAGTGAGTGAGAAACCTCAAGGGGAGAAACTGATATGGAACAATTCCATACACTAATGTAATATAGAAAAACTGTAAGTAAAATAAGCTATAATAATATTTAATAACAAAATTTATACCTTCATTTAGATAAACATTATACTGCACATCAAAAATTGTACATAACTTGTTCTAGGGCACTGATGATGGTCTAATAAACCGAAATGCATAGGCCATAATAAAGTTTTTTCATTTGTTAGCTGCACTAGACGGAGAATAAAACCCAACATTTGATATATGGATTTACTTACACTAAATAGAATTCAGTTTGAGTTCTTTTCGAAATGAAAATGTATTTATTGTTGTGATACAGAGAAAGTGGAAAGATAACAAAATATCAGATGCGTCAAATAAAAGCCAAAGCAAATTATTCACGCTGGTGTCTTCACCTCACACTGGGTAATACATTGTTGAATCTGTTTTCCTCCCCTCAGTGTTTCACTTCGTATGAAGTCTAAAGGGAGGCGAAAACTCTCTGTATTTAGTAAATTTTGCAGTATTAACACGACTTAAATAAAGGTTGTGGAACAGAGAATATGGTTTATTGCGTTCTTAAAGCTTAATAAATGTATTCAACATTCCGTACTTGAATATGCTACCTTATTGGATTACGCAGGCAGTAGTAAAAAAATACGCATTATACGTTTGAAGTCACATCTAGTACGGCGAAAGCAGCATTTTCGTCGAAATCCTTCTGAAGTTTTTCATAATCAACGATGAGAGCCTGCTTCAAAAGGAACCGATTCTTGCAGCACTGGTGGTGGAGCCATCGCCATATTTTGAATAAGATTTCCACCATAGAGGACATTCAGTGGGTTACTCCTTGTATGAGGAAAAACATACACGTGCTCACTTCTTCGTCACTTTGCAAGTTTTTTATATGGCTGCAGCATAAAAATTTATATATCCGGTCAAAATTTCAATCAAGAAATTGATCTTTGTACGACTTTATAAAGTATGACAAATCCTTGGATGGTATTAACACTTTTAATTTCGTAACAAAACGTTAAGGTAGGTAAATGACAGTGTGACAAGTACCTTCGCTGCCGCTGCCTCGAAGAAAGGGGTAGAACACTATTCATTATTTTTCCTCTTCACTCTTTATATTTTCCTCACTCTCACTGTCGTATTTGTATACGCAGGTTATAGCAGATGATGGTAAACAACGCCTACAGTACAGTTACTACAATCTTTCCAATTCAAAATATTAAAAGATAGTTGCTACACATAAATAGAAGCCCACATCAAACGAATTAAAGAAATATGGTCACTCAGGAAATCAAAGTCCTAATGTGCTTATATGCAGATTATAAGCATTGGAATTGATCGATAATGTTGAATTAAGTTCTGCTACAGGCATTGACTACATTTTTATGTGTTTTACATTATTATCTGTGAAAAATCTGTCTACCTGACTAACACACATTTCACAAACAACTGAAAATTAAAACACTTTATAGGTAGACGGTGACTCTATCATTATTTTGTCATCGTAGCACACACTTAACCACCACGAAGTCCATTATAGTACTGTTCTTCGTAATTAATTAGTTTGCGAAACAAGCGTGTTTTACTTTATTTTCGCGACACACTGTCTTGTAAATAGAGCACTGACACCAATATTTATACTAATTCGTGCTCCCAGTTGCACTCACTGACACTCGCTTACTTCCTCACAAGTTAACTGCCAAACTTAACCGACTGTACTGCTACTATTTACATGTTTGCTGTATCGCCTAACATTTTTTTTCCGTTCAGCGTAATCTTATATTTAACTTCGACAATTCTCGTAGTACCACCTGTAAGCTGATAATGATAAGCGTTATCACAAGGAAAGGTTTGCGGTGATTCCACAGAACTGATTGCCAACTTCACTTCGACAAACTGATATGACAAATACAGAAACTTTACACTATAAAGTTCCTGTCACTCAAAGAATTCATTAAATTTCAGAAATCCTTGGTTTAGTAGACTTTATTCTAGCCTTCACATTCGATCAATATCCAAGGCCGATGACGGAGAAAGGAAACTAAACGTTATTGATGCTTAAAACATCTCGAATCAAAAATTATTCTTTTATTTCTGATTTTCAGGTTCACAATCGTTTGACAAAAAAGATAAACCTTTCCCAAAATAATGAAAGAAGATACTTCAATTCCTTAAGGAATCAAATCCACTGTTTGAGACATTTTCCGTAACTTTTCAATATTATGATTTAAAGATTATGATTTAAAGACATGAAATACAAATAAAGAAGGTGCAATCATACAAGGCTTTTAAAAAAGTTTAGGACATTTGCAGCACTGTTTCAACTATATATTTAAAGTCAATGGATACTCGATTCACAAATTTGTCCATTCTCCTGATTCTTAGGTTTATACCCCTTATTTGTATCTTTAAAATGAATAAGGATTCTGTGAACTTATCCGTCTATTGCAGCTATGGATAAGTTCACAGAATCCTTATTAATAGCAGCTAAGGAAAAGGTCTGAATCTCAACATGTTTAAAATGAATAATTGTAAAAAAAAAACTTTTATACTGAGATTTCATTGATTTTTCTCTCTTTTTCAACTTACGGCTTTAAGTCTCGTCGATGTCGAGGTCATTAGAGACGGGATGGAACTGGGGACAAGGAACGGGAAGAATTTCGGCCATGACCTTTTTGAAGGAAGCATCCCGGCATTCGCCTGGAGCGTTTGTGGAAACCATGGAAACCCAAACGGGTATTCGAACCGGCGCACCGCGGCGTCCTTCCGAATGTGAGACCAAAGGGTTAAGCTCTCACCAAACACTCTTGGTCCATGTTTTTTTGACCACAGAATTAGATGTTGACATCGTATCAGTGTCTGTAGCAGATTCTTATGAACAAGAGTACAATTTATCAAACGTACCAGAAAATTTGTTTCGAGACCTCCATTGCATATTCTCTGTTGAATTAGATTTTATCATTAGTTCTATTACGTTACTTAATAAACCATAATGAAACTGACAACAGTGTTTTACAGAACTCGCTAAACAAGAATCGTAGTTTTTTGCTATTATCTCATGGGAGATGTCAAGTTTTTATGGCCAAACGAACAAAATGTATATCATCACATGATTCGGACATCATTACACAACGGGAAGTATCCTAGATCTGCATGAACCATGGGTGGGATAAAAGTATAATATTGAAGCATAATCTAATTATTCTGATAATGAGTTATTTCCATCAGAAAGTCCAACTGGTTAGTTAAATACAGTTTTAATTGCAGTATAGTTATGAATTTGAATCAATAGTAGCAGTGGACAGTAAAATTCAAATTTACCGAAAAATTAGTCGTGAAGTTTAAAATCAAATTAAATTTCAAAGATGACCTCAGTACAAATAATATAATTACCGTATTTTACTTGTTTCCACAGGATCCGCTAAAAATTGTTTGCAAGCGATGGTGGGGAATATTGAAGAATGATGAAAGCAGTTGCTTCTTGCGTTAATTACCATAGCGAGGTTTTTAACTCGCAATAAGGCGTCTGTGAATACAAAGCTACAAAATAATAATGAAATAGTAATGTGGCATGAAACGAAATTCGATGAAGTGACATAACATGCAGCACCTAATTTGGTGATAATATCACAGCTCTTAATAATTTTAGAAACAATAATCACACAGGTAAGACACGATCTGAGAATTTCTTAATGAAGGAGTTCAGCAGTTCCCCGTTTCTGTAAAAGGAAAACTTTGACTCCCCTTCCTTGTGATGATCAACAAATACGCTGGTGCTAGAACACACCTCAGCTCCCCGGCTCTGGGACGGAGCACTAATGAGAGGCAGTTTTCGCTCGTTTCCGTCCTAATAGCCGACACTAATTCGGCCGGTGCCAGCAGCTGGCAACAGGTTACCCGGTGCGCAGGCAGTTTTAAGGCTGCGGCAGTTAGTCCAGATATGAATCATACAGCAGCACAAAGGCCGTCCACCCACACCACGGGCATGAGGGAGACTGGCGGTCTGTTTGACCTCCCTCGGCCCTCTAAGGGCGGAATAACCTTGTTACTGAGAGGGACAGTTACGGCTTACGGCTCAACTAGAACATCCTCTTGAGGGGGCGTATAGGGGGTTGCTATCAAACGGGTCTAAGCAAGCACCAAGTCAGCTTTATTTTGAATTGCTTATCCGCACGATAAGACAAATTAAAATAGCGAGCTTGATTTTGTAAGGCGAACATTATAAGTGTAATACCTCGTTCACTCTGAACTGGCGGCTGAATGTTATGTTCCCCTGGTTCCGCTCCCCACCACGCCCCCCTTTCTCCTACTTCCCCTTCTTCCCCTCCCAGGTGAACGCTGCGTGCATGTAGGCGAGAGGCAAATTTCCCATTAGAGAGTATCCATAAACTACGTGGTTCGGTCTAGGGGAAGTGGTTGGGCTACAAGAGTGGGGAGAGGGGGGTTTCGGAGCTAAGCCACGTAGCTTTTCCACACGGGAGGGGGGGGGGGGAGGAGTAGATGCAAAAGTCACATCATGCTACGTGTGAGGGAAAACGGCTTAAGGGGAGGCGAAAACGGGGCAACATAGTTTATGTACACTCCCTTAGCATGCAGTGGTAAGGACAGCGGAGTGGGGATAGAGTAGATTGACCTCGTGACGCCTCCGAACGTTCTATAGAAGTTGATAATTCTTTAAATTATTTCAGTCAATGACGATTATTGTTTTAAAGGCACCTAAATATCCACTGAGCTTCAAAAGTAATAATTTACGAAATAATTAAAAAAGTTAGCTATAATCTGTATAGGTTCATAAGACTGACTTACTAAGTTTGTAGTGCACAGACAGAACGCACATTGCAAATATCAATTTATTTATTTTTTCCGATTCGGTCACCAAAGATCACGTGGACACTGACTACCACAGGTGTGAATCATGAGTGGGGATGGTGGGGGAGGCAACTGGGCCAGCGAAGCTAATCTATTATAGGAAAGTCTTATGTTGTCATCGGAATACGAAACGTGTAACTGTGTATGTTCTGAATAATAAGTACTAGTGATCGCGCAGGGGTCGAAATTCGACCGTAATTCATTAAGTTATTTAGTTTCTTCAATGAAAGAGTAATAATAATTATTTGACATTGTTCTATTGCGTTTGCTGCAAGCATAGATATATCATATACTGTGTTCACTGACGTCGCTGGCTGCGAGGGTGTACCAATACGTTATTAGCATGTGTTGTTTGGCTTAATTCCCTGCAATAGCTATAAAATTAAAACGATGCACACCACGCATGACTGTAACCTAAATTTCAGCTTCTGAGCTAACCATAGCAAATGATGAAATGTATTTATCGATGGCTCATTTGAATTTAAAATATTCATTTTGACTTAAGGCCGGAAAACTGCTTTGGCTTTATGAAACATGAAAACAATTGCAGTCCTTTCGCCTGAAATGACTTCTGATTCGAAATGTTTTGCATTGCGAAACCTGCATTGTAAATTCGAAACTGTAAAAATTTCTTGGAATGACATTTAAATGTATCCATCAAAATAATTTCGTCATTTTGTGTGTTCGCTATATAAATTTGGTATATTATCATTTTGAATTTCGCGTAAATAAGTATTCCTTCTTTTTTTCTCTCTCTCTCTCTCCGACCTGTCAATGTTCTACAGCGAGACAGAATGGAAATAGATGCAAATGTATGAATGGAACAAAAAATCCGTAATGAAATTACTGAAATTCAAAAATCAAAAGACACCTAACCAAAGTTTAACCTTTTAAATAATCAAAATACCATATAGTATCAATCCGTATCTGGCAGAATGGCTACATTCCTTTTCGAAGTGTTCCTTGCGTCTTTCGTTTCACCAAAGACCACAGA
>JARYHS010009186.1:190556384-190669958 GCA_031002005.1 Vandiemenella viatica
ACGAATCCATAGTTTTGTCTGACGTCCGCATTTCAAATATTTGTCGGAGACCAAAATGATACATGTCGCGCCATCTGCCAGCGGATCGGCGAACTAACTGTGCAGCGCAAGCCCGCCATCTGCCAGCGGATCTGTGAACTAGCGGTGCAGCGCCATCTATCCGCAGATCGGGGAACTAACGGTGCAGCGCCATCTATCCGCAGATCGGGGAACTAACATATGCGCAAGCCCGGCAGCTACCGCCATCTGTGCGACAGGTCGAGGAACTAACGTGTGACGTCATACGACCTTGGCCGCCATTGGTCCATTAGAATTTCCCGCCATCCAACTGTGACGTCACGCGGACGAGTGGAGTCTCTTCCGGGGCCGGCTTAAGATCTTTTGTCCGTGCTCTCTTAATCTCCTCCTACTACATATAATACATAGATTTTAGCTTTCTGCAATTCTTCTCCATTTAATCTTTAACTATGCCAAATCTCACACTTCTCCGAGCGCGCAATATTTTTAAAAAGGGATCCAAAGTTTTCGCTTAGCGTATTAATATATAGATATAAAAATGGCAATCAGGGCGGCGGGAACAAGTGGACGTGGGCTCGCACCTGGTCCTGTTGTACCTCCTGTATCCAGAGCGCCTATTAATCGTGAGTACACTTTAATACGGGCAGAGGGTCATAGGTATACCCACAGCAGGTAGACAGCACCTCAGTCCGTCTGTCAGAACACTGACCAGAGAAACGATAACAAGTCGTCTCCGTCCAGCGTAGGAAGCAGCTGCTGTTACAGTAGGTGGTACGGGGACACGACTGTGATTTCAGGACCCACATTTTAAGTATCAAAAACAGGAGCTGGAGAGGGTACAAAAAAGTGCTGCTAGATTTGCTTCTGGAAATTATCGCAGAATTCAATCAGTAACATATATGATAAAAGAGCTGGAATGGGATTCATTGCAAGGCAGGAGGAGGGTGAAGAGGGTCATGGGAGTGTACAAGGCGTATATTGGTGATGAGGCATGGAAAGATATTGGTGTAAGAATGAAAAGTAATGCATAGAAGGGAAAAGATGACTATGGCCACAAGCTGGCACTCGATTTGAGGCACAAGGTTGTAGGAACTGTCTTTTTAGGTAAGGGTATCAGGGATTGGAATAAGTTATCAAGAGAAATGATGAATAATTTACCAAAAACGTTGGAAGAATTTAAAGCTGAAGTTTGTAGATGGCAAAAGAAGGAAGGTGCAGAAAAGGGGTAAAATGTGTGAGTAGGGAAATTGCCACCGGAACTTGCACTCCATTATAATTTAATTAATTTTTAAAAAAATTAAATGACAGATCACTAGGAATCTGTTTTGCGGTTTTGTTGTATAACTGGAAGGTAATGAATTACTGTACAGGTGGTCGATAAGCTGATTATATGAACCATATACATCCCAAAATCAGACTGATGGTGCTGTAAACCTCCAGTCTTCACCCCTCCCCCACCCCTCTATTCTTTCACTGTGTACTCCTGAGAATGCAATTAAATTACAAAAAAAGTGACAGAAACAAAGATAGCTACACAAAGTACTCATATTAATTAGAACTTGGAGCCATTCTTGTTGCACTTTAAATCAGTTACGACTGTGAGAGGGTGAATTTTCTTCTACTCCATACTGGCGATATTGTGATTCCATGAATGGATATTAAAATAGTCGAATTTGAAGATCATGAAAAGAGAGGATGAAATGCGGAGCAAAGCCAACACAAAAACTAATATGCTATTTCATCAAACGAAACAGTATACATTGCTTGAATGCTAGCATTTGCAATTCTTCCTACAAAATCAAGTATTAGTGTATTGGTCATTCATTTACAGGCTCTCATTCCAATACTAAATGTTGAATGATCCATGCCTTTATTCGACGATGAGGGCAGATTTACATTGACTTCCGTTTCGACGTTAGCTGATTATTAAATACACTGTATAAAACAGTGAGATTGAAATTGGAAACGAAACAATCTTAAATGCAAATGTAGAATATCATGTTAAAAATAATCGCTCTGATAAAATGAATGTAGATCGGAGAACTGAACATAGACACCATACGCATCATGTAGGAATACCACTGTGAGTAGGTAGAGTATTTTGAACGTGGCTGTTGGCAGCAGTGTCACATAGTGGGCGCGGTAACGAGCACGGGCGCGCAGCTCAAGTTAAATTGGACTGATAAATCCTGCAGGGGCGTGAGCAGCGGCGATGACGCGAATTAAAACCGCGCAGGCAACGCAATGCTGCCGCTTTATAAACTGGCAACACGACTGGTTGCTGAGCGTGTCGCAGAGTCCAGCAACTCATCAGAAGCTGTGACGTTATAATCAGCACTGGATTTGTCTCGTATTGTACTAAATCTCATAAAAGTAATCAATACTAATAAAAGGCCAGCTAGGTCATCGTGTCATGGTATCTGTTACGCTGTGACTTAATCGGTGGGCCAGTAATGGTCAGAGATGTTTTCGCACTCTATTGATAGATAACGTACGAATGTAGGTAACCTTTCTTGTTTCTTCATTGTTGTAATATCTTTCAAATTGCAAACCAACAATAAGAAAATTATCTTGTCAATTATAAGTTGGGTAGAGTGAGCTGTTGTGAAATGTGCCATGTTATGACAGTGACTTGGTACTTCATAAGTTTAGTGTAAATTCTTTATGTTAATTGGCAAACTGGTTTTTTTTTATATACTCTGGTTGGAACTGTGGTGTTACGCAAAGCGTATCGTACATGTTTTAATATTTGATTTAAATAAGATGAAAATATATGCAAAATACCCAGTGCAAGATCCTGAAAAGTTTAGATTGCAGGTATACGTGACAAAAACTGTTTATCTGTGGTAACGACCTTGAGAACGGTATCTGACGCCTGGAATAACTAGCTGTTTAAATAATTGTGCAGGCTTCCGCGGTCGCCGCAAGTATTATCTTGGTTCTCTTGGTGGAGCCGCGTCGATTTGTTGTAACTTAACGTTTCGGCCAAAGTGTTGTGGCCTTCATCAGAGGACTGCTGCTTTTGTTCCCGCTGTCACCTATGTATAGCAGTGGGAGCACGTTCGCGCTAACCTTCCGCGAACGGTTAGCGCGAACGTGCTCCCACTGCTATATATAGGTGACAGCGGCAACATTCCTCTGATGAAGACAAGAGTACGATGGCCGAAACGTTAGGTTTCAACAAATCGACGCGCCTCCACCCGGAGAACCAACATAATAACTAGCTGTTTGTTTAAACACAATAGACTGCTTGAGTACAGTCTCCACACACTAGGTAAGTCCGCTAATATCTTCTGTAAAAGGCCCGTGTCTAACGCTACCTTATGTCAATTTCCAGAGACATATGGCGTACCTTAATCCGCACTACTACAATTTAAAGAAAGGTTGAATTGATCTCACACTTGAGTCAGAAAACCTCAGAAACTATATGTGTTGTTCAAAGCTAAAGACTTTTGTGCAAAAGGTCAAGCTAAGTAAATTCGTTAACCCCAAACAAGCACTTAATTTTAAAAGGTGGCAGGGACGTGGTATATCAACGTCAATCTCCAACAGAGAGAGCCGGGCGGGTGACAAAGATAGAAGATTCCACGAATGTCAGCATCTGTATTTTATACACAGAGCCAGCCAATAGTGGCTATAGTCTCCTAGAGTTCCAGGCGTGTGCAAGAATAGGAGTATGTCTCCTCGAATAGTAGAAGTAGTTCATAATGTTACTATTTATTATTAACATTTTGCTGTTGGAGCCAATCAAGGAGGAAGGGAGAAGAAATCAAGAATGGACTGGCGCACAGAGACGCTATGAGAATGTATGGTATGGTACGAAAGTAATTTGGATGGCAAATGCAAAGAGAGCAGTGATTATTCTGGCATACAGCGAAGAAAATGGTGAAACTTGCTAACTGAAGGTTGAGACTTGCCTTCAGTGTTAGTAACATGTACAAGTCGTCTGCTGACTCAGTACTTTTGTGGTTGAGATCTTGTAACAGTCCTGTCCCAGCCTTTTTAGGAAATTTTATTTTAGGAATTAAGAATAGCAAGATGAGAGTTGATTAATTGTGGTTTTATATATTTTTCGTGTGATTGATTGTGAATTTGTGTATATTCGTCATTGTTTTATGCAGAGAAAGTATCTAAATGTTATGTAATACTCTATCAAGGACAGTATTATGTATGAAACATCAATTAAATGTTTGTAATTGTAAGTGTTGTGAATAACGATGTTTGTAGGACAACTGTTTGGAGTGGTTTATATTGAAAGTATTGTTTGTAAATACTTGTAAATATCTTTAATTTTCATTTCCGGGTGTTTCATAATGTTTGTGAATAATTTTGTACTCGTTCTAAGTGTTTTAGTGTATTTTTAACTGTCGGTCGCATTGTCAATGCTCGAGAAACGTCTATCAGCCTTCTTTGTAATTTTCTGGATGTTTCCTTAGCGACTATTTAAGCGAGCAGTCAGTTGCCAGTCGTCGTCAGAAATTTTGGTGATTGTTTGTGGTTCGTCAAGCAGTTAGTTGGAGTTGCCGTTTAGTTACTGTTTCAAGTATTCAGTCGCCGTCAAAATGTGTTTGCGCTTTAGCATCGAGTCCAGTGCCTTATTCACGTGTAATGTATTACGAAGCTTTTGACGAAATAAAAGTGTGGTGAAAAGTGATCCGTCGGTGTAATCATTTCATTGAATTATTTAATCCATTCAAAGTAGTAGTCATTATGCTTTGTTGGAAGGTAAAACCATCTGGCAACCAACGACAGTAATCTCTGGCGGGGTGCCATTCTCTGCCTAGTCTTCTTCGGCTGTGTATAGCCTTTGTCCAGAGGCAGTTACTCCAACTTCCAACGATGTGGTATGGCTTCTCGGTCGGTTTGATTCTTGGTTGGCTATTGAGTAGTGGCTTCATGAGGCAACGGCTGCTACATCGTAGCAGCCGAGCTTGTTGTTAATCGAGTTACAAGTTGCGTCAGCAACTCGATGATGCTTGTTAGCTGCTGACCCCACTGCACATTCGCTGTGCTATGGTCGCAGCATCTGTGCCGGTGGGATGTTCGGCCACGTGGGGACGTATTCTTCGACTTCTTGACTGGACGAGATGGGACTCGGTGACTTGACCGGTCTTCTTCGCTAGACGTGGTAGCGAGCTTGCTGGTCCGACGACAAACTTCCTCGCTGGACGTGGCAGCGGGCTTGCTTGTCTGACGACAAACTCCTCCCGAAACTTGCGATGAAGAGCCCTTTCTTACGGCTGGCCCCCCCTGCCTGTCAGGAGCCGGCTCAGCCCGATGTCTCTTCTGCTGCAGACGCTTCCTGCTGGGACAGGCGCGATGACATGCTGCGTGGTGTCCACCACAGTTGCAGCAGATGGGATCATCCTCCTTCGGCCTTGGACATGCTGCTGGCAGATGCTCTTCTCCGCACCGTACGCACCTCTGCTTCAATGTGCACTGCCTCGCGTAATGACTGAAGCCTTGGCAGTTGAAGCATTGGATAGCCTCAGCCTTCCTCGGCTTCGTCGCAGATGCTGATGTGGTCTCGCTGGCTGCACTCAACTTTACCCTTTTAGCACCTTGTGCGAAGCAATTTGCGTAATAAGGATGATGCTCTATAGGAACTTGTACACTGAGCAAAATCGTGTGAATTTATTTTTAATTTTTGATCAGTAAATTGAAATAACTAGCGACCCAAACTTGAAAACAGTTAAGCGGAAATGTAAAATTTGTACCTCTATTATATGTTTTATTGTTTTTCATTTCTTTTCATTGTTATGTAACCTTTTAAATTAAGATTGTTAACTTCAGTGTTAGTGATCATTCATGTCATTTATTTGCACTATAATTTTCTGTTGTAATTTAGGACGTTGGTGTTCGCTTGCCACTTACAATTTTAATTGTTTATTTGGAATTAAGTAAAATACACGACTTCCATTGCTCATATAAATGTTAAATGATTAATAAACGGTCAAGTTATGACGTTTGTAGATTGTATAAATGATCGTAAATCATTTAGTCACACGGCTCATCAAAATAATTAAAATATGAATAATTAGTTTCACCCAATACCGGATAAATTAATAACCGACACGATCAAGTCTCACCTCAGTACTCATTCAAAATCTGGCTGATCAATAATTAAGCTTCTGTTAGCTAGAACCTCTGCTGTGTCGTGAATGTTAGTATCGTCCAGACATGATTCCAACTCCACTCTTCAACCCGTTTTATTATTATTTTTAATAAGAACTCGATTAACAAAATTAATTTAATGTAAAGAAGAACCTTCAACGGCTTAACCAGTGCCAGGACTGGCAATTAAAGTATAACCATTCATAACGTTTCCTTGATATTGTTCTAGCAACTTTCCAGCCGTTATTAAACATGAATTCAAGTGGAAAAAAGTGCTGCTTCCGTCTGAAATATTTTAGCTCTCATGCTTCACGTTAAATCAATCCCATAAAAACAATTCTTGAGAAACTACGGCAAGTACCGTGGTTGTTGGCGACAGAACGTTGTGAGATCTTGTCCTGAGCCAAGTCTACATTTTACAGGGTGTACTCACATCACTTTCTAAAAAATGGTCCGAATCTCATCGAGAAAATGGTTAGTAGAGCCGCCGTTAACGCTACTTGGCGGGAGCATTGCCGTGCACGGAGGACCGAATTTCTTTCTATAGAATTATTGGTGTTATAAGAAAGAATTACGGTAAATACTTTCACACTAAACTTATACATTTGGAGTCGTGGGTGTTAATGATCTTTGATTATTCGTATTACAAAACTGGTTTATCAATTCGGCTAAAAGATAAATTAACCGACGTTAGGGAGGGTATAACCGCCCGAGGAAGCATGAAACATAAAAAAAAGGTTTTGGTTTTACACGGTTTTCCGAAATCACCCCAGGCAAACGTCTGGATAGTTCCTTCAAAAGGCCATTGCCGAATTCCTTGCCGTTCCTTCCCCCCGCCCTCTAAAGTCATCGACCTCAAGGCATAAGCAAAAAAAAAATTGATTTTAATAAACTGAAGGACATATCCAACATCAGACAGTGAAAAGAATGTTGGTTACTAATAGTATATTAGAAAGAAACTTAAGGGCAGAAAATATTTTTAAGAAATACAAAATGAGACCCGACCACCAAGATAAAAAAAAAAAAATTTGTTTTCAGCTCTGTTTACGAGAGGCGAAACATCCCAGTTATTTACAGAATAAATATCAGAGCCAAAAACACACAAGTTTCCGCATCTTCTATCGTCTTTACGTTCTGACAGTGCAACGAAGTATTCAGATTTTTATGGAATAGCCCGAATCTGCTAAACATCGAGGGCAGATGTCATCACTGAGCTGGCTCGGACACAGAAGAGAAAGAGAGATTGGAAGATGTCGACAGCCTGAACTTGCTTCCGTGAATAGCTGTTTCGCGCGAACACGCAGTTGCACAAAAGAGAAAAGTTTCGAAAGTAAATCCTATAACGTCGGTTCACACTGTGATTCAATCTCCTTCCATTGTTTACTCTGCTTTGCTCGGCGTTATTTAATATTCAATGTTGTTTTACAGCTGGGCTTTGCGCCGCACATTTTCATTTCGTTCCTTAACGAGTTGTATCTCATTTCGCCGAAGGCCCTCTGGGATTGTTTGCACACTCGGCTGATGTGCCGTGAATATTTTAAGGTGTAAGCAACCAGTCTTGGCTGTTCCTCTTACTTCTTCCTTCTCCAGTCTCTCTCTATCTCTACCACTTATTCTTTCTGTTTGTTTGTTAGTCACTCATTTTATCTTCACATGCATTAGTTGATTGCTAGCCCATCTTTGTTTGTCCTATCACCGACCCATTTAGTATTTTAAATTAAAACGAACTAAAAGGGCATGCTCACAAGTATTTTATAAATAAGGATCTCGGAATGAGTGGAACTTTAGACAACATTTTTACCACAAATTTGTAAAAGTTTTATATGTAAACAAAGCTTAACTCATAAGATAACATCTACCATTATTGCCGGATCAAATCATTAAAGCTCACAACCGTTCTTGTAGTTCCGGTTCAAATTTCATTAGATGAAAATGTTCATCATTCGGCCGTTGGCAAAAAGGAAAATTTAAGTAGAGCCTCACGATTAACAGTCATCAGAGCGTGTAAAAGAGGACTGGTATAAATGTGGAGAGGGAGCATACAACATTGCTGATGTTGATTCTTTGTCAAATGGAGCTCTTCTTCGAGTACAGCCGACAATAATTTTCACATCGACATCTTTACGCAACACGAAACAGTTATCTACATACAAACAACAACTGACACAATAACTTGAGATTTCCAATCACAAGCGCAGTACCAGCTTACCAACATCAAAGTGATCTCGCAAGATTTTGCCCTGTTACATTTATTTTTATCTGTCAGTATTCGTAGTTGTATCATGAACAGAAGAAAATTGTCTCTTAAATAACATTGACTATGTGGGAAACGGTGTGCTCCATCAAACAGCTACGTAAAGGTGAATTAAACATATTGATAGTCGAAGATAGTGGCCTGAGTGGACTTATTTCTGATCATCTGTCAGTTTTAACGCACGTCGAAGGCATATCATCAGTCTCAAAGAACAAACATAACTGTAACGATACCGTCTAATGTTAAAATTTTGCAGATAGGAATGGCAGAGAATGCTTCATAGTTCGAGACATAACGAACTATTTAATTTGTTAATACAGAGAATAAGAGGAAGATATCACAAAGCAAAAATTAGAAGTAAGCTGAAACTTGGTATGTTGAAATAAAGAGAGCATCAAACATTATGAATTAGTGGAGGATTGCTTTTATCTAGTCAATAGAGTGATACCAAATAAAAAATTAGGAACAAGAAATCAGACAGGTGGTATTTTCAAGAGATTCGTCTAATTCAATATTAAGTTACTTACTGGAATCAAATAAATAGTTTCATCACAAACTTATACAATAGAAACGACAAGAAAAGTCTTGAAGTAAGGGCGGCTAATCAAAAGACCATGTCACAGGATGAGATAGGGACTATGTGCTGTAAACAATAGAGTGGCAACATCAGCACAGTTGGTAGCCTTGATATTATTACTAGACGAAAAATAAATTAATCCTTGAAACCATAGGATAGATAGAAGGATTCCCTAATGAATATGAAGTACTACTACAGTTATCTGGAAAATACTTTTTCTTTATGAAATTGTTTACAAGTGAAAGAGGTTAGGGTTAACACAGCGTTAGGTAGCTTCCAATCTTCCTTCTTTTGTCACGAAATATTTTCATTGCCTCTTTTAACAGACATGTGAAAAGGCCTCTTTTCCCACATCTTCTTGACAGAATTCATTCAAATACTTGCTCTGGTTAGTTTTCATTTTTTATTCTTGTCGTAAGTCCTCTGTGAGATCTTTAATACTGTATATTTCACATCCGTTCTCTCTCGTATGGTTTCTGTCTAGAAGTACTAACTCACATTATCTTCTTCCAAAGTTTTTAAAGATCTTTCACTGCTTTATTGACTTATTCTGATATAGATATATCGAGAGATTGTAATACATGTATTTTTTTATATTTCTATTTTAGAGAAATGAATTACTTTTTGAAACGGTATTACATTGTATACTTACTTTGTTCAAAAACTCTCTTCAGTTTATAGACCACTATCGTCGTAACAGTAGAATGATCGAGGGTAAGATCTTCCTTAAAACATCATACAGCCAGATGTACGATTTTCCATGTCTATTTATTGATTCCGATGATACGCTTAGCCCTGAGCTTTAAAAACATTTGAGAGGGACAAACTGCTCCCTCATGGCCGTTTACAAAACATGTGGATATATTTCTTTCATAAACTGGAATATCAAACAGTACTTTTTCAATCCATTATTTTAAAGCTGATCTCAGGGATATTTTAAGAAGTGACGAACATTGGAAATATATTTGTCTTAGACGTTTATCTATTCGTCAAGGACCAATTAGTGCATTTATAGTTTTAACATGACGTGACTTGACATTGTCTTGCCATAATTTTTAACTTAGTTTATATATTGCATGGATTTTAAGTTCTTTCATTGTTTACCGTAATTCACCAATTTGGATATTTCTATGAAAAATGGATGACAATTAATTTAATCGCCTTTACAGTTATTTTTCAAGAATAGCCAGTTACCTACAAACGATCTTTCAGGTCTTAACTCACTTTGTTCTTATAGGTTTGGATCTAATTTTACAAGTACTTTTAAACTCCGTATATTTCAAAACAAACTGCCTGCGACAGCTGTCTCGCTCGATCCGTGAAAACTAAAACAATGTTTGCCTTCTTTCTTAAAATCGTTAACTCTCCACTCTGAGGATATGATTTGACATTCCAACCGTTTAATAACTAAACAGGTTTTAAATCTACTTAAAATTTAAACCACTTAACAGGAATACGTGCAGGCAGTTTCTTGTTCTTTTGTATTCTTTTTGGCTACTTCTCCTGGGCGAGCATAACAGTAAGACATACCGGGATTAGAAGACGCAGGACTAGTAGGAAAGCATCTTAAGTGCTGTGTATCACAATTGTGAAGGCTACTCTCCTAGCAGTCACCAGTGCGCTGCTGTTAGAACGTTCAAGTTTTTTAGTTGATTGGTGTTTGAAAAATGTTTTGTTAAGCCTCCTCATTTTAAGTCTTCGGCAGTTCCCAGATACGGCCAGTAGTCACTTTCCAGCCATGATCCATTCATATCAAAGTCTTTCGATTTTTGTAATAATTCATATATGGCTCACCACAAGAAGGGCGAATTTTCATTGACCATTCGCAAATACATTTCTGAATACTATAGAAATACCGCAGTAATGGAATCGTGATTTCTTAGCAGAAAAAAACGGTCTTTCAAGTGAACAATCGAAAACTAGCAGAAGAGATCACCGAGGCACAATCAACCGACTTCAGGCCTCGCTGATTCCAATCTAAATGATCCAGCAAAAAAGGCTTGTAGCATCTCATGCCGACAGAAAAGCAAACTGTCATCCAGAAACAGAAAGTGTAAGTCTCGCGAGAGAAATAGACTACACAAAAACTTAGCCTGCAATTCGATGTAAACGATTGGCTGTCCACAAAACAAGGTTGAGGATGATTCCCACCTTACCGCGCGACCGACATTACGCTTGGGAGAAGGAATGTGGTGGATTAATTCTATTCCCGTCTCTTATCAAAGTGACTTTGGCAGCTGTCGGCAGGGAGAAGTCCAGGCTACAGCTACCAGTTCACTGATGGAGATTTGATGCTGCAACTTGGCGATTTCAGTCACTTAATGCCTCCGCCAACCACCGTTGCTATATCTTCACGCCACCGAGTTCCTCCATACAATTAATATGCAGTTACCTCAGAAACGGCAACTCTTGTATCAGCCAAATAGATGTAATGTTAGAATCAGTGTTGTTAATATAATATTTCATTAATTACATCTATTTCATGTGACCCGATGAAAAATTGTGCAAATAAACAAGATCTTGTACATATAAAATTAGCTTAGTGAATATTTAGCAAACCTTGAAAGATTCTTATCGTGGATGTAGTCTTCTCGGGAGACTAGCCGAGTAAACAAGGTGTTTCCACATGATATTTCGGCGATCTCAGGCTCCGTCGCCATCTTCTGGTGAAGTGCCGGATCCGTCGGAAGGCTGGTTCTTATAGCCTCCGAATGCACGCGTGGTTGGCGTGCGCGCAGCTGGTTGACTGGCTCGGTCGGCGCCTCTTATCGTGTTATATTAGTCATCAAGATGCTATAGGGTGTCCTCTAAAATTTTGTTTTTTGTTTGCAGCGAATAGAGCATTAAATTGTCAACTTCACGTCCACCATGCCCCCTTCCCATTGCCATAGATTCCGCAGCTCTCGATAATTTTCTCAGAAAATAATAAAAATTGAGCAATAATTATAACAACCATCTTATTAAATTCTTAATTGCTATTCCCTCTCTTCAAATGTCCATCGTTCGTACCCAATTAGTTTACCACATAAACATGATTCTGCAGTTTTCTGGAACACTGATTTATATAATGTCCCTGTAGTATGTATGTATATTCGTTTGGGCCAACTAGGATCACGTTAAGCCTCGTTTTAGTTTGAATTTGCTTTGGATGTGTACACATTGGTGTTACAATTGGGTTTGTTAGTCCTAGAGGGGACCTACATTTTAACCACCGATCGTTCTAACGTAGCTCATATGATCCCTTTTGTAATGTAAATCAGCATTAGAAGACTTTCATCCTACAAATTAATCGCCAACATTCTTATGCCTTCGACCCTCCCCCCCCCCCTCCCGTTCCGTGCGATATGTCAGTCTGTTTTTTCAACGGCTCTCGGGGATCCGGACAGCCTTTATCCGTTGCAAATATTTCGCAAATAAGGCAGAAGACCTTCTACCTTTTGTGTTATTAAAAAATTCTGCAATGCTGTTAGTGGCCACTGTATTGTTCAGAACCTATGCAATTAATGTATTTTCTATGCTAGGTCTGGTGCCCATCCAGGCACAGGCGAGCATAATTATTATACGAATTACTGTCACACCCAATTTAATTTATAATAATATATGTAACAGACGTTTGGTCTGTCACATGCTTCAGTCCTTGTGTTTTGCATCCTTCAGTCCACCGTCGCACCCATTTACAATGTACTGAAAGATAAATGCGTAATCTCCGTGATTCTGTAAAGAGCTTAACGACTTCAAAGGCATCTCAAGCAATATAGTAGTTGACAGATAGGCGGTTTATATATTTTAACCAAGAAAACTTATATGTTCCTCTTTTCGATATGAACTTTCATGACTAAGCCTAAAAAGTAAATTTAATAATGCAGTACTTATACCTAACTGCCTTCATTACTCTATTTTAATTAATTATTTTCATTAAATAATAGAGGCGTTAAATTTTAATTCAGCTGCACTAATCAATTAGCTTATAACGTTCTGCGAATTCATTGCAGGAATACCGAGAGTGGTGGGTGAACGGTTAACGTTCTGGCCTCGCATTCGGGAGGACGCCGGTTCGAATCCCCGTCCGGGCATCCAGATTTGGGTTTTCCATGGTTTCCCCAAATCACTCCAGGCGAATGCTGGGATGCTTCCTTCAAAAAGGCCATGTCCGAATTCCTTCCCGTTCCTTGTTCCCAGTCCCGTCCCGCCTCTAATGACCTTAGCCGTCGACGAGGCGTAAAGCAGTAAGTAAAAAAAAAAAAATGCAGGAATAGCGTAGGAAGGTAAATTTATGAAAGAGAAAAAGAAATCACTTCACGAGTTATTTTATATTGGTCTTACCTGACGAAATAAATCCTCGTCCTCACCGTATAGACCACTAAAGCTTTGATGAATATTTCTATTTTCGGGAATCAGTGGCGGTTTGTCAAAAGTCTCAAACAATATTAATATGAAAACAACAGTCCAGTTTTTGGGTTGCTCTAAGATTTCTTTTCTCACCAGGAGAGAATTTCCTAGCTAGGTGAAGTGCCCTGCTTTCAGCGCAACCGGCCCGAAAAGGAATATCAACAAATAACGAGAATTTCCCATTATTCTAAAGGGGCCAGTTGGTTTTTTGTTCAGAGTTTTCTTTAGCACCAAACCGTTCCGGCGGAAGACCATTCGCACGGAGAAAAGAAGTGAAAGAGAGAAAGTTTAATTAAAAGTATGAAATTCCATTGAGTCGCAGGGAGCAATATCGATTCACAACTCTAATTCAGAGGCTTTTTCAAAGGCGCATTCGCAAATTTAACATGCAATTCCCTAAAGGCGTTTATTAATAAACTGAAGAGAATCGAGGCTCAAAACAATGCTGAATATTTTCTATTTGCTGCTGTTGTAACCACCTCGGGTGAAATAACTGTTTGGCAATATGATACGTAGTTATCATACAAACCAGAGTATCATCTGCTACAGAGGATATAAAAATTTATTCGCACATAGCATTGTTCACAGAAAGTCGGCAGCCTGGTATCCTCCAGATTATTAGTGTAAAATTCTTTTCTTTCAGAACTGGTCAATATTATCAGTGGTAAATTATTATTCTTAATAGTGAAAGGTAATGTTAAAAATTTTCGTTATGATTTTCATAATCACATAGTAAAAACTAATGATTAAATACTAAGCGCCGTTCTCGTAATTTCTGACTATGTCTTCCTTACAGGAAATGGGCTTAAGTTTTGAGTGAGACGCGAATTAAACTTTTTACATAAATTTTATCAGTGTATGGCATAAATTATGAGGAACAATTAAAAGCCTTATACTGTTTTTCTGTCTAGTACAAAAAATTACGATACACAGTTTCTTTTGGAAATGAGCCGGGATAACATTGGACTGCAGGAATGGGAAGTAAATCAACAAGGTCTTTGTGAGTGAATTATCGCGGTATTCGTTACCAGAGTCAGTATTCTACAAACGGACAACATCGATTATCACCGAGGAATGAGTATAAATTAAACTGAACTTTTTTTTAAATAAAAGTTATTGCTGCAATTTAAAAATAAAACTCATTAAAGGTTTTTGCGCCAACAGTTCTCGGTGAACGTTTTTCGAAATTCTAGTCACATCCAAAATTAGCAAACATTATATCGAAGAACTTTAAACTGTTTTATAAACGATTAAAATGCCTAACCTATGAAGCTTTCACCGTCATTAAACTGGGGCATTAAAAATGAGATTTTTTGTGATTTGTAACTAAGGAACATAAAGGAAGTCATTAATTTTTACAGTCGCCTTAACTGCTCTGGAAAACCACGTAAAAACTAAATCAGAAAAAAACTGGGGTAGTTTTCTCCTCAACGCTAGATCAACAAATTTTTGCAGAATGATACAGTTACTCAAGAGCTTATAACACCCGAAATGACTTGAGAGGTGACGATACAAACTTTAATCAACATCTATTATTTCAACATCTATAGCTTCCAGCCACTGGCCGGCTCTGCTTCGAATGCTTCTCCATTTCCCTCTCTCTTCTCCATTAGCACATCATGTATTTTCATTGTTATTCTAAGCTCCCCCATTTTATTAATATGTTTGTATCATTCCTGCAGCGATTTTTCTTAAACTGTGTCCCTAACCAATTCATTAATTGTCCCGTCCATTCTTGGAATCGTTTCGGAGAATATTCACTTGCCCGTATTTAATGATATTCCGCTTCTTCATTGTTTTGACAGAATACTTTCGAACAGGAACTTAGTACGCCAAGTAATTTTTTTCTTACTTCTCTATGGCACATTCTTGTTCCATACCAGGCTTCAGACATAAAAAGTTTCTGTCTGCCTCCCAAGATGAAAAGTTGCTTTAATCTAGTTCTTTATTTCATCCAAGCTTTCATTTCTCTCCCATCACAATTCAATAGAACGCACTCACCTGGTACAACTTTTCCACTCTATTCTTTTGCTATTTACTCTTCATGGCCTCTCATACATTTCTTCTATAAACACGATCATATATTTTCTCATCAACTTGGAAGATCATTAACCGATTCTCTCGCATTAATACCGCTTTTCTTGCGGCGTATCAAAGTAAATTTCAAGTCTATTGTTGATCTCCCTAGTCTAAAGCCATGTTGCTTTTCACTTAGCTCTTTTTCATCCCCGCCACGTATTTTTTCTCTAGAATCTTCATATAGTGTTAGCGGCACATTAGTTGTTTCAATCGAATCGTATAATTTAGTGAGATGAGGAATTTAATATTGGTATCTACATGATAATGAGTACGACTTAACCAGTTACATGGAAGTAACAAGTTACGTTACCCTCTTCGTAAGGCAAGGAATAGTATGGCGGATTGGTAAAAAAAAAAAAAAAAAAAAAGTTAACATGCTTTATATCGAATTGTAGAACCACCTATCACACATTTGATTTATAAACTGAAATCGACAAAATATTTTCGCAATTTACCGTCTCAGACAGGTGTAAATGGTCTATCCACAATGGGCAAGAAGGCAGTGTTGGTGGGTGTGAAACAGCTTTTTTAGCAAATATACCTCCAGAGATAATGAGAGAACTGTTCGCAGACTAGTATCTTTGCCGGTCAGTGCGTCCGCATTTCCGCTGCGGCTGGCACCGCCAGGAATTTTGCATGGGCCGTTACAGCCCCCTATGCGCAGGCAAGGGGCGCATTATCCGAGCTCAACGGACGGGCCAAATTGGGCATCACACAGGAAATTTCGTAACGCAGCCGCCGTAATTCGCAAGCGGATCGTTGGTTTTTAACACGGCTGTGCTGGTAGGGATGGAGGAGGAGGGTGGGGGGTACTGTCTGCGCAGTGGAGAGGGGCATTCGGTTAAGGCAGCAAAATTAAGTTTCCGTTGGGTTGTTAACGGAGTCGTTACAAGAGAGCGGATGAGTGCATAAAAGAAGCAAAGAGGAGAAAACGAAGAAGCCCCTCCCGACGCAACGAACTCTGCGTTGTCTGTTGAGGACAGCCCGATAATTACCGTGTAATTGTCCGGACCTTTTGCGTGATCGCTAAGCCACCGTTCCTTAAAGACTATTTCGTTCTATTGAGTGAGGGTGAAACAAATGTGCCAGGAATAAAATGATAATGAGAGATAGATATGATGCCTCGGACACAAGCACATGAGTTAATCTTTTACTGGATTTATCATCAAAATGTGATATTAAAAACTAAAAATTTGTAAATCATCGTCTCCTCTTCACAAAACACCGAAGTCCCAATCTCCGCCAAAATACCTGCGTGCGATTTTTCCGCTTCAATCATCTTCCGGTCGATATGCCTTCTCCGCTTCTACTGGCTCGAGCGAAGGCCAAATATAAAAACATTATTTTTATTCACAATAGCGCCCTGTAATAGACTGCCTCCAGCTTTTAGGAGGCCAAATAGTTGGAAACGCTGTTCTCACTGTGGGACATGATGCCTAGTCAGTTTAAGAGATTTCCAGTGGGACTGAGAACTTAGTCAGTATCCATATCACATATACTCAGAAATCGCAATCTTATTTACAGCAGTCCTGACTCTGCAGAAAGTGACACGTTCTTTAATCCTCTGTCGTATATTGCCGACACGTCTGCCTGTCGCTATTCGGGACCATTACAGTATATATGGAAATTACCACCGTATCACTTGCTCAGGCACAATTAGCTAATAGTAAAGATAAATATTCAGGTAAATAAATTCTCCATGATCAGAACTACTAGAGAAGCGATGTGGATGTGAAATTGTGTCAAACTAGCTTCCATCGAAGGCTTCCTCGACCGGAACAAATAGTTCCCATTCTCCCGGGATGGTGCTGCGTTTTTGTATTAAATGCCAACATTTCAGCCGACTGGTTCAGTTGAGCCTGTAAAACACATCTCAGTGTAGTTTTGCTGTAGAAGAAGCCAAAGCAGTTTGGCAGAAACTTTGTGATTACCAGTTCCCGGCGCCATACCCGAAGCATCCAAACTGCAACCTCCCTGTATTTAGTGTTATTACACAGATGGAAATCAGAGTTAAGTGCAATACATAAGATCTCATATTAGTTCAAGGAAAGGGGGAATCATACTACTAATAATACTAGTGTTTAATTGATTTGTCTAAAACTGTAATAAATTGGAATTAGCTTTTAAGGTAACATTAGAAAATGATGATGTGACATAGATGTATATAAAAGTTATATGTAAAACTGAATCTTGTATCCGTATATTTTGTTTAGTTGAAGCAAAAATAAACATTGTCTGTGCTAGAGCCACTCAGCTGTATGAAAGTAACATGCATTTATTTATTTATTTATTCTTATAGCTTTGCGTCTTGTCGACGTCGATGTAATTAGAGGCGGGAAAATACTGGGGACAAGCAACAGAAAAGAATTCGGCCATCGCCTTTCAAAGATAGCTTCTCGGCATTCGTCTGGAGTGATTTGGGAAGCCAAGCGATAAACAATCAGTCAACAGCTAATTCAAATTCCTCCACTTCTCCTTGGGTTCGGCCACTAGAAAGAAAAGAAGAAACATATTAATTACATGTACCTGTTTCATTTATCAAGTTATCAAACTACAGGATTTGACTGCAACATGTGGTGTGGTGGATTTTCAATTGTTCACTTTTATTTGTCAAAGTTGAGACGACAAACCGAACAAAAACCCCATGCACGTTACCGCCTCCCCTCGTTCAATGGCATCAAAACATCCGCTATAGGCATTTTCTTTATTACAATACCTAATGAGACCTTAGGGAGCGTGCATAAACCATGTAGTTCCATTTTGGCCTCGTGTGAACCCCCCTCCCCCTCCCCACGTAGCCCTACGTGGCTTTTGCCTCTACCCCCTCCCCCCCCCCCCACGTAGCTTTTTTCCCTTTGGATTCCAGAAGACATTTTGTACCGTTTTCTCTTGTCAGACTATTGTAAATTACATATGGAGATAATTAACTGAGGGAAATAAATATTCACATTCTGTTTTGATTTCTGTTCGTCATGTTAACTGTGAAAAATGTTATGAAAGGAAAGCTACGTGGCCTGGCTCGTAACTCCCCACGTAGCCCATCGTAGCCTTCCAGCCACCCCCCCCCCCCCCCTGGACCGAGCCACGTAGTTTGTGCACGGTCCCTTACTCAAAACTAGTTCTTGATAATGTAAAAAGAATTTTCAACTACAGATTAAGAAGAGGGAGGAAAAACATCGAATGTACTTTTGGAATAATGACATAAAAATTTAAAGTGTTGAATAATCTGATATTGACATGTGAAAGCTACGTGTGTACTAACTACATAGCTACGTCAGAAAAATATAAGTTATCTAATACACAGCCTAACGTGACGACAATTGTGACAACATTGTTTTCACAGCCTCAATCCATGCCCAGCGATAAACAATCAATCAAGAGCTAATTCTTTGAGAGAATATTTAGCAAAGTATTTTGCACTCCACAGGCTTCAATACCTTG
Organism: Vandiemenella viatica; assembly: GCA_031002005.1. Lineage (NCBI taxonomy): Eukaryota > Metazoa > Arthropoda > Insecta > Orthoptera > Morabidae > Vandiemenella > Vandiemenella viatica. Next base: position 190,575,257 of record JARYHS010009186.1, read on the forward strand.
GCAGTGGAAATACTGGTTTTAACAATAATACTATGCACCATTTATTTCTCATGTTCAGTTTTCTTCACGTAATTTTTTATTATTATATTGCCTACTAAATATACGTTGAAATAAAATTATCATAAAAATTGTAGTATTTAAAATAAAGTGAATCTAATTACATACCTGTTACTTTACTGCCGTTCAACCTCGTTCCATGCACTTTCAAGTGCAGTCCTTTCTTGAATATCCGGCAAGGGTGTAATAATACAGAATTTGCTGTTTTTCTACTTCACCAACAAAGAAAATTTTAAACGCCTCTCGTCTCGAACGTCACGCGAACTTCCAAACCGATCGCAAGAGACGCACGCTGCTAGAGGCGAGTACTGATCGCATAGGAATCGCCCTGTTGGCGGCTCCCCACTGCCTTAGGGATCGTGCATAAACTACGTGGCTCGGTCAAGGGGGGGAGGGGGGGGGTTGGCTGGAAGGCTACACTGCACTACGTGTGGGGGGAGGGGGGTTCCGAGCCAGGCCACGTAGCTTTCCATAGACATAATTTTTTACAATTAAAACGAGACACAGAACACACAACAGTATGTGAAATTCATTTCCTTCATTTAATTATAGCCGTATGTAATTTAGAATAGTCTGAGAAGAGAAAACGATAGAAAATATCTTCTGGAATCAAAAGGGAAAAAAGCTACGTGCTACGTGGGGGGGGGGGGGGGGAGGAGATGGTTGAGGCGTAAGCCACGTCGGACTACGTGGGGGGAGGGGGTTTCACAGGAGACCAAAATGGAGCTACGTGGTTTATGGATGTTCCCTTACCTAACTCATGGAATGTCAAGTTTCACAAAGCAGAGTATCTCCTAAACTACGGTATTTGCTTACGATTATAGTGTATTTCAGATTGAAAACATTATTTTGAAATTTTTTACCAATGATGGTAAGTTTGCGTGAAATTATGCTATAACGTACAACTCACAATCATGATATCAGACGTTTCAAAACAATTTCCAAATGAAAATTAGGATTTGATATTGTTTATTTAAGACATCTAATTGTAAGCTGCTATCAAGATAACCGGATAAGAAATACTTGTTTTTCTTGAAATTTCAAATTTGTCACAACTAAACATCATGATTCAGGAAGCTGAATATGTCAAAATCAACTGAAATACACATTGAAAATTTATGTCAACTATACACTCCTTCGACTATCGTGCTTGAATAAAGTAAAAATCTTTTATAAACGTCAGCTTCACGGGAGATAAGCTATTCACTTGGGAACATAGCTCTTAGTAAATGTTTTAATCAGCTGAAAGGAATAAACACCTGACGAACAGCATTTAAATATTTATGCTGGACGTTTAATTTTAACAAAACGTTTGGCAAAAGGATACTCACAATACAGCGAAAATTAATTCAAAGATCTTGTTCTTATCCAAGAAAACCTCTACGCTTTTCACAATACAAATTTAAATTTCATTCCTAATTGTAAACGAGACGCAAAATTAAACATTGATTTTATAACTTAAAAAAATAGATATGCGATAGTGGATCTAACTAATACAATGACATAAACTTTTTTTTTTAACTATGAACGGTTAAAATTTTGTTGCTAAATTTCCAGTCTTTGTTGCTGTAGCAAATTTTAGTTGTTTTCTTTTCCAGAAATATCGCTTGTTATTATTATTTCCCAGACAACGCATAGAAAATCTACCTACTGAAAAATCAGCAGTTTAACTAAAAGGAAGGGTAGTAAGGGGGAATATTGAAGTAGAACGGAGGACGTAACCGTAACGAACGAATTACCGCACTCCCTCTGTACGAAGAAGCCCAAAGCCATTTTACCACGAAGTGAATAGTAAGAGCGAATTCCACTCTAACCTAATTTTCCGTCAAGAAATTTAATCTAACTGAGACCGGAGGAAAATGAAACTGCGCGGAAATAATTAAGTAAAAATAAAGTGGGATGTCAGTGTGAAAGAATTATGATGCCCGCGTGAAGTTTTACGAGTGGTGTGGCAGCTTCTTTCCTGCCGAGCAGCAAACGTCATTAAGGGCATAGAGACTGCAGAGGTGAGATTCAAGAGACACCGAATAGCCTCAAGCCATGAAGACTAAGACTTACAGCACAGCTCCAGACACTTTCTCATTCGATAACTTGCCTCAATTGTTTTCTGATTACATGCTATAGTTTTGGACGTCACAGTGTTTCTATTTGCCTCGTGCTTGAACACTGCATGTTCGGGTACCTTCGCTGGATAACTGGAAGGATGTCAGTGTCATTATGTAAAGCACTTTATGGTTAACGTCGTCGAAATCGTAATAACTGGGAGAAGATCGAAGGCAAGGAAATGGAGATAATGCGACCACTGTCTTTTAATGTAACTATCCCAGCATAAACTTGGATACATTTTTGTAAATACATTATGTAATTTTTACAATTTCTCTTATTAACATTAATGTTTACTTTTTAGTTGATGCATGCTAACTTAATTTACCAACGTTTAATTGAAAAAGTAGTAATCGCAATTTCTATTTCTTTAATAGAAAAAAACAGCTTTAATTACGATGGTGGAAAGAAATATTATCCAGTGTACCAACAGTTTGATAATCTATTTTGATTAAATGGTTGAAAGTTCTTCACAGAATAATGGAAGTCTTTAAATTAAGAGGAAAAGAAAATTTAAGAACAAATCTTATCAGAGATAGTTGGGGCATTGGAGATTTTACCTTTTAATTTACGATGGACAGCTCATCAATGTAGCTGCGAGTGTTAAGATCTCATCACATTGAATCAGGTTCGATTCCTGGCCCCCCCCCCCCCGTAACGGCTATCCTGATAGCATTTCCCGAACTTGGTCTCTAATTCTCTACACATTACACAAACAAAATTACACTTATCATACAGAATATAGATTGCACATTTCACAAACAGATGACGTATCTCCCATTAGATAGAGCTCACAGCCGAGGCGGAAGACGTGGGCAATAGAAGCTCAGGCTCCACATAATACATATGCTAATATAAAAAATAAACTATGCACGACGAGGAGTAAATCCAGAAGCTGGTAATATATATATATATATATATATATATATATATATATATATGTGTGTGTGTGTGTGTGTGTGTGTGTGTGTGTGTATCAAAGCTGCAATATTGTAAAAAATCAAACCTCAATGAATTCTCAGGCAAAATTATTTCATAATTTATTTTAAAGTTCTCCATACAATATATAAATGAATATTTATTTAGTGAAAATATTTAAAATTATGAAACAGCTTAACATTTCCCTAGCGCGTAATAAATGTTCGTAAAGTTAGAGCAATGAGAGATATTTATTCTACTGCACATCTAGATTAGTGTTGGGAAAAAACGGTTTTTTTCCTGACTAGAAAAAAAAAACATGGAAAAAAAAACATGGAAAAAAAACTATGAAAAGAACACGTTTTTTTCTGGGACACGTTTTTTTCAAAACTACTAAACCTCAAGTTTGTAAGGCATTTATCGTTTAATATGACTGTTTTAGAGTTTATACAAAGTACTTATCTTAATTTTTAAATCTACTATATTTTTCTGGTTCAGTAAAAAAAAAAAAAAAACGAAAATATTGGCAACATTGACTGAAGTTTTCTTTTACGAACGGGGACTTCCCGAAGAGGTTAGGTTGCGAGAGAAAGAATCCACGTTCCCCGTTGTTTTGATTGATATTCGCTATTTGAATTAGTGCTGCCAGCCCTTCGAATTTATCTGTAGACCTACTGATCTTTCCAAAAAATTAGGAATTTTAAATTTATCTACGGTTTTTTGCCTCTTTTATTACTTATTGTGCTTTCCTTATATTCGTATACTTGTTAAACTCTCAGCATATAGTGATACTGAGTCATTAAATTGTCATTAATTATGAATCGTTTCCTTGCAACCGTTAACGTAAACCAATGTTTGAAAAGAAATAAAGCTCCTATTTTTAATGATAATTCCTACTTAAAAGACCGTAATACAAAAATATCAGCGCAGTCTTAATGCACAATGTGTCCTTTGCTCACAATTTAAAATTGCAATCTCAAAATTTTTTGTGTATAATACAAGAACAACCAGTAAAAGAAAATGTAACTATTTCTGAAGTTATGGACCTAGAAGAGACAGAAGAAGAAACAGAAAATTCCGACACTGATCGAACTAGTGTTGGTAGTGAATGTGGTACTGACGTAGAGGATGAATAGAATTATGTTACCTATATGGAAACATTTATGAATCATTATGTAAGAAATTATATGATTCAGGAAGATTTAAAACACACATGTAAAATGTAAGTTCCGTAAATAAAACTATAGTTTATCAAATACATTGTTTTCTGAAAAAAAACAAATTTAAGAAAAAAAAACAAGGGTGCTCGGTTCTTTTTCATTGTTTTTTTTTTCACAAAGCTGGAAAAAAACATTTTTTTTTTCTTTCAATTTGCAACACTAATCTAGATGGTTTCCGTGATGTACAGTACACTGTTAACTCAATTAGTAACTCTGATCGTATGGTTATTTGTGGTACGGTACTTATTCTGATAGAGATATTTATTCCTTTGCGCATCTAGATGGTTCCCGTGCATACACTATATATATAATTGTTAGCTAAGTACGTTGTTCTGTTTGTGTGGTTATTTGCGGTTCCTTGCGCCATAAAGCTATCGGTTGTTTTGTCGGATTTTTATAATCCATCCTATTGCATTAAGCGCTCATTGTTGCCAGCAGATTTTTGTATGCATGTAATCCAATCGCTTAACAAAGAGAACGATTGTATACTCTGTCAAGCGCAAACCAATTTCCTGCAACAAGCTGCACTCGGAGGAACATGTTTATCAGAGTTCAACAAAGTGACACGAGCGCAACGTGCGCTAGCTGGCAGTAAGCGCTTTATCATTGTCCAGTAGCATATTGTTTTAAAATTTTTAATCTGCTTGGTTTATTAATCTATATGACACACCAGACAGTTGAAATGTATCAAAAATATTAAGGGCCATCACTCGCAATTCGCAAAAACCTTGAGCTCGTTTAATAAGTTTTCCTTATTTTACCAACTATTCACACTAAACTGTCCATTCGCCGATATTTCCTCGCCAATATTACGTTCTCCAAAACATTATATACTATCGATAATAGACATTTCTTTTTGGAATAATAGTGTTATATTGCTTTTAATAACGTGGAATATAAAAGCTTAGGGAACAGTATATATCGCGAAGTACAGCTCAAAAAACAGAAGTATATTACACTATTCGCTGTCGGCGACTTCGTCGCGCGAGATTTGAGATTTATACTGTAAATTCGCAGATATAATATCAAATAAACGTTGGCTGGGTAGCTTAAAGCAGAGGAGCAGTCCTGTTTTATCCGTTTCCTTGAATCTTCTCCTCTCCTTCCGAATAAATATCCCGTCTGAGCGCAATATCTGTTTTTTTTTTGTTTTTTTTTTCACTCCTTGAAAGTTTGTATTTGTAGATGACCCACAGGAACATTTCAATATTTTTGAAGCGGCTTCTCTGCAAGCAATATTTAAAATGGTGTTGGCTAGCATTTGTACAAACAGATTGCTTTGTTTCAATGAATATAAGCCGTGATATAAGAAAGGGTTCTCTGGCAATCAGCAAATTCCCACATTGGTTTGATAGATGTGGCCTGCATTGGTAGGGACAGTTATACTCGCCATGGACTTCATCTGAATCTCAAAGGTAAAAGGAAGCTTTCGCTTCTTATTGCTGATGAGATCAGGGGATGCCAGGCGAGTGAAAGAGGTATTCCTGTGATATGTGGTATTAAGTCGCGTCCTTTTTTAGGATAAATAAAATAAATGTATTAAGATGTCTAAAAGAAATTAACGTCTCTCCTGATCAAAACTTACCGAAATTAGAAATTCCATCTGACGTACCAGTATATACTAATAAAGTAAACAATTTAAATTCATTGAATCAAAGAGTTCAGACCACTATTCTCCATCAAAATATAAGGGGGATATTTAGTAAAACTGATGACATTACCTTATGCCTAGAAGAGATTCAAAATTCCAGAAATTTCAATGTAGATGTTTTGTGCATATCTTAACATCATTTGTCTGACACAGGAAAATCTCAGCTGTCCATCCCAAATTATAAACTAAGTTCTCATTTCTGTAGATGTAAAATGGAGAAAGGTGGAGTTGCCATTTTTGTTAAAAATAATATTCAATGCAATAGTGTAGCCGTAAGTAAGTATTGTATAGAACAACACTTTGAATGCTGTGTTACTAAACTAGAATATGGTAAGGAAGAGCTCATATTAATAGCAATTTACAAGGCCCCCTCAGGAAATTTTAGTCTGTTTTTATCACAGTTAGAGTCTTTGTTACTATGTTTCAAAAATAACAAACAAATAGTTTTATGTGGAGATTTTAATGTTGACTTTCTCAATCAAAGCAATGAGAGGCTAGATATGGAAGCCTTGATGTTGTCTTTTAACTTAACGGCACTTGTAAATTTTCCTACTAGAATACAAAATAATAGCAGGACTGCAATTGATAATTTTTTTATGGATATTTCTCAGTACAGTAATTACAACATACTTCCAGTAATAAATGGTATCTCAGATCATGATGCCCAGCTGCTATGTATCAAGTCCAGAAACACTATTAAACAGATAGAGAAAAGCTGGGTTTATAGAAGAAACATTAATGAAAACAATATAAAACATTTAATAGATTCCTTAAATAATGAACAATGGTCAGAAGTGTACAATGCACAGGGTGTTAATGCAAAATTTGATTCCTTTCTCAATATATTTCTAACACTTTTCGAAGGAAGTTTCGAAAAAAGGAAAGTTGTCAATACTCCAAACAATGAACTAGGTAACGGCTGGATAACAAAGGGTATTAGAATATCTTGTAAAACAAAAAGAGACCTGTACTTAAAAGTAAGAGAATCAGATAACTATACACTTAAAGCTCATTATAAACTTTATTCTAAAATACTAAGAAATGTAATAAGAAAGGCCAAGAACAGGTATGTATCAAAGAAAATAGAGAATTCAGGCAATAAGATGAAAACTATATGGAATATAATAAAAACTGTAACAGGAAAATCTGTAAATCACTCTAAAGACATAAAAATAGAACAAAATGGATCTGTCCTGTGAAGTAGGGGAAGTTTGTGAAATATTTAACAAACATTTTACTACAGTTGTAGAGAAATTAGGCATAGAAAAGCAGTCCCCAAATAGTGCCTAAGGCTTCTTCAGACTGCTTACCCAAATATATTTGTGTAAATGAAATTGCCACCAGTAACAATCTCAGAAATAAATAAACTCATTAAACAATTAAAACCTAAAAATTCTTCCAGCTATGACAATATTTCAAGTAAATTACTAAAAAGATGTTCAGATTGTATTTGTAATGAATCGTTAATTCAAGGTGTGTTTCCAAATAGACTAAAATATGCAGTTGTAAAACCGTTGTTTAACAAAGGAGAATCAACATGTGTAGATAACTATCGTCCCATTTCATTACTTTCAGGATTCTCAAAGATTTTTGAAAAAGTCATATATTGTAGAGTAATAAAACATGTTACGCAAAATAATATCCTCACTAAATCCCAATTTGGGTTCCAAAAAGGATCATCTATAGAAATGGCTATATATTCATTTTTAAATAACACATTTGAGGAACTTAATAATAAAATGAGCCCTGTAGGGTAGGAATATTTTGTGATCTTGCAAAAGCATTTGACTGTGTAAATCATGAACTACTTTTGAAAAAAATGGAATACTATGGTATTTATGGAATCGCAGGTAAATGGTTTAGATCATACATGGAAAGTCGAATGCAAAAAGTGTCCATTTTTGGTACTAAAATAAACAAAGATGCTTCATCAGACTGGGAAAAATTAAAACATGGAATTCCACAAGGTTCTGTCCTACGAACCCCTCCTCTTGTTGTTGTATATCAATGACCTTCCTGGAAACTTATCCAACAAAGTTAAGAGTGTTTTATTTGCAGATGACACTAACCTGACTGTGAGAAAAACTCCAAACAGCAATCTAGAATTTAATGTAAATGAAGTACTTAGTGAAGTAGCAAATTGGTTTAAGGCAAATTCATTAAAACTAAATTTTAAAAAAAAAAACACATTATATTAGGTTTAAAACAAAAAATTATGCACAGCCAGATTTACAAGTAAGCAATAAAAATAACACAATATTAGAAACAAAGAGTATAAAATTCCTTGGTATTAAAATAGATGAGAAACTCTGTTGGCATGAACATATGACTTCATTACTGAAGAAGTTAAGTAGTGCCACCTTTGCAATACGAACACTTTCTCTAACAGCAGATCTAGAATTAACGAAACCGGTTTACTCCTCACATTTTCATTCAGTAATGTCATATGGCATAATTTTTTGGGGAAACTCTTCACAAAGTAAAAAATTTTCATAGCACAGAAAAGAGCTATTAGGATGTTGTGTAGGGTAAAACCAAGAACTTCTTGCAGACAACTTTTTAAAAAACTCAGTGTTCTTACAATGAGTTCTCATTATATATATTCTCTCATGTGCTTTGTCATAGATCATTGTAACCTGTTTACTTCTAATTCACAGGTACACAATCTCAATACAAGAAGCAGAAATAACTTGCACAAACCACAAACATCTCTGTCATTAGTACAAAGAGGAGTAAATTATTCTGGTATACATCTGTTTAATAAACTTCCCAAGGCTATAAAACAATTTGCAGAAAATAAAGATATATTTAAAGAAAAACTGAGAGATTATCTTATTGGCAACTCCTTCTACTCCATTCAAGAATTTGAACAAAACAATTAATTGTATTCAATATGACTTTTGCAAATCACAGTTGTAAAAATTTATGTTTATTTTATTGTCTTTATTTTTCTTTGTAACGTATAATTGTTTTTTACTATGATTATGACTCATATTGTATGTATGTATATTAACCATGGCATGTTTCACATCCCAGAGGTGCTTCCTCAGCAGGGATCCATGAAACAAGATTGATAAATAAATAAATAAAAAAATAAGAAGGTTCACATACGATACCAAACACATCACTCTTACTGCCATTTTGACTGCTATAAAGTTCCACGATCTTTATAAAAAAAAATCAAAACAAATCAGTAGAGTTTACCACATAATCATTGACATACCACTACACCTATTGAGGCAATAGCTTTCTTGGAGTCAAAATGCCTTCCTGGCTCCAGCTCCACCTATCGAAATGAGTTTAAAAAAAAAAAAAAACTTTCGCACCAAGTGAATAACATTTCGTATGAGTATGACCTGATTTGATCCAATGGTTTATCCTCGATGATGTGGTTTACGCACGCCTAGGATTTTACATATAAAAATATCACACACTATTCGGCGCTTTCGTAGCTCTCGCATTTATTCGGCCCTGGACTTAAGTTCCTTGCGTTCATTTTGACGCGAGCTTTCTTCTAATTTGCGTTTTCTATAATTCCGAACATATGAGACAACGTCTTTATTTATTTTCAATTTAGTATCGATCTTTACTTCGAATAATTTTGTTGTTTCACTTTGGTTCCTGGTAGTGCCTCGCGAACTCATTACAATGACACTTGAATCAAACCATGCGTGGTGGTGTAACGGCTAGCGTTCTGGCCTCGCATTCGGGAGGACGGCGGTTCGAATCCCCGTCCGGGCATCCAGATTTGGGTTTTCCATGGTTTCCCCAAATCACTCCAGGTGAATGCCGGGATGCTTCCTTCAAAAGGCCATGGACGAATTCCTTCCCATTCCTTGCCCCCCATCCTTTCCCGTCTCTAAAGACCTAGTTGTTATAGGAGACGTTAAGCAGTTTAAAAAAAAAAACTTGAATCAACGTCCTAGCTGAACGCGTTTTCACTCTACACTAATTTATAACTTTACACAACGCCAATTCGTAAAAGTCCTAGCATACAATCAAGCTGGTCGGATGACGTCACAGGCAAAACAAATGCTGCACGATGAACTCGTATAGACATGCTCTATACGTTGTGGCCTCAACTGTTAATAACGCATTATTAGTCTCGTAGTTATTAGCGATTCAAATCTGATGGTTATTTGTAACAAAAGAAAGTTTGACCGGCTATCACTATACTTAACGAGCGAATAGACGTATTCACGCCAAAAGTATGGAAATTTTAAACTGAATCATTTAACAGAAGTATTAAGAGTATGTAAAATATGAATTAATTACCTACAGTCGAACGTTATGTGAATATCATGAAAGGCTTAGTCAAAAAATTAGAGTTTAATGACGCTCTAAGCAAATGGATTAAAGAGATAATTAAGGCTGTTCCATCATCAGCGGATGTTACAGGCTCAGCTGGTTGGTAGTCGCTTTCTTCTTCTGTGGATTGATAAACTTTTGTTGGAGCACAGGATGGAAGAAAGAAGTGGAAGGAGAAATGACAAAATGTTATAAATTATATCACACTTCTGTTAAGACGCATGTATGACAGTCATCGCACTAAACCAGCAGTCTGACATTGAACTGGATCAAAGCGCTAAAGGTGAGTACAGATGGGAGAACAGCATGTTGGCAATATGTTGATATTGCTCTTGTCCTGACTATCCCGTCTATTAGCAACAAGTTGACGGATACTCGTTGACATCGGCCAACATCACATCAAAGAAATTTGTTGATTGTATCCATGTTTTCCATTTCATATGGAAAGTATCGCTGGTCAACAAGTGGTGTCGAACCACGGTCTTATTACATACATCAACTACGTACGCCATTAAAGTGTATTATTTTCAAAAAATACAATACAACAACTCACATCTTCACAGATGGACACGCCCAAACAAACAAACACACAATGATGTAACAAAATCAGCTACGAGATGTAGGACAGTTGTTGATCAAATATCACAAGATTATTTTGAATGGTCCTGCTTGTCAAATGTCTTATTTATTTTATTATAAGCCAACCCCTCGTAGCTCAGTGGTTAAGGCGCTGCTCCGGTCCCGAGTTCGAATCCCGGCAGGCGCAGGAATTTTGAGAGTTGTCTTTGAACATATGATCTATGCCAGATCGGCACTGCTTTTGAAATCTTTAGCGCCATTGCGAAACGTTGAACAGAAAACACAGTGCGAGCTAAAATCTCGAGAACAATCTCGCCTCCCTCTCGGGTCTCTTCCGAAGTCGGTTCTTCATGCTTCAGTCAACAAGGAAACTGCTTGCGGCGACTATTGGCCATGGAAACGATACTATTCTAGTATTAAAAACAAAGTTGTCGTTTTTTTACCATCTGTCGCACCTTCCATGCCGTTGACATACAGTCACTCAGTTGTCACTGGCTGGATCATTCACATGAAGTTGTTTCTTTTTTCCTGGAACGGGCCGTTAAATTCTTTTTCCCTTAAACTCTTTTTTTTATCAGTGGAATAGCCATGTCAACTAATTCTCCCATCGATCACAGAAGTCCCTGGTATTGTTCACATCAACAAGGGTATCCGTTGACTTCTTCAAGTGATAAGGTCCCACATCTCGGTCGCTGACCCACTAAACAAGCTTTCTCACGCCCCTTTTTTTCTCGTATTTTATCTGAGTTCCGTTATCTTACCTTCGTCCTGACCTGCAACGAGTTGGTGGCTGCGTTCAGCCCCGATATCACTCGTTTTGGCGAAAATTTAAATAATCCGTCTTTTCTGCAATATTGTTATTACTAAATTCAGACAGTTGATCGTATGTAACCACGTCATTCCCAACGATATTACAGCTCCTATAAAACACCCAGCGCTTTCAGAATTCTAACTAACAGACTTTCAGACTCCAAGCGTGCCACCAACCTCATGTATTCGATCAACAGAATCATCTGAAAGGAGAATTAAGACATAAAAATGTTTTAAAAATGTAATATAATACACTTTCTAACAAAAAATACTTCAAAAATTGTACACAAGAAAACTTTTCCAAAACCACCACGAAGCAAAATATATTTTTTCTCGAAATATTTCTGTTAATAGATTGAATTAATCAAACTACCCAAATATATTTTTGTTCAGTATCGTATTATTATAATATTTCTAGTGCCGTATTTTTACTATGATTAATTTTTGCACAGATGCCCGTACTAAAGCCAGAGCCACCCTTAGTACAGAAATAATCACCTAATCCAATAAATAAAATAACTGAAGTTGCTTCGTAAACATTTATAAATATATTGAAGAAAGATTCGCCATTACTGGTGAGTATGGATTGGGAATCTGCCTCTATAAGGAAGATTTATTTAAAAAAAAAAAAAAGAAATGGCTCTGTAGGTCTATCAATCGCAATAAAAACAAGCTGAAGTATGGATAACATTAGCAGCAGCTTCGAATATTTGTCCAAATGTATTCTGAAATATTAATCACATTAAACTCTTCAGAAAAGGTGCCCAGCGATTAGGCGTACATTAGTTACGATCAAAGATAGCATGCAGAACTATATGGAAAACGAATCGATTGTCGCGTTCGGCAGCGTCGATAGATAAGCCCCTGTTCGGCGTATTCGAACTCGCGCAGAACAACGAAGATCCGAAAGATAAAAAATCAGCAAAAAAATATGACTACAAAACCCCAAACGCCAGTAGCCACTGTAGGATAAAGCGGCTAGTCAGTTTTTAAAAAACAAGGAAAAAATTCAGCATCCCAGCGACGCAGTTAAACGGAGCCGTGCAACTAGCTCGTGTTCCAGGTGTACGGAACGCAGATAACCGTGGCAATTACTGGCCGTGCATCACGCGCGCGTTCTGCCGGAAAGCCGCGCAGTTACTGCGGTGCGGCCGCGTGCCGCCAGATAGCAGCAGAGCGCGGCTGCACACGGCCCGCCCTGACAAATTTAACGGCCCGCTGCACGAGGACGTGGAAAGTAACGACCACAGTGACTGCTCTAGGGAAACCGAAAGGGGTCGTAATTCATGATGTTATGAGGAGTAGGTATCATAGCGAGGCACAGGTCTGGGAGAAACCAAGGACTCTACCTGGAAAAGCACAATACAAGAAACGCACAAGGGTGTAGGAAGCTTCTCTTTTTTAGGTAAGGGTGTCAGGGATTGGAATGAGTTACCAAGAGAAATGATGAATAATTTACCGAAAACTTTGAAAGAATTTAAAGATAAAATTTGTAGAGGGCAAATGTATGTAGGTGCAGGATAGGGGGAAGTTGGGTGTGTAGGGAAATTGCCACCGGAGCCTGTGCTCCATTGCAATTAAATTAAATTAAAAAAATTAAGGCTTTCGTGATCGGTGTAATCCGAAAAAATACTATTCTTTCTCATCAGCATATGCTTTCACTGCTGCATGAAGAAAATTGTATAGATACAAAACGTTGTTCTGCGAGTGACACTTAACGCTTCTTCAATCAGCTGACGCCATTCTATAGGAAAAGACAATAGTAATCATATATACGAAAGTTAGTAATGCGACGAAAGTTATCGATCATTCTCTTGCGTATTTCTTTTTTATATATATATCCATTTAAAATGGCATTCAGCAACCTATATTTCCTTTTTTTATTGTTATGAGTGTTTTTTTAGATAAATTTGATGGAAGAACTTAATTCACATAGAAAGAGATCTGTCAATATGAACATAATACTTAACTACATTGTAAACTTGTGGTCCATCTAACGGAAGTTTATTACCACTCTCACAGTACACCTGAGTTGTTGAATCAAAGTCAACAAGAACTGTGAGCTGTGTTATCAGGTTGCCAGCTGTTGTTTCATGAACGAATGGATGAATTTTGTCTTTCGCTTAAATTCTTCAATGAGTTTCGCATGACAGAAGTATTGGGGTAAGACATTTTTTTCTGTATTAAACTGGCCACGTGTGGGAACTGTTATGTTGTAATTTCTAAGAGATCTCATGCTGCCGACCCCGGCAGCGTAGGGGTAGCGTGCTTGCTTCGCGTTGCAGGGGTCGCCGGTTCGAGTCCGGCCGAGGGCATCGGAGGTTTTAAGTGTTGTGTTCGTCCAGTGTCGTCCTTACAGAAGCACACTGAAATGAAATGTATATATTGTAAGAGAAACACACACGTTGAGCTGGCTGTATGGCTAACTAGGCCAAATGCCATTTAAAAAAAAAAAAAAAAAAAATCTAATTGTAAATGCATATAAAATCTCTCCTTAACAAATAGTATAGTAGTGGTATCACACTAAATTTGATTGGTGTTTTGAACCCTATTTAACAGTCGCAGCTATTCTCACAACCGTCAACTTCGGATCTTAGTCGTTTGGTATCTATACGAGATACATGGGAATGATCGGTTGATTGTTCTTTTTTTTGTAACAGTTTAACGTCCCTTTTAACAACGTGGTCTTTAGAGACGGGAAAGGATGGGGGCAAGGAATGGGAAGGAATTCGGCCATGGCCTTTTGAAGGAAGCATCCCGGCATTCGCCTGGAGTGATTTGGGGAAACCATGGAAAACCCAAATCTGGATGCCCGGACGGGGATTCGAACCGCCGTTCTCCCGAATGCGAGGCTAGAACGCTATCCGTTACACCACCACGCTCGGTTTGATTGTTCTTAACATACAGAATCAGTGCCGAGCATTTCATATGCTTCACTTAAAAGGTAGATCAAATTTGTCCTCGAAATACCCGTAATACAGCATCACACGCTCAATTTAAAAAAAAAAAAAAAAAAAAAAAAAAAAAAAAAAAAAAAAAAAAAAAGATAATCTTACATGTTTCTTCTTTTTTGCCAATTAAATGCTTGCACTCCACAGATAAAAGTCATGAAATCTCGTAGGGGCCAAATACAATCTTCTACAACCCAGACACAGATCATATTGTAAGTTTACTCAAAAAGTGAAACAACTTGGATTTTTATGGCGTAAAAAAAGGAAATAATAGAAGTCTTTTATAACAGTAAGGTGTAAGTCCAAATTTTCCTTACTGGCAGAGAGAGCCAGTTGAATTTCAACTTATGAGTTACCGTAGTAAACACAAATATAATTTTAACCCACTCACACTTCCAATTTAATGTAGTCTTTCTACTTGTGATGTTTACCTGTTATCCAAACTGAAACACCCTTAAAAGGGACACAGTTTGGGTCATGGTGGAACTCGTTCCATCCCCAAAAATACTTTCCCGAAATGCTTCCCCGAATGGCCCGACGCTGAGAGAGGTAAATGCATTCTCAGTGAGATAATTCTAAATATCGGTTCACATTCAGATCGTTATTTTTTTGCGTCAAATGTCAGGTATTATAGGAACATACTTCGTATTGGTGTGAATGATAAATTTTGACTATAGAATACCTTGACATTTATTGAGAATATCATCAAACGCTTGGAAGTGCAGCATCACGTAAGATGTTTATGTTATTTTAATCACTTTTCAACAAAATATAGGTATATTCAGACCTACTATCTTCTTGTGCCATCGAAGCAGGTGAGTAACCAGCATAGATCGGTACAAATCCCTGACTAGTCATCATAATTCAGTTTTCATACGTAATTCGGACCGAGCGTGGTGGTGTTCAGATTTTTAACTTTACATCATGAAATATATTTATGGGGAAAAGATGATGCACCTGTATTTTTAATGTGGTTTAAACTGAGCGTAAATAAAGTTTGTGAAAGTAACAACTCAAGAACGTACGAAAAGGACTTTAATAGGATAATAATTTAAAGTCCAACGAACACATTCAAGCGCAAAATATTCGATTTATAAAAATTGGAAAAATTATATGATTTCCCTCGTGTCCACGCGTTTTATAAATTTTGTGGACGTTCCTTTTTCGATTGGTCGAAAAAGTCATTTTTTGTTGCACATTCCGGAAATCGTTCTTACGTCAGATAAATGTGAATAATATGTAATTTAATCTGACATTCTCTTTTGCACATTTCATTCAATGATAGACAAAACACCCTTGACTTTGCATTTCGATTCCTCACAGCCACCTTCTATATACTTAGCTAGGAGGAAGATTTTCAAGAAATTTTAGCTGATGGGTACTAATACTATAGATTACCAAAACAATAATTAGCGAAAATGAAATATAAACCGCATTAAGAATGTCTTATTTTGAATTGGACTGCTTTTGTTGAATAACGTATTGTAAGAAATAACTTTATCCGACCAACTAAGTTAAAATAACTAAAATAAATTTATACTACAGCTAAAATAATAGTTAGTGAAAAAATAAATTTTAAATTCATTAAATCTTATTTTTAAATAGACTTCCTTTCATGAAAACCGCATTGTGAGAAATAACGTTCTCCGACCAACTAAGTTAGCTGTGACAAACTAAAATAAAATTATAATTGACGTGATAATACGAGACTTACAAGAACATTATATATTAATGATAACTGTATTATCAAGGTACATACACCAATTTTCTTGCAGTGCGGAATACTCTGATACAGCCAATTCGTGTGCTTAGTCATCAAAGATTTTTAAATGGCTCTCAAAACATGCTGGTAATAACCAAGCAGTCAATTTTATAAGCTATAAACACTTCTTTTTCCCAATTTACTATAATAATAGAAGCTGTAGTAAAATAGGCTGTAGGCTGTAGACTGTTCAGTAGCTAAAATTCACGGAAGCTTTCGTTCCGCTATGCTATCTCGACTTTCTTCCTAGATTTCGCTAATGTGAAACGAACATCCAGTTTATGTTTTGAAAATTCTTTTGGCTCAGGTAAGAACTGAGTTGTAGTACAAATCGTAATGTTGTTTTTTGGAGTATCCGTATGCCAAAACTTTTTTTTCCAATGATAGCAGTTCAATGGACTCAGAAATAATTCACAGACTGAAGGCTTCTCAATATTCGGCAGACTTTAATGAGCATCAAGAGTGCTTATCTTACGTAGATTTTTTTTTATAATTAATCTTCTTTACACTGGAGAGCAAATAAAATTCACATTTTATATCTTCTAAAATAATGAAATGGTTCCCTTGTTTTTGTACTCTGTTTGTTGAAGTTTTAAATATTGCATTTTTACTACCATTCAACATCCTGTTTCTTCTAACAGTTATTTCCTTTAAATTTTATTTGTTAATTTTCAAATTGTTACCAATTTAGTTACAATTACATTTCTGAGCAGAAACAAAAATAAAATCAATTGGACTAAAATCTCAATACTAAAGTATTTGTCACGAGAGCGTTGAGATTGTTCTCATGAACATCAGTTGCAAATAATGAGCGTACAACCTCTACTCCAGAAAGCAGGAACCCAGAGGATTTAACAAGAACACTAAAATATCTTCTTCAACAATTTTGAAAATTGCAATTTCCTTTTCCTGGAGGAGCCTTATGACGGGTTATATTACCTAACTCTCTTCTTACCCATTTTTAGACATACAGTCTCGTTATAAAAAGGCACAGCAGAAAACTACGGTAGTGTTAGTGCTACCAACAAAAAGCAGCCAATTTCCCAACTCCCGCAGTCGTTCTCGTGGTTTGCTCTTCGAGGCAAAAATTACAGTGGAACTTACTCATTAGGCAGTCCCATCTTCTCCACTTGCCATCAAGCGTAAAAACTACCGCAGAAAATCAACGTTACAGGATCATTCTCACTATATTTACTCAGTTTTTATGAAAGCAGATTCCGCCAACGAATCTACTGTCTGAAACTCCTTACGAAATAGTGAAATGAAGGAGGAATTAGTCTTTTAGGGTAAGGCTGCTTACACAGACCAATTCCGCTTTAATTTTACTCGAAATTAAGTTTACCTAGCTCTTACTTTGTTGCTTAGTTCTGCTCGGGCGCACACTTTTTAAAGAAGAGATCGCTGTGCAAATGTTAGCCCTCACTGTTGAAACTCTCTCTAGTACTCTGTACACACCGAGACATGCATCAAATTTACATTTCTGAACTGCGGTCGTTGTAGATACGCCAGCCACCTTCCAATAATTTGATGAGATAAATTCGCAATAACTTATCTTTAATTCAGCATTTGTGCATATAACATAAAAATATTTATACAGACTGGATTTTAAAATACTAAATGCGTCAGTTACGCTGTTCAGGGTTGACATTTAATGACTCAGAATTTCGCTAAAGGATTCATTCAAGTTTTGTTTTCAAAAGCAATAATAATGTTCTTACTCAAGTTATTTCAACTTAAAATGCGTAACAGCCCACATTATCACTGGGCAGGTGGAGGGGTGCACTATTTGGCTAAGATGCTTAGTTCATTTACTTGCAGTATTTTTGCGATAATCCCGGGAGTCGCCTGAAATTTAAATTAAAGAAAAATACCACGAACAATCTTAAACATACTGTCCGTGGATTGTAAACCTTGATTTCTGTCTCGCCTTACTTAATAATTTCCCACTTTGAACCCCTTGTTATCCAAACATTAGAAATCAGTTAACCAATACCGAAATTTCTCATTTTCTATAGCAACCTAGAATGAGAAATTATGTCAGAGAATGTTTTTGCGAAATCCAGTATTGGCAACTAATCTTATGAACATCCATCAGCTGCATTTGAGAAAAATAACAGCCGTATTTTAATTTTAGCATCCCGTATATCCGTCTATGGAAAGTACAACGTTTGAGCTATTTATATGTTCCAAAACCCATAGAACGTTGAGGCTTGTAAACATGATCAATTGCTCTGTAGATAACTACTGTTTCTATTTTTTTTAAATCCTCATACCATACCGAGAATTTAATCGAAAATTAATTACATCTTGTTCTAGTAATTTGTCACTTTTTTTGTATTTAAGCAATTTCTTGGACGTCAAAATTCACGTAGATCACGTTTCCCTTGGTGCAAACACCAAATGGTAAGAGTTAAAGTTTTCAGTGGTTGAAGTATTGGGAAATTACTATCTCTCCCGTACTGGTCTCTTAATGCGCTCTGGCAGTCTATATCTACGAACATATAAATTAAGATTTAGTTTAAGACTTAAATCTCTATGGATTCGAAACAAAGTATCCCAAAGTATCCCAATACAATCTGTTTGCACTGTTTTAAACGATCACATCATACATGTTAGACACCAAAAAACATTAAAGAAAATTAATCCACTACTTTCAATGTTTTGGATGTGACTTGCCTGAATACAACAGTGAACAGAAACGAATTTTGAAGGCCACTTATACGGCAGGTTAATAATAATTAACTAGATAAATTCTTTTTTTTTTTTTTTTTTTACTTATAGCTTTACTCCTCGTCGACGTCGAGGTCATTAGAGGCGGGATGGGACTGGAGACAAGGAACGGGAAGGAGTTCGGTCATGGCCTTTTGAAGGAAGCATCCCGGTATTCACCTAAAGTGATTTGGGGAAACCATGGAAAACCCATATCTGGATACCCAGACGGGGATTCGAGCCGATGTCCTCTCGAATGCGAGACCAGAGCGTTAACCATTCACCCACCACGCTCGGTGATAAATTCTATGAAATACATGTAACAATATCTAGCAGTGCAGTCAAAAATGCTAGATATATTTGCCGACAGAAAAATTGCGGCACACAAAAGACATAGTCATATGTCAATGTAACTTCATACACGTACGCACCATCGGCATCGGCGAGAATGTAGATTATTATGGTTGCAATTACTCTGCGATAGATAGAACGGCCACCAGAGCGCATTGTGGTGTTCCCATTTACTGTTGTTGCCGGACCTGGAACGGTATAAAGTGGCGCGAACAGCATCAGGTGTTGAGTGATCATTGTCAAGGACACGGAGTTGTTGCGTACTCGTGTAAGACAGCATTATGAGCAACTGATAGTTTGAATGGGGACTCGTTTTGGGTCTCCAATTGTCCGGCTAGTTTAATCGTCCAATATCCAGATTTGTGGGACATTCGGATGTGACAGTGGCTCTGACCACGTCTGATCACCACAAGGGAGGATCGCCGTATTGTGTACCAAGCACATTATTACTCCTTCCCATCTGCGCCTGCCATTTTAGAACAAGTAATGGGCATCATGTAACATTCTGTGCCATCCACACAATTGGTCGGAGACAAGCAGCAGCGGGTCTAAAAAATTACGTTTAAGGGGGGGGGGGGGGGGAGGGGGGGGAGGCGCCTCGAAGTTTCTGCTTCGTGCTGATTGGCCATAATATGCCACGCTACATTTGGCCGGTTCGACGCAGGCGACTAGGCTGCTTTGTTATGCGTCATAGGAAAACAACAAAGACATTTCTGGTGAGATACCCTGATTTCAGCTCACCTCTGAAAGCAACCCAGAAGTCGGCAGCCATCGCAGCTGCCATAAAAGCTATCATTCAAGACTAGTTCGAATTGAAGGCCTCAGCTGCATCTGTGAGCCGAACATCATCACTAAATATATGACCAAGCCATCCAAATCAGCAAACTACAAGCAGTGCAGTCCGAGACAGGTGGTAATTCAAGTCATCCAGGAAGCTGGCGTCCTGCAGACACCTACTAAAGCAATCTGTCACCATTGTGTAAGGAAAAAGTCACCAGACTCCACCAAGCGTAAAGAAGCAGCCACGCAGCCAAGGCCCCTGACATCGGCAGAGATCCTAGACTATGTTCTCCACTTCGTCATCGAGCACTCTGCTGAGAATGCCGACGCCTCCTGATCCACTGGCACAACTAAGACCAGAAGAACCTCAACTTGCTGACATATAGGAGCGACCTGCACCTCCCATTGTCGTACATTACTCCGGCACTTGCGGCAACTTCCTGACACAGCGGCAGCACAGAGCTGTGCTGCCCATGTTTTGCTGGGTAGACCAAGACAGATTGCAGATCATTCTGTCCTGCCCTTCGGACTACGCGGCAGTCAACAAGGTACTGCGCCACGACGGCATCCACTATGAGACCTTACTACCACGACATGACAAGAAGACACATGCAGTCTCAACACGTAATACCACAGAAAGGAGATCACGCAAACCTGTTCAGTGTTTCCAGTGCCAGAATTTTTGGCACTATACATATGAATGCACCGAAGCACTGAGGTGTGTTCTATACGTGAGAGGCTACAAGGTTGTTGTCTGCGTCCAACAACATCAAGACGCCACCTGCTGCAACTCCGGGGCCAGACACGCGGCTTCGTACAAGGGTTGTGCCGCATGGAAACAGCAACGAAGAAACCAAAAACCATCGACGGTACATGAGAGGACTGCAACAAACTAAGATAACAAAGGGGCTCCTCTCACGGTTATAAAAAAAAAATTAATTGTGATAGCTAATATGCTCTATTGTCTAACCACCACAGTGCGACCGCTCTCGCCGATATATACACCACCACAACTGCAAGGGAACTTCATTCACCAGCAAACTGTTTGGGATGTAAATAGTCTTTTACCCTAGCTATCGACCAGCCAAGACAAACGCAAAACAAACAGATCCACCTAGTTCACCATGCCATAAACACCGTGCACTAAATCAAATAAGAAAACACAAGATAGTCCGGTCAAAATAGAGATTCACCTTTGCATAAATTCCCAACAAGCTGAAAATTTGCATGAACGTTAGGTATACCACTATAATGAAATTGTGAAAAGTCCCCATCGATCCCGTGTGTACAAAAAAATTTATGCAAGGTCAAAGTTCGCAAAAATGGGTTTTTCGTATTTTTTAGCGAAACGGTTAGTTTTATGATAAAAATAGCTCAGATAAAAATTATAGATCATGGAATTATCTACAAAAAATGTTCTTATACTTTTTTCCCTATGATTTACCATTTCTGATAAAAATCCATTCTAAAATTCACTGGAGTTGTATTCTCCATAAAATACACACGTTTCCACACCCCCTATGAGGTAGTGTAGTTGGCACGTTTTTTTTTAACGTGGTTTCCCCGCTAGGCCTACTTCACGGTCTATTTTACTGGTTTCATGGAATGTCAGGTCTTCTTATTTAACTTCTTCTTCTCCTCCTCCTCCATCTTCTTCTTCTTCTTCTACATCATCCTGAGTCGACGTAAATTGTCGTAACAGTGATACATCAGTTCTTTCGTCGTGGATGTAAGTATCTTCTTCTGTTGGAGGTTCAACATTTGAACACCACTGGCCTTGACAACTGGTGCATGCTGTTGAACAAAATAAACCCACTTTTTTGCAGCAGCATTTTGAATTACACACCTTTTTGCAGTTTAAAAAAAATAGTGTTAAGGAGCTTTTCTCGTGCAGGTGGAAGTAGAGTGTGGATTGGTTCCAATACATTATCAATTAGCTTCCAACCCCTTTCTTCTGGATCCAGTTGATTACCAAGTCATATTTGAACCTACTAATACACCCGATAAAAATGTTGGTGAGCAGAAGCCGAGGTTGGAGGAAGACAAGCTAACTGCACACGTTTTTTAAGAACGTAACTTATCTATGCAAGTAATTTTTTTGGAGCTCCATACACAGAAAGAAGAAAGCGAATTCCCCTGGTGATTAGAGATACTGGAGTAGAGTTGATATCCTCAAAAACCTGTGCACATCCAATTAGATCTTTTTTTTCAAATAATTGAAGTACTGTCGTTTTACCCTTCCGGAACAATGCTGATGTTGTATCACAGCCAGTTATAGCATATAAAAATAAAATGTGACATTTACATTTAGGATAAGCCGATAAACAATATGTACTTGCAAAAATTTCTAACGTTTGTTGAGCCTTACCTGGTTTTAAAAAGTAAATGATTTTTTCAATTGAAGTACGAGCGGTAAGTAATACTAACAGATCAATATCTTCACCATCAACATCATTTAAATCAACTGGATTAAATTGATTTATTGCAATTTCTACGATAAGTGCATCAGGGTCATTGCCAGATTGCCTGACTAAAATATGCTCAGTAGCAAAAAAAATTTTTGAGCATTGCAATGAGCCGAGACTTATTGTGAGTGTTTGAAAAAAATTGCTGTTGGCTAGTTGGGACTGTCATAAATTGGTCAAAGAGAATATCAGAAGATGCAGATGTTTTTGTCACACGGTGACGTTGTTCTGCGGCTTTAATAATTTTTGTAGAATCGGTATAGCCATCAAATACTACGGTTACTTTTTGACCAAAATGTCTGCGTATACACTGAACATATTTATCTGAGATGTTGGTGAATGTAACTTCTCGATCGCAGACCACACGGTGCAATAAATATCCTCCATCGATACTGAATACAGCACAAACTTAAGTAAAGAATGTTAGCAATAACCACGTGTTTTCACTACGTGCGAACGTTCAAGACTAACGGTACTTCATTGGGACCTTCGAAGAAACAGCAGGTAGACAATTGAACAGCAGATAGATGTTGCTGAAGGCTACGTGGTGACATAAAATGTGGGTTTCTTTTCAGCTGATATTCTCAGAATTACCATTCAGTATAAATGTATTAGTCAAGCATACTTATTTTTGTACTTATATTATGCGTCAAATGATGAAAATAGACAGAGTAGTCATGAATATTATGGAGAATACCTGGTACAACTTTAATGAATTTTGGAATGACTTTTTCTCAGAAATGGTAAATCTTAGGTAAAAAAGTATAAGAAATTTTTTTTGTAGATAATTACAAGATCTACAGTTTTTGTCTGAGTTATTTTTATCATAAAACTAACCGTTTCGCTAAAAAATACGAAAAACCCATTTTTTGCGAACTTTGACCTTGTATAAATTTTTTTGTACACACGGGATCGATGGGGACTTCACAATTTCATTATAGTGGTATACCTAACGTTCATGCAAATTTTCAGCTTGTTGGGAATTATGTAAGGGTACCCCTATTTTTCAGGCTAAATTGACCGGACTAAGACTGTTGTAGAGAGAAAAGTAGTAATGGCCTAGATGAGTGAAGAAGGCATTAGAAATTTTAAAGAACACTAACGACTTTAAGGAAGAAGGCAGTTTTACAATTAAATGATGACTGACGCTCGATATAAAGGAATACGTAAATAAATACAGTATCTCCGAAGAAGGCCGCAGCAATCGGATAAAAACGCGGTATTCCTCGGAAAATTAAGTTATTGTTAACAAAGGTGGCCGCAGAATCCTAGTTATTCAAAATTCTGTATTGTTCTCAAATCCTCTTTGTAAGTTGATCCTGGTGCATATAGAACCCGCTTATAAAATCTCAAATTCAATCGCAATGTGTTATAGTTTATAGATTTAAACACACTGTCACCGTTGTAAAAAAGCCAGTTTTTCCATCTATTAGCAAGTAAGTGACTGTTTCCACATATATAAGAACTAATAACATATATACGAGTACAAAGGTCAAAACAATCATTATGTTTTTGTTTGCTGAATAGATTTTATGATGATACTACAGGAACTTATTAAACTCTCAGTATGCTACATTTCATTCATATTCATCCACTGTATTGTGGTACGTGCATTTTTTTATTTTATTTTTTTATTTTCTTAGGCATCTATGTAACATACTGTCATAGAAAGCATCTTGCATGTTAACCTACGATATATGGTACTACTTTGCGTAGTTTCTTTGAAATAGTTTGAATAGTTTTTACTTGATCTGTGCACAGGTGGAAGAAAATGTGCCTCTGTATCACCAGGAACTTTATAGTAGGCCTATCCTATATATGTTACCTGATGTTTTATTCTATTACTGTGTTAGTTTTATTCTTATGCATTTATCAAACGAAAATTTCATATTTACCATAATGGCCTCTCTAGCATTGGGCAGTTTGGTACCAAAATGAATAAAAGGTTTCTTATGTGTTAATCTATGCCATAAGCTATCACGGTTGCAATTTCGTTCGAATCTATCCATAATTTTTTGCGTGATGTACTGCATCTGTATCATCGGTAAGTATGTTCCTAATTTGCATAAAAATTATTTTATATCCTAACCGACTTCATAAGATATCACTATGGTCGATTTCGTTAAAAAAAATCTGTAGGCAGAGAGACAATAAAAATTATAAATTTTACATTTTTGATATCTCTATTGTCTGTAGTGTAAATTTTAATCACTATATTTTAAATAAATTTATGACACAACTTTTCTTAAGTTTCATTACGTCGAGAAGTCAGGGGCAGAGTTAGCGAATCGCACAGTTTAAGAAAACGGAAGGTCGAGAGAACAAGTGGATGTAAAGATAGCTCTAAAAGCTCTATAACAAAAAGTCGGAGTCGGCGAAGTGGCTTCACAAACGTTTTTCAACATGGCGGCGGTGCGCATCGGTACATTTCGGCTGGCGAGCATTCAGAGCGGTGGGTGGCGACGGTGGCGGCATCTGTCCCCCGCCTACGGCAGACGGGGCAGTAAAATTTTATTTGCGCCCAGTCCCGTTTACGACGCCATTAATTGACGACGAATAGCGAGCTGTTTGTAGAATCAGGAAAGAGACGTTTCTGCGAACTCCCAGTCGTAAATCGCTGGCGGGTATTATGGGGACTACGTGGGACGCCGCACGACTGTTCCCATTCGTGACTTTAGTGTTGATACCACCGCCCCCGTCAGTGGGAAACTATCTCGGAATTATGGAAGGCTGTCCGGATCACATAAAGAATTCGCCAAACGCATTTCAGCTTTAAAATAGGAAATATAAGTAATATTAGGTTAAGAAATGAAATTTCAGACAAAGGAAGAACAGGAGAAGGCAAAGAAAACCAGAACGCTGGGAAACTGTCAGTCATTGAAGGATGAAAATAAAAATGAAATATTATTGTTTAAAAATTTGTGACAACATATATCGGTTACTTTAACTACATATTTCCAAAGTCCACTAAGAAAATTATTAGCTTCTCACGATTACGCAAGTAATAGCTGAAAACGGTAAACCATAATAATTGCTTTAAAATTAAATAATTTTAGTCACTTATGGCATAGCAGTAATTATTCCAGATATGATTACTTGTGCGTAAAAAAGATAACATGGATGTAGCCTAAAACGTGCATTTATCATTCATTCCTGTAACATCGTGTAATTTTGGATGTAATATGACTGTCAAAGAAAATATGGAACAAGAAATTGTAAAAAAAAAAAAGAAAATACTGGAAAAGATTTCTGACTGGATAGCCACAGTCTGTTCTGGTAGTTCGTTTTTCTTGTTGAAAAATGGCGCTAACACTGGAGGTCAATTTCAACAAATCTTACCGATAGATTTACAGTCTTTCGAGCATTTACTATTTTGCTTCCAGGTTACTTTTACGATGTACACATTTCTCAAATAATGTAGTGGAGAAATACAGCTCGATTTTTTTTTTTATTTTTTTTTTTTTTTATTGTTCGGAAAGTCTGAGTACTGCGCCAGTAGTTTGTGTTGCGTTACTTTCTTAGTGAAACCCGTGCTTTTGACGGTTATAGTTGCGTGTGTCTAGTTATAATTTCCTCAGTAAAGCCGCTGGGTCGATTTGATTTCGATGTTTTAATCCTTTTCCGCTAATTGACATGATAAGACTGTTATCAAGGAAAAAATGGGCCATAGCTCCTATCAAGAAACCGTTTCCTCTTTCACCTGGAATTATTTTGGGAACCGCAGAAAATTAAAATCTGATTTTGGATTTTAACATGGTTCCTCTCCAAGATTAGGCCTGAACTTACTGACCCTCGTTGGTTGGTCCCTTGGCAATGTCAAGATTACTCACTCATTCACTTCCCTTCCCTTCAAGAAATCCAGAAGGATACGATTTCACTCCTAACAAAACAAAAAAAAAAAAGAATCGTTGTGTAGTAGAAAAATTATTTCTTAAAAACTTCCTTTGGATGCCTTAGTATTATAACTGGAACAGTTCTTGTCACTTTTCGGATATCGGTGACGTAGTTACTTTGAAAACAACACGTGCTCAGACAGAAACCGAACCGGCCGTTGGCGTAGCGTTTTTCTACCGCGGTAAACACTATGTTGCCAGGGCTGAAGAGTAAGAAGAATGGTATACTCTGATGTCAACCAGCTTCTTTGTATCTGCTGTGTATCAGTCTGTATTTTTTTAGGATCCACGTATTTTAAGAACACATGCGTGGTGAAACTGTAAAATACTCGTCGCCAGAGCCAGACACACAACAGGCTGTCATTTGTTGTTCCATACTGGGCGGTATTTAGTATTACACTGGTCACGTCACCACCCATCCGCAGAGTAAATCTGAAGAAACAACTGAAACTTCAAGATACTTATGTCAAAAATCGCTAACAACTCACATTTGATGCTACTCAACTCTTGGAAGTTCGTGAGCCAGTAGAACTACATGTCATCCCCCAAAGTCTTCTGTATCAGGCAAGAGAGACCAGAATTTGAAGCACTCTAACCACATGTGTGCAGTTTAAGAGCAGCTCCTCACGTGTTTTGGGGGTTTTAGGGTCGGAGTTGGCTCGTACCGCGGGGCCCACCACTCCACCAGGTTACATACGTACAGCAGATTGCTGTGCACTGCACGCAACATATAACCCCGGGCTGCACGTATCCCGCCGTCTGACGCACGGCATGTGTGTTAACGCATGAGAAGCTGCATGAAGTATGAGTCACAGTAAACTGGTGGTCGCGCAGGCGCGCCACTTGCAGCATGGAGCGCCAACCAACACAAATATGGCGACCCGCTGCACACGCACGAACGGTCCGTCGGGACACGCTTCCTGGACAGTCAGAATATTATATTAACATTTCAGGCTTCACGAAGTTGTATTAATTATACCACTGATTAAAATCTTATAAGCTCACTAAGAAATCCAGTCAAACCTATGCGGCCTCGATAATAGACACACTAGCATCAAAAAATAAGGTAGCGAAGAGTACATTTTTTTACTAATTTGACTGATGTTATATTTAAATTATTGAAGTGAAACTTCTTTGAGCGCGGTAGGGAGAAATGTGTTAGCATTACGAGTTAAGCGTTACGCATTATGTGCGAATGCGCCAGAATGTTCTGCGCTACCCTCTTAACGTTCTGCGCATGCGTACTTATAATGTTAAAACTTAAATTGCTTTAAAACTGACTGAAATCACGTGATGGATGTCAGACGGTAATTTACATCTGGAGGAGTCATCATTATTACGCACTTATAGTATTTTTAGCTGATATTTTTATCAGCTGCTTTTTGTTTATTTATATTCGTTCGGGGTAGATGGTTTCATTCTCTGATCGCTATTTAGAAAGAAAAGCAATATGGAATCACCTTTATACCACGATACAGTGAATGTATTAATGCGCATATGATTTTTTTTTTTAATTGCACTGTGTTTCTGAGGTATCTCTCCTTTCGTGTGATATTGCATACATGGCGACTGGAACTTGAAATACTTGCATGTTCGCCACTTGTTCCCGTAGTTGATACCTGCAGCAGAATCTAGCGGCGAGAGTTGGTTTGTAGACAAAGAAATTAGGCCGAAAAAAATTGGGTCTAATACAGGGGTTGCACAAAATAATATGAACACCTGACATTTAAATACCATTGATTCATTAATATGGTTTTGGGCCACCTTTTGCTTGTAGATCAGCTGCAATTCTTCGCGGAATAGATTCGTAGAGTGTCTGAATAGTTTCCAACGGAATGTTGCTCCATTCTTGTACCAAAGCATCTGCCAATTGGTTGGAAATATGCTCCTTATTCTCTAAAACTCGCCACAACGGTTCAATTATGTTGAGGTCTGGCGATTGTGCTGGTCAGGGAAGATGTTTGATGATATTCCGATGATCCTCGAACCAGGACAGAACATTTTTGGCTGTATGTGTGGGCGCATTATAATCTTGGAAGATGGCTGTGTTTGGCAGCAGTAAGAACTTCATCATTGAGGATGTCGAGATATTCATTCGCAGTCATCTGGCCAGTGATGGGAATGAGAGGACCGGCTGAATACCATGACACAGACGCCCAAATTATAATGGAACCTCCACCATGCTTGACCGTAGGAGGCAGGCAGTCCGGATCGTAGGTTTCTTTTGGGGTTCTCCACACATGATAAACCCGGCCTTTAGAAGGAAACAATGTGAACGATGACTCATCGGATCATACCACATTCGTTAAGTCTCCAGTTTTTATTTTCGTGGCACCACTTATTCCGCAGCGTGGCGTTGGTTGCCGTTATAAGGGGTTTTGTAATTGCAGCCCTTCCATTAATGTTAGCTTTGTGGAGCTCCAACCGTACTGTTTTTGTCGAAACAGTATTACTCATGTGTATGTTGAGTTCTGCTGTCACTTTTGCCGCGGTAGTTTTGTGTTGTCTGGCCACAATCCTCTTTAATGTTCGTCAGTTTATGTCAGTTAACTTTGGTTTTCGTCCACAACGTTTTACCGTGTTTTATGTATGCTGTTATTACCGTAGATTCTGTCGCTCGTGAGACGTTAAAAAGTTCAGCTGTTTTCGTTAATGACGCTCCCGCTAACGGAGCCCTCTTTCGAAGTCTGAGAGATCACGCATTTCACCGATCGCTTGTTATAACCGTCGCAGAACAAAGCGTATAATACACTGACACATAACCTACAAGACCTGCCACGTCAACTACGCCTGTAGTGGGATAATAATGCTGCCGAATACGTAATGGTTAATGGTTAATATTTATAAATTTATTGTTATTATTAAAGAGAGTTTTAATTTTGTTTTTCTGAAGGAGTGAAAATACGGATTTTGCAACAATTTTGATGTTATTTGTAATACAGGAAAACTGTCACAATATGACATTTATTTAGTATTACGAGTCTGAGCGAATTTACCGTTAATATTAACGCAAGTAGGAAAAATCACAAAGCAACGCTCAGAGGTACAATTAGCCGTCATGAGCAATCAAACAATTGTAATTTACTTTTAAATCCATCTCAGAATTAATATGCAAGAAAGAAAAACAATGTACAATACAAGTTATGATGACCTCAGACATAGCTCTCATTATACTGCATCTTTACATTTCAATAAATTAGGGCGCCAGGAATGAACAATATGCCATTCGAAAATAACTAGTTCTGTCAAATTATGCCGTTAGCTCAGGGGGTTTTCAGTTACAAAGTTAGAACATGGATCTATTCGGTCGCAACACTTTACCAATTGTAGTTCAGCATCTGAAGTTTGCGATGTTCGGAGATGACCCACGGTATATGAGACTTGTCTTACAAGTCCACTGCCATGCATAATCTATATGGGGAAGGTCGTCCCGCAGCAGCATAGAATCTTAATGGGCACAGCTTCCCGCGGCAGAATGTCGTCATCAGGAGTCAGACTGCAGCAGTTAACGAGAAAAGCCAACTTTCGGAGTTCGCAACAGAATAAAGCTCGTCGCTCTTCCATCTACGAGGAAAACTTTGGCTCCGCCCTTGTAGTCTCGAAGATCACATTTAACAGAAAATTCCCCGTACTTTAGTTATAAGCAGCGCTTTGATTGGGTCTCAGTTTGGTCACCTGATGGCACGTGTCATCGTCGATACCTTATTCGCCCCGCGTGTATATAACAGAGGTCGGAAATACTCTGTCCCCTTCGTGGGGTGAGAGTGTAATCGAATAGCGAGTTTTTCACACCAGGTCAGTGGACTCTTATTGACTGCCCACCCCAAGGTGACTGGAAGTGTTCTCGGGCGAAACCCTTTATCTCCGACATCCTGTCGCCGTGGCTAATGCTTGTACCGGTGAATGCCTCTCGGGAATACCACGACTCTCTTCAAGCCTATAATTGTTTAATATTCCTTGCAACAAGATACATTGAATGTTTACCATTGGCATTACAGTCCTCACATGGAGTCTTGCGTACTTTAGGACATTACTTACGGTAAACTATCTAGGTGGTCGCCCAAGATTTATGAAAATTAATCTAACATTATGATTTATATAATAAAAATGCGGCTTAGAATGTGGAGAAAAGTGTTACATTATACGCCATACACGCGCGTCGCAGTATTCACACGAAGTAGTGGTGCCAACATATAAAAACCTGTACTCTATCTCATGGTGTTCATATTTGTCCAACCTCTGTATGTCCTTTAGAAATAAGATTTATCATTTTTTTACATTTTTAGGAGAATGCTAAGTACAGCATTTCCACCTACATTATATACTTTCCAGAGAGAGACTCTGTTAGCATAGAATGGCCTTACTGTCTAACAACTCGACCAGGAGCCTGATCGTACTCACCACACACCTCACCGATGCTGAACAGCTATAGATGAATGTGACATCAATGATATTTCTTGCTATCACAACAAACTTCTCCCAGATAGGACAGAAAGGTTTAGTCCATATATGATCAACCCCCGGCCCCCGGGTCTGATCCGGCCCTCAACCAGCTTCAATGCGGCCCGCGAGAGATTCAGAAATTTCAAATAAGCTTCAAACTCAAGTCTCTCATTAATTTTCATTTAATTTTTCAATCTGTTTTTGTTAATTTGCTTTTTGTATGTTTGATTATGCTATTGTAATTCTAATAAATAAAAAAGTGTGAATTTTTATCGCCTTTTTATTCACTACTGCCTACTTATTTCTTACCTACGGCCCGCGGCATGATGAAGTCCAGAAATTACGCCCTCGGCTAAGCAAAGGTTGCCCATGCCTGGTTTAGGCAATCAACCATTTATTAACGTTGTAATACAAGTATATATGTGATAAGTGAAATTAACATTACATGTTTTTAATCTTTACAAATTAAAATGATTGTAACTATTGAAAAAATGATAATGTGAAAAAGAGATTTACACAATCTTCAAACATCAAACTGGATTATTTATTTAATTGAAATCAAAGTGAACTTAAACATGTCACAGCCATTAAATTTATAGAAAATGAGGTTATTTCGAGGCTACTCGAATAAGGAGTCTTAAAAGTCTTTTAACTGTTTGTTGTAAACATGTTACGGACGGCGTTTTACCAACTCGAAGATAGAGGTCTGCAATGCATGCTGATCTGGATGCTTGAGCCACGGGGATAGAGCTGGAGACGACAGCTGGTTACTCAAAAGTTTTCCTCAGGATGCGGGCAGGTTTTCTGTGGAATTCTGAGCAAAGTTCAGCATCTAACTACTTGCTGTTGTCCTCCCAGTCGTAAGATACATACACAATGTTTTGCAACCACACCGTGATGACGCAAGATAGTTTGATCTTTTCCTCGTGCTTGGAGAGCGTCCATAAACCACGTAGCTCCATTTTGGCCTCCTGTGAACCCTCCCCCCCCCCCACGTAGTCGGTGCGGCTTTTGCCTCTACCCCTTCCCCCGTCACTGTTTCTCCTATTGATTCCAGAAGACATTTTGTACCGTTTTCTCTTGTCATACTATTGTAAATTACATACGGAGTTAATTAAATGACGGAAATAAATATTCACATTCTGTTGTGTGTTCTGTACCTCACTTTAACTGTGACAAATAATATGAATGGAAAGCTACGTGGTCTGGCTCGGAAACCCCTCCCCCCCCCCCATACCGAGCCACGTAGTTTTATGTACGCTCCCTTGATGGAGGGGTATTAAGCCGCCAATCGTATGTTGCAGCAACTAATAAATCTTAATACCGCATAGGCCACACGAAACAGATGCGCATATAGTTCATGCATACAGAAATGACGTCTGTGAATCGTGCTACGTGCTCAATTTCTAAACTTAATGTATCTGCTGTAAATGTTTCCATATCCATGACTATTTGTTCCCGGATCACAATCTCAAAACCAACGTTTAGCTCTTTTATGGTATGTCCATTACCGTACACTCTAAAAGCTGTTTTGGCCGATCAGTGAGCTTTCGGGAATAACTTTGAAATCCGCCTATTTTATTGGCAGGGATGTTATGACGCCTGCAGTCTTATTAAAAACTTGATGTTTCTTGAAACAGTGTGTTTTACATTATAGGATTGAATGGATCACTTCCTAACCAAACGTGAAAAGCCTGATTTTCTGTTCGAAAGTGTTCCCTACAACGTGTTATTCTGTCTGTGTGGTTTTAGTGATTTAAAATTTCTACCTGTTACGAATTCCGCTACTGCCCTATCTTAACCTAACAGGATAATTCTACCGTAAAAATGGTACCTACTGTTTAACGTGTAATCCGAACCACTAACGTATTCCAGCATAATTTCCAAGCACAAGTAAAGCTTTGCCAGATGCGAAAGAGGTTTACATTCCTCTGAAAACCTTCTTGCGAGACCGGGATTTTGTGCGGAAACCTTTCTACAAAACCAATACCCCGGAGTATTCAAGCGGTTCGCTGCATAGTTATGATATCTAAATATGCTAGAAGAAGAATCCTGTTGCTTTTTTTGTTGCCTGATGGGAGCAGTTCTTACCTGTTGGCCGTATACACTGTACAGTCACTTTACAAGAACCAAGATGGATATTTAATATTGTTCATCGTTGAAAACCGCCTAAATTCGTCTAGGCATTTATATATTAAGTTGTAGAAGCATTTTGTAAATAACTGTATTTTGCAGTCAGAAACGTATACCAAGCAGCTTATGTTGCCCTTGGCATATGCGAACTTCAGATTGTGACAGTTCTAACGCTTTACAGAGTGTATTTTAGGACTTTATTCTGATTTTTATCATAAAATTTATGAATTGCGAACGTGGTGGAATATTTCAATTTAACCTTGGGATGAAAAGATTGCGACACGATCGGCCGCGGGGGGAAAGAACACTTTGGGATTGCATCAGAAGAAGCGTCGGTCTGGCGAACTCTATAAATATTAGTGAAACCACCAAGCGTGGCTCTTTCATCACCATTCGGAAAGACGACATTTGGTTCAGAGCAAAGTTTTATTTTTTGTGGCAATGTTTGAGATTAACGAATGCATCTAGTTATTTGCAGAGCTGGTCTATTTTCATGATGGGGAGTAAGTTGATTGGTTGGTGTGTTCTGTTGTTATTGTTCGACGAAAGTGAGGATTTCAGTATAATTACTCCAATTAGTTTTTTCGTCGAAACCAGCAAGGCCTAAGTTTATGTAAGTGTGAACAGAAGTGTGTCAGTTTAGGGAATCAAAAAAATACCAACAAAATTAATTATTAGTCGACACTTAGCGGTTGCGCAACTGTTAAAAAATTCGCCACGTCTATTCTGCTGTTTATATTCATAAAAGTGTTCCAATTTAGAAGTTATGAAGCAGCCATCAAGTAATTTTTTTGAAAAAAAAAAAGTGTTGTAATTTATAATTTTTTAACAAGTTTGAAAGTAGTTGATAGGAACTGCTACGAACTTTGGTAAATCGTGAATTTCCAATGTTACACAATTTGTGTAGTATTGAAAAAAAACTGTTAGGGATTGTTAGCGAACAGAATTAAGAAACTTCAAGGATTATTTGTGGTCGCAGTAGAACTGTGTTTTGGATGTGTGGGGTTTTTTTTTGTGGAGGAATAATGGTGAAATAAATCTGATGTATTAGGATTCTTCTGACAGTAATTCAAATAATATACCGGTCGGTGAGTCTAAGAAATTTAGGCGAAATTTATGCATTAAAAATTTAAGTGGATATTATTTAATCCCTAACTGATGGTTATCATTTAGTAGTTTTGAGAACTCCTTCTAACCTATTGTGAATTTAAGAGGAAGGTTTAAAATTACCATCGACCGAAGTAAAAGTAACTTATATTCTATTAATTGCTTGACAATATTAAGGATAAGGTGCAAGTAAGTTCACGTGTAAGAATTTATTTTTTGGGAAATGCACAGGCCAGAAGCTACGTAGGGTTCCAGGGCGTGAGGGCGTGAGTGCCTGTTGTATTTTATTACCGAAAAATATCTTTACTCGTAAGATGTTGAAACCAGCGAACGATTTTATTTTAAATATATAAGGTTCTTTCAGAAGTTGTAGGGCATGCCCGTAGAATCGAAGATCACCCCATCTTAAATTCTGTTTACTAACGTTTATTTTCCGAAGTTGGTAGAGACTAGTGGTAAATAAATAACAATATTACCTGAAAGGAAAAGGCTTACCCTGTTAAATCAGTGGTCACAAACACAGCAATCAATCAATTCACCTAGCGTGGCGGGTGAGTGGTAAGGATCTGGCCTCGCATTCTGGAGAACGTGGGTCCGAATCCACGTCCGGGCATGTAGATCTGGGTTTTCTATGATTTCCCCAAATCACTCCTGGCGAATGGTGGGATGTTTCCTTCAAAAGGCCATGGCCGAATACCTCCCCGTTCCATGTCCCGAGTCCTTTCCCACCTCAAGTGATCTCGACGTCTTAAGGATGGTCATTTCGATATCAATGGCACTCCACTTTCAAAGATATCTTCGAAGTTTGATGAAGACTGTTTAAATACATTAATCCACACAGATCCACGACATTGTACTCAAGAACTGGCAAATGTGATAAACTTTGACCATTCCGCCAACGTGCAACATTTGCACTCACCGGACAAAGTTAAAAAATATTGTGAATAGATACCGCGTGCAAAAATCAGCGGCTTGAAATATGTGTATCTATACTTGCTAGTCATCGATTGGTTCGTAAACAACATTGAACGTTATTATCTACTACCGTTATTGGTGACAAGAAATGGTGGGAAAGGAAAGAAAAGAAAGGGAGGAAAAAGGGAAAAGAAAAGGAAGTCAATATGGGAAATGGGGAGGAAAGGGGGAAAGGATTGGCTTAGCTTGATAAACAACAAAAACATCTTCAAAAGAAGTCTTTTGCACTTGGTGGAACAGCGAGGGTGTGCTGCGCTATTATTTGCTTCCCCGAGGTGTAACCATCATTGCAGACATTTATTTCCGACATTTATTGACATCAACTAAGATTTATTGCAGACGTAATCCAAAAACAAAACAACCAATAAGACTGCGTGAAGTGATGCTACTGCACTCTCACAATAAGACTGCGTGAAGTGATGCTACTGCACTCTCAAAAAACACTATCTAGGAGTTGGGAAATCATTCCACATGAACCTTATTCACCTGATCTTGCACCCTTTCTTCTCTTTATTGAACAATCTTCAAGGAACTTCATTTCTAGATGAAAATGCGCTCTGAACATGGCGATTTCTACAGGCGTGGAATCGAAACATTACTCCAGCGTTGGCAGATTATTGTAGATGGTAAATTTTGTTGAAGATTAATTTGTCTCTCATATGTACCTGATGTGTTTAACAAACTTATGAAAAAACGCTACGAACTTTTGCATCACCTAATAATTTCCAATACATATGTTTTCTGTTCGTTAGACTTCTCGACACTATAACCACATCAGTACGTGAAAAACTTATTTCAGACAATCTCGTCCACACGTTTTGCATCTATTACCATCATGTACTAAAATTCGTGAGATCGTTTGTCTTCACTAATCTCAAACAACAGTAGATATTTGGCAAACTGTTCCGCAATTTTTCGTTCACAGCAATCCCCTCTGGACATACAACATAGTTAAACAAATCACATGAAAGTACAAGAAGGATGTATCAAAATGATGCCTGCACAATGCCAATGTTCAGTGCATGTAATCGATTTAATGTTGCGAATGCCCCACAAATAAATACTTTGTGCGCTGTATCTTTTCTGAGACTATGATGATCATCATTCAGTAGCAAACTGATCCGAAACGAAACAATGAACTGACTAAAGCGAACTGCCACAGCGAAAAGAGTTGTGTTTTCAGTTCCAGTGCTCCCGCTGGAAAACTAATTAGCAATCCCTGGCGGCACAACAGCGTGCCTCTCGGCCTTTCTACTGATTTTTTTTTTTTTTTCCTGTCATTAATGTACCAGAGTTCCATTCGAAACAGAGAACAGAGAGGCATTGTATTCGAATGAATTGTTACAGCACAAAGCCGCACATAAAGGCAACGCCCTCTGTCAACCCTCCATGCCCTCATTGCCTACCCCTCTCTCTTCCTCCTTTCGCGCCACTGGGGACACAGTAAGAAAAATGTTACCATAGATTGCAGTGAACACCAACGGACGCACAATCATTTTTCAGCTTATGGTTGGTAAAACAATAGCGAACTGGATAGAACGATGTTTGGTTTCTTAGATTGTGCAATCCGAGCGATCAGACTTCGTCAATTATCTTATGAAATTTTTCGGTAAAATCCTTTACGTAATAAAAATCTCCTAAACCCACACTTTGGACCCAGCTATATGTATCATAATCCAGAGACTAAAAAGCTTAGTCCATAACCCGAAGGTTGGTTGGATCCTCCCGAAGGCTATTGTAGCAGAGGTAGGACGGCCAGTTTATTTCCTCTAGGACCTACAGTTTAACGTGGAATCCGAACCACATAATTACCTGGCGTAGCTCATATGGTCAAATACAACTCTCAAAAATTTCTGCGCCCACGGGAATTTTGAACTGGGGACCGTAAACAAATAGGTGGTTGCTAAATGTAAATTTCAATCAAGAAAAATGCTCTCCTAGGAACGGTCTTTCTACGGAGAGCAAAAGCTTTTCTTTCGGAACTTGCTGCTCATCACCACTGAAGTTATCGGAGAGGACAAGGATTGCTGGGAGAAGTAGTTCACTGTGTATTGGAAGGATGCTGTCATTCGCCTCAAGGAGAAACTAAACATGTTTGGACGGCGTATACTGACAAAATAACATGGCGAATGTAAAATGTTTCCTGTTCTATTTGATGAAGTCCATTCGTTTAGATGAATGTTAGTAATTTTTAAACACAAGTTTATGTTAATTAAGATTTTACAGGTTGCTTTTAATAATATAGATACCTGTCTAAAATCTAAACTTATGGAAAGATAAGGCATGTCAGAAATGGTTGAAAAATTGTTTTCTGGTGATAGGCAAAATAACATCAAATTGTTCGATCAAAATTCAGCTTCATTTAAATGTCTTCTGAGAAATAGTTTCAACGTAATAGCCACGGGTTCTCTAGCGGATGTTATGGAAAGCCGAGTGTTCGACGGCGTACTCTGCCGTCATCCTCAGGTTCTATGTGAGCGCTGTGACAGCCACAACTACAGTGCTGATCCGAGTGCAAGAAATTATTTCTGTGGATCATGGCCTATTATTTCACGATTCTCTGTCCTAGATACAAACTCTATGAAATATATATGTGATACACCTGTATCACTACATTTACGAATGGGGAAAAAAAATTATTACAAAAATTTTATTTTTAATGTCTTTAGAACTGGGGATCTCAAAACGAGGGGAACTACCCCACAATGTGGAGGCGCTGGATAGTTTGAGATTACGCACGGCGATTTAACTGTCGGTGAATCTGGGTTTTTTGTACTTGTTCATATCAAATTATCGAGCAAGGCGAGACATCGAAAGCGATTTTATATGTGCGTTATCACAGTTTAACCCAAATACACAAAAAACTTGTGAAAGGCAGTGCCAGACTTCTCATTGATTCAACAAAACTTTCACTTTCTCTTGAATATATAGAGCCTACATTTTAAGTTCCTTTAACCAACCTAAAATTTTTCCTGTATTTCAGTATTTATAACATGCGTTGAATACGCAAATCATCGAAAGTCCGGGGTGGGGAGAGGGGGGGGGGAGGCGCAAGCGTGTATACACTCAAATGTATAAAATTCCAGATTTAAAGGATTTTAATACAGCTCAATTTGTTGTGCCTTTAGCATCCAAAAACACGAACGTCTTACATTTTTTCACAATATCGTCAATTCTTCACCCTGAACTCTGTTCTATACGCAGTTTGTTTTTCGTGTACGATGGCGAATCCAAATCCCAACCAATGCAAAAAATAAGTTATTCTTGTTAAAAAGCTGCAGATACTTTCATATTTAAGCCGGCACCCGTCTAGAAAAAAAAATCTTCACTCCAAGTACAATTCATGCAAAATATAGAGCAAGTTTTCAGTTATTCCACCCTCCCCCTACCACCCCCCCCAAACACACACACACACCACACACACACACACACACACACACACACACGACTGTTCCAGTTATTAGATAACATCTGCGATTCAATTCCTACTGTTGCATCTTTAGATAACCTAAAAGTGGATAAGCGCCTGCTGAGCAAACTGAAAACTTACAAGGATCATGCCCGAGAGTCCTGCATATGTGATTTTAATTTGTGTTGCGTTTGTAATGTGTTAACAGTGTAACAATACTAGTTACGAAATCATATACAGAAGCTGATAGTAAAAAAACAAGTTGCAGCTAGGTGCACGGCTAAAATTACAGCATGCCTATATTTTTCTTTAAATAAAAAAATATGGATGATCACAGCCAGATTTAAAGGAATTGCCGACACGAAATCTGCAGTCAAAGCGGAGTAGGTTCCAGATCAGTAGGAAGTTAACAGAATAAGCATAACTGAAGGTAGGATAAGGTAAATTTCACAAAATATTGAATAAAAAAAATGTACCAAAAGACTGATATTTTATTAACATTACAATACTGCTTATCAATATAATGCTCTCAATATCAAAGATTCGTTAGGATCAAGAGGATACCTAGATAAATATAATATTACCTTTGGACATTAATAATGCACATGTTACCCTCCATCAGGCTCTTTGATACTCCACTTATTATATAAAATAGAAAAAGCATGACGAATTCATTATTCTATTAAGAAATTAGTTTTATCTCCTTTGAATAATGATTAATACCCAGCTAATTTATTAATCATCGACCGATGTGTGTAAGATACTGTTCTGAACGGGCGAGCGTTCCAGTTCTAATTCGTCACAATTAATAGGGTTCTTAACGAAGAGTATCTTCCAACGTGTATGATGCGACAAACTTCCAAACAACTTTAATAGTTTACAAGCTTCGATGCAACGGATTCTGTGTCCTAAAATGGTATGGTAACAATCAGTTTCCAGAAGTGGGACATTTCAAATACCTCGCGTTTTCATTCCCAGATGTCATGAAATCAAAGACATCCGCAGTTTTTTTATCTATGAACTGTAATTCAGTCTCTCGTTTCCGGTGGTTTCGGAAAGTAACTTAAGCCAAACAATTTGACCAGCCATAAATATATAAAACCTACGTCCTCAAAACCACAAAAAAAGATACAAGCTGTAAATACGTAGGTTGATTCTGAAGAAAAGGAGGTAATGCTAGTAATTAACAGACAATTTGTACTCCCAATTTATTTCCATGTACTATTCGTCCTTATTCCGAAGGCTTAGTTGGAAACAGTCTTAGAAGACGACTGATGTATCTTCACAAATGATTCTAATATTAGCAAGCGAAGTCAAAATTTCTGTGATATGGGCTGCAAAAATCATGTAAACCCAGATGCCAACTAGGCCAAGAAGCGAAAACTTAACTTTACGCAAGAGGAGTTTACATTCTGGAAAGAGAGAGTAAAGCTTTTTCAGACAGCCAACTGACAAGAGATCCGAAAGCATACCAAAGTATATGCTATGAGTGTCAAAAAGGCCAAACAGGCCAGAAGCAATACAGCATTGTCTTATGACTTCACAACCATAGTTCGATATACCCACCGTGCAGGTGTATGGCTTGGGCAGTGTCAAGTGAAAACCCCAAGTCAGATCAAAATAAAATCCTCCAAAATATTCCGCAAGGTAATAGATCCTAAGACAGTTTTGACTCAC
The DNA here is from genome assembly GCA_031002005.1 of Vandiemenella viatica. Lineage (NCBI taxonomy): Eukaryota > Metazoa > Arthropoda > Insecta > Orthoptera > Morabidae > Vandiemenella > Vandiemenella viatica. Next base: position 190,615,558 of record JARYHS010009186.1, read on the forward strand.
GTGACAATTTTCCCACAGTAACATTAGAGAATATTTAAAACCATGAGATCACGATCTAAAAAAACTGGCTCATAGGCCTACGATTATAAATAATGTTTAATAACAATGAGCTAATAATCCAAGAAAATAGTCAAACATTGTGCTAAGGACGAATTAAAATTACAAATTTTATTACACTCATTTTTTTGAAATTTTAATAATTCAGCTAATAACTTTTTCGGGTATTGTTTATACCAGATGCAAAAAGCATTTGCTATAAAAACTAAGATTAGTGTACAACTGAAAACAAAACTGACGTGCGAAGAAAGGATGATACCAAGAAATCCATAACTTCAGGTCAAATACAGCAAATTAAAGTTTAAGTTGGACATTAAAATCGTGCTAGTCATGATTGAAAACTTTGTGCAATCCCTATTATTCCTAGGCTGTCTAGCTATTCCGGACTCACGTTTTCGGAGTAAATTACACCAGTCTATGTTTAATTTCATTTTTAAAAACACGATCTACCCTTAAAAAAACTAAAATATGATAGGTATACAACAATTTAAAAACATAAAATAAGTAACCGACAAAGCAATTCACTACAGAAATAAATGAACAATCCATGATAAAATTTCGTCTAGCTTTCAAGAAAAAATATTGACTTAACTGTCTAAAGTTACAAAAAAATATGACTAGAGTTTATGCTAAGAATTGTTTCAGTAAACCAAATATACACGACTGATATTCTCACACAAAATTAATCTTGTTTTCGGCTAGAAACATATGCTACACATGCTGCACAAGTTGCGGAAGAACCTGCGGATGATCGCGCAGAAGGGAGAAGGCAATGGGGCAGGAGCAGGCGGCGGGCGTGGCATGAGTTCAACGATTCCTGATAGACTCTCCGCCCGTCTTATGAGCTGTTGCGTGAAGTGAGACAGCTCCCTGCTCGATGCCCCCAGCTGGACCACCAGGCGACCCGTGGGAGTCTTGCCAGAACGTGTCGGGATGGTCTGCGGCAGGCGTCTGATATGGCTCGTCAGCACAATCTCGAAGAGCAGGTACTGGCGCCAAACTTCAGCAAGAGCACACATTCTGGACCAAATCCTTCAGCGAAGTTGACAACACGCACTAGTGCATCGAGCAAGTCGCCTCTATTGGATTCATTCATCCGCGGAGGAGAGACTGGCATCGGTTCGGCATCTGCTGCTGCGTCATTCCTGTACACAGACAAATGCGAGTGTGACAAAAATAAAAATACGTTAGCTGCTAGTACTTTGAAAGTTTGTCTGTGAAGGTAACAGCCAGTGGTTACTAAATGACGCTTCTCAGGGCTATACCGCTACGCAACTCCCAGGTCATTACAGCAGTGAACTTTGTGAGAAAGGATCAAATTCAGCCGTCAATTTCAAAAAATCATCCAAGGATTCGTCTTGAATAATTTCAGCAAGTAATCGAAATCAATTCTGGCCATTTGAAGCGGGATTGAACCCGCATCCTCTATCAGACAACCCGTTTCTATCATCGGGATTAGAAAATTGTAGATTGTTTTATCTTTGATCCAATATGAGACTGATCAGTATAACAATATCTCCAGGTCTGAATGTTATTTTTATTCCACAACGGTTGAGCAAACGAGATTTAAAGTGTAGTAAAAAGCATCGAGTTTATAAGTTCAGATTTCGTTGGACTTTTCATGGCATTTTCGAGCTTCACTTTCAGATATTTTCTGGATGGAATCTAAAATACGAACAATAATTAAAAGCTGAACCTAGTAGGTGGTTGGAAGCGTTCAGCAATGGCATTAATAACAAGTTTAAAGTCACGATTCGCCCATCTAGAGTTCCAAAGAATTACAGAAAGCTCTCCAGGAAGAAGAGATACACGTTACCTTCTTAAAGAAACGTGACAGGATTACTTTTTTCTCCTTATCAACTAATCATTCACAGGGCATTGCTAAAGACAACACTTAATAAAAGACAAAAATAAAAAAGTTGCATAAGAGACTCAGCTATCTAATGTTATATTCTTCATCGGCGAAAGACAAATCAACATGAGCATTTAGTGACCGACAGCATTGTAAACAAGTATATAACACTACACTTGTATCGAAGGCCAGACTCCAACTGTTGACCCTTGAGTCTCTAGAGAAGTTTCTCAACAACAAAAATCCAACCATAGAGCCTTTAAAATGTCAAAAATCATTCTACGGACATCTGACTTACATGGACCTAATTTTTTTACCTACTACATGTACTGACGATGAGAGTTATGTAAGAACAGCTATAATCAGACGTTTGACATTATCATGACTTCCTAGAACACAAGTGAATTAACTACGCAAGTCTCAGAAACAACACTTCCGAAGTATTAAAAAAAAAATTATATGTTAATTATGGTATATGTTAGAAACTGCTTTTAAAATCTTAAAAAGGCAATAATGTTTATTACCATACGAACTGTAAATTAGTAGTTATCAACAAACTATTGACAAATCTACTTGCAACACCAACGTTAAGTATATACCATTAGTCCTGCGATTTACATGAATCCGGTTGCTAGCTCGGAGTTACTAATAATGATTAATTTGTGGATATGTGCTTACAAACAAGCTCTTACCTGATGCAATTTTGGCGCAACCGTCTGTACATGCAATCGCACTTCCTGGCGATTTCATCCCTCATGCGCTGAGTAGCCCTCATGTAGCTCTTCATGAAACTTCTGATTTCGAGTTCCTCCTTCCTAGAATCTTCCTTCAGGAGTGGTGTCGACAGCACCATCTGTAAAAGCCAAGTCTGACTATTAAAAATGCGTATAGAAGTTACAACATTCAGTCTAAAGCAGTGTTTCCCAACGTGGGGCCCACGCCCCACTGGGGGGCAATTTGGTTTTTTTAGGGGGGCAATTTAGAAATTGACTTGATACGACTTTACCGCTTTCTCTTTGGGTTATTTAAACGCGATGCCTGATATGGTTACAAAATATAGCAAAAAAGTAAATTCTTAAAAGGATCACACTAAGTTGCCATAATAAATGTTTATTATAAATCATTTGAATTTTAGTATTTCATTATATGTTTTTTAAATTTACTTACTGTGTTTTATGATAATATTAAAGTGTTTTCTTTCAAAAACCATCCTATATCAGTTTCTTTAATAACAAATAATTTATTAAAAATTATGTATGGGGGGCAAAAAAATGTTGAAAGTGGGACATGACCCAAAAAAGGTTGGGAAACACTGGTCTAAAGGGTAGAGAGTTGCGTCTTGAGCCTCTAAATTAAACATTTGGAGAAAAAAAATGGATAATCAAAAAAAGGTATCCATGAATGGGGAATAGAACTGAGGGCAAGAACGCGAATTCGGCCATGGCATATTGAAGGAACCATTCTGGATGGCTGGACGGGTATTCGAACCTGCGTCCTCCCGAATGCAGGACCTTCGCATTACTCCTTACCCACCATCGCTCTGCTTGAAACAATGCATGCCCAATGATTTTCCTTGCGAGATAATTTATAGAAATTTTCAAGGATCTACAATTGGATCTACTAACGCTGTTTAGGATCTTCTATTTATACAAAAAGACTTTTGCATTATTGTTATACTCATGACTGTAGATCAAATATAATTATTACCATTGTAAGAGACACTATCGACGACTTTGCACATGTTATGGAGATCATAAACTATGATGATTTTACTTACTTTGGTAAAATGCATATAGTTTACAAGCAAACAGGCATTGAGACAACAGAACAACCTAACATTGCAATGGTATAGTAGTATATCCATGAATGTTTCTATAGGTCAAAATTAAAGTTGTCAGACATTTTCACGATAAGCCCTGAAAAAGATGAAAATAATTTTTTAAATTATAAATATGGTAGTAGGATCTTTAATAAATACAAAATAGTAAAATAAATGCATACAAGTATAGGGCTCACAAATTACCAAACAGAACTAGATGAAAAGAGAAGACTAGCCACGAAAACCCACAGAAAAACAAGACAATACCTCAAGAAACAATTGGATTCAATCGAAGGAAACTTCAGAAATTATAATGCTAGAGACTATTACAGAAAATTTGCAAACAAAATTGAGGGCTCTTTGCTTTAAAAACGAAAATGGGAAATTGGCACTAAACAGAGAAAACTGAACTCCTCGCTACCTACTTTGAGCAACTTCTAAATTACCCAGAACCAATTCAAGGGTTCTCAGAATAATTAGGAGAAATCAATTCCGATTCACCAGCACCAACATTAAAAGAAACTGAAAAACGGGAGAGCATTAGGAGAAGATGGCACAGTGCGGAAATCCTGAAAAATTTAGGCCAGAGTTCACGCCAAGAACTAACAAAAATCATCGGACATTGTTGGGAGAGATCATTGAGGCGGGAAAGTACTAGGGGCACAAGGAAAGGGAAGGAATTCAGCCATGGCATCTTAAAGGAACCATCCCGACTTTCGACTAGAGTGATTTGGAGAAAACATGGAAAACCCAATCTGGATGGCCGGACGGGGATTGGAACACGAGTTCTCCCGAATGAGAGGCCACGGCGTTACCGCTCACTGTCTCATGGTACAAGAAAAAAAAAAAAAGGTCATAAAACTGTACAACTATAGGGAGTAAATTACATTTAGAGCACTTGTCTCAGCCTGAACTGGAATCGCTATTGAGAAGCTCCATTCGCGCGGAAAAAAAAAGTTTGAACTTGTCGCGATAACCAGCGATTTGCGCTCAATTCGCTTGTACTGCATTTGGTTCTATGGGTTTGTTTATTCGCGCGAATTCGTACGTGAATTTGCTTGTAGTACTGTAATCGTAGCCTTAGAAGTTGACACTCTTCCTCTACAAATTGAGATCTAAATAGTTAGATTTGGCAAGTTTGTTTGTAACGTCAGTTTGAAAATACACCGATTTCGTCTTCGCTATACTGCATCCCCTTGATAAAAATTCATAGAATTCACTTGAAAACACCTTAGAGAATAAGATATAAACATTGGAAAAACTTTTGTGGGCAACTTCTCCGAAACAGTGCAAATGTTTACAGGAAATTCATGGGAAAACATTACATAGCGTATAATTATAAATTGTATTATTGTTCATAACCAGAGCTAAACAAACTATAATTAAATGAGAGCAGGCAATTAGAGCCTTTGGAACAATGCGGCTAAATCTACGACGGATTTAAGAACGAGCCCCTGTTTGTAAAATTTTTAAGTACCACTTACTAAACGTGGATCCAAAAAAGCGTAGAAGACTGGGGTGGCTAGTGACGATAAGAAAAATCACAATCGTTAGTTATTAGACTAGCGGAGGATGAAACCTATCTTCAAACAAGACTTCCAACCTTCTCCTTATTTCCCCGGGGGGGAGGATGAACCATTTTCAACACTGGAAAGTAAATTTAAGCAATATTCTTCGATTTTACCTTTGAAGATATCAGATACTTTAAGACGACTTTCGGCTTCCCAAAACACCAAAACGTCATAGGTTGTACCGGGCTTAGAAACCCGGAGATATAAACACGTTGTACCATCTGATTCTCTGCTTACATTCACTCCGACATGTTTCCTCAGGGCATGCGTCGTAGCGAAAGAAATAACTCACAAATGGAATAAGCCTGCCTGAATCATTGAGACCAGCAAAAATTCACAACACAAGTTGTAATTAAGAAAACATTTGTTACTAAACTTTGTATTCATTAGGATCTGTACGCTACACAGTATACCTGATAGGCCTCCAGCAGTTGTTGCTGTGCTCTTGCCTTAGTACATGCTTCCCCAGCACACTTGAGAAGGTGACTCAGACTGCTGAAAGGCGTATCTGACGTAGCCATCACTTCGTATAGTCTTCCTTCACTGAACGCGCTTCCCCCTTTACCGTTCAAATATACTGTGTGAACAGAGATATAATTTTCATTCCAACTGACATCTCTGGATTAAGCGAAGTGTTAGTGTCGTGTAATTTTTAAAATAATACATTGTATTTTTTGTTCAGATATGCAGGAATCTGAAGCTTTACCGTTTCTCAAAATGTTTTTCAAAATTCTAGAGGACAAATTTAAAATAAAATAGACGTAGATGTTGCGTACCTCGTATATTACAACTGAAAAAGTCCAAAATATTATCACCGTTTACTTATGTTGTTGACGTGCCATACAAATTCTTCTCAGCTGCACCTACTGGGTAATTATTCAACTAAATAAGAGCTTTGTAGGATGATTTCATTTCTTTTCTGTTAAGAAATTGCTCCTTGACTAAGATCTGAGTTGTGCCAAGTAAAAGAAAATTGGATCCTGAAAAGCTTGTATCGCTACTATCATAATTAAATCTCGTATAAAATTAACACTGTTGAATTAATATAGCAGATCTGAAAGGTAAAATTTTCATCAGACATACCTATCTCTTGCTGCAGCTACAAACTGACTGGAAACATTAATGCAAGGTTTCAACTTTCACCATTGAAGTAAGCTAATGAATATAACTATATTTATGCGACTGGTGTGACAAATTACTGTTACAGCAAAGCTGGTGCTATTTGCGGAAGATAAAGTACTCTGGCCATCCTGATCTGGGTTTTCCATGGTTTCCCCTGATCGCTCCATGCGAATGCTGGGATGGTTCCTCACAATAGCCCATGGGCGCATCCTGCCATATCCCGTATATCCCTTCCAAACCATTACCTTCCCGGATAGGTGCAATACACCCTCCGCCACATACTTTTAGTGAATCGCGGAGTAATAGTAATAGTAAGAGGTCTCAATAGCTAATGAAGATGAGGCTGTGACAAACCGAGGACCTTGGGAAAGGGTAAGTTTCACTGATGAGGACGTGTGGTCTTTTACATTCTGGCAATTCGTATGTTAACAATACACTTGACTACAATGTTTTGGATAATTTCAAAAACGGATTGTAATACGCTTTTTAGGGTTCTTCGTACAAAAATATTCTATTTAGTCCGCCCCATTGGCTCTGTTGGTTGCGGCATCTTGATGGTCAGCTGGTTCGTGTCCTGGTAGTAGAAGAAATTTTTATCATCAGGGCTTGGCCTGCAGTGATGAAGAGGTGATGGTGCACATAAGTCAGGTGGTAAATTCTAAATATCTCCGCACTGCGTATGAATTGAGGGCATATAGCACTTGATGATTTCTCCATCGAATGGGGACGCTAAGCTCGGGTGGCAGCTTTCGGAAGAGTAGGCTTATGGGTTTCACCCTCTCCCTTCTATCATCTCTTATACATAACACAAATAATACTCTACACTGAACACGCACACAATCACAGTCACCCACACTTACAACAACGCTTACGAACACAGGAAATGCAATATCAAAAGAAGTAGAAGTTAACATGGGAGTCCCACAAGGTAGTGTATTGCGACCATTGTTATTCGTTATTCTAATGAATGATTGTGTTAATGGTTTACTGTCAGAGATTAGATTGTTTGCAGATAACATCATCATCGAGGGTTCTCTGCTATTCGGCAGGTCCACGCACAGATGACATAATGTTACATAAAAGAATCAAAACAGTAGAAGACTGTAAACAGCTGCAGGGTGATCTAGATAGGATAACTAGCTGGGTGAATCAACATGGGATGAAGGTAAATGCAATGAAGAGTCAGCTTATTAGGTACACAGATAAAAAGCTAAAGGTTAATTATAAAGTGGGGAAGGAGCTACTTATTGAAGACTCGAAATATAAATAACTTGGCATCACATTTGATAGCAAACTTAGCTGGGCAGGACACATTGGACAGGTGGTAGGGAAAGGGTTCAAAATCCTTCACCTGTTGGAAGATTGATGAGGGGATGCACTAGAGAAGTAAGGGAATTGGGGTACAAAACTTTGGTCAGACCACTGCTGGAATATGGTGGTGTTGTTTGGGATCCACATTTTGGGAATCAAATACAGGAGTTGAGTTGGAGGGAGTGCAGAGGAGGGCTGCCAGGTTTGTCTCTGGAAATTACCGCAGAACACAATCGGTAACTAATATGATAAAGGAGCTGGAGTGCGATTCATTGGAGGGTAGAAGGAGGGTGAAGAGAGTCATGGGAGTGTACAAAGTCTATACTGATGATGAAGCATGGAAAGATATTGGTGGGAAAATTAAGAGAGGTACTTGGAAGGGTAAGGTTGACCATGACCACAAGCTGGCACTTGTTTTCAGGCATAAGGGTGTGGGAAAATTTACTTTCATAGGAAAGAAAATTGCCAAGAGAAGTGATGAATAACTTACCGGAAACACTGACAGAATTTAAAGCAAAAATTAGTAGAGGGCAAAAGTAGGTTGGAATGGGAAAGGGATGGGGTGTAGGGAGATTGCCACCAGAGCGGGCGCTCTATCGAAATTTTATCAATTATTATTATTATTATTAACGAACACTGCCACACTGAGGAAGGCAACCTGAAACCACCCCGGTTATATCTTTCCCGACGTTCCCAATGCAACGTCTCCTATGCTAACCATAACCACCAAATCCGGAAACAGCCAAGGGGTTGATAGTAGAAGAAGATCCCATCCAAGGTTCTGATACTAGAAAAAATTTTATCGGTTGTGTCATGGACTTATTTACGCTAATTTGTATAAATTGTTGCTGTTCGACTTTCTTTAGTGTCAGAAGTGTGATTATGACGTATGTTATTTTCAACTTCATTGATTTTTAACTACATTTTTTGATGGTGTTTCCCTGTTTTTTCTTTTACTTAATGTGATTTAATATTGGTTATGTGTCTCGTGTTTCTGAGCGCAAAGTTGCTAAAGTTATCATAGTTTTAAAATATCAGCAGAGCTTTTTTTTTACTGAGTTAATTTTCATTTTTGTGGTTTTGGTCACAGAACTTTACCTTAAACTCTAGTACATTTTCAATTATTTTCTTAGAGAGGATAAAACAAGAAGCAGAGCCAGTTTGAACCGGAAAGCTGGAAGATTTCATGGATCATAGTTGGTAGCCTTACTCGAAGGGAAGAACTTGGAAATTCTACAATGAATAGTGTCCTGTACTTTAACAGTAGACGAAAGGACGATATGAGGGGTTTGAATGTCGGAATCAGAGAGAAATGAAAGAAAGAGGTAAGAGAAATGGTTCACAGAAATGAGGAACTTGTGAAAGCAGTTACAGAACAGGTTCATCGAATTGAGAAGGTATGAGAGATAGGAGGAGTGAGGTATTTAAGTAAGCAAGGAAAATGGTTAAAAGCAAAGAGGAAAATAAACATAAAAATATGGAAGAATTCAGGGAAGCTACAGACAACAATTATCAATAAAACAATGTCTAGCGGACGGTAATCTGGAATGAAGTCACCTGAGACAAATAAATGGTTATATAATTGAGCGCACAGAAACAAATATTAAAAAGAAGCGCTGAAGACTGAATAAATGAAGGAAATTATGACTAACAGGATAGAAACTTACATGTAATTGCTGTATCAAAAAATAAAACTATTGTAAATGATACGGATAAGTGATTAGCAGAAGAAAGAGAAAAACAGTGGAAGAATGGAATTTATCAGGATAATGGATTTGAGATAAAGACGCGGTAAAGAGAACAGAGGAAGTGAGTGATAAAAGATGAGACAAATGAGATACAAAAAGAAGTATCGGATTGTGGTAAAGGAGTAACTAAGGATTAGGTGTCATCCATTTCTAATTTATTGACAGTCCGGATGGCAGCGATAAAAGTTGGATAATAGGAACCGCGAGCTAACGAAATATTATTTGTATTCGTACTGAAAGCCTCACTTGCAAGGGGTAACAAAGTAGAAGTTCTTGTTTGCTAGAGTATAGAAATAATAGTGAGGAGATGACAATTAGGATAATATATCTTGCAGGAAAGTAAGGATGAGTTAAATGTGCAGTTCTGGTTGTAAAGCGTCTACGCCATGTAAAAATAGTTATCATCCATCGCGATAGTAATTTACTAAAAGTTGTTAGCTGGTAGGCAGTTTTGATCAAGGCTGTCTGGCAGTCTAGTGAATTGTGAAACTACTATCAGCTCATTTTTGTCCGATGTGCTTGAAAATGCAGGTTGTTGTTCGTTATGTTACATAGTCTACTATGGTTAAATGACTTACTTCCTTTGTCGATAGGAAAGTGAAATCTGTAAATGATCAGTGGTCATAAGCTTGTAAAATTTCAAAAAAAGTTTACAGTTTTGATCATAAAAAATTAATAATTTTATAATCAGTAACACTTTAACATAAGTTTGAAGTATCGTACGAAAGGAAATGAACATGATTTTCACAGACATTGTTAACAGAAGCCACTGATACACAATGTCTTTTAACAAATTATAGTCTTGCAACTATATTTTAGATATATACACAAACACAAATTTAACGTTCAGGGCGAGAGAAGTGGTAACGAAAAGTATGCCATTTGGAACACGTTTTAATGGTTTGACAATCTGGAGGCAGGAAATTGTAATGAACCATGTTTTTTGGGCATATACTTACGCAGAAATATTTGAAAGTAATAATAGGTACTAACTTCAATTTCTTTGTATTCTGCCACAAAGGTATTGTATTTTTGTATTATAAATTCTTTTGATAATTTATTTTTTATTTTATTTTTTTAAGTTAACTGATTTTATGTTTCGGGTTGGAAAACTGTAAAGAAGGAGTATTTGCTGTGTAAAATATGTTTATTTTGCATTTGTGTTGTGGCCTATGGGGTTGAGAACTCGATTGCTAAATGGAACTGGCGTACCCGATAGTGTACAGTATTTTAAAGGTTGGTTTGTGATTTGTTAAGAAGAAGTGTTTGTTACTGTTATTCTTCTGAAAGAAAGTGGTGATATCATGAGCTACCGGCTGAAACTTCTAAGGTTTATTGTCGATATTAGGCGTGAGTGGACTGGCGACGGTCTGGCAGTTCAGTCTCTGAGAGGTGACAACCTTACGTGGGGCAACCACCTGCTCGGCTACAGAGAAACATTTGCAAATTTGGTGTCAAAGTGGTTGCAAACTCAACTCTGGCGGCATAAGGTTAGACGGTATTAAATAAATTATTAAGTGGAGGAAAGGTGTTATATGCTTGGAGGAAGAAGCATAGCAGGTTAAAAGATCTATGGTGTTAGAGAGACGTGTTAGTGAGAGGACATAAAAGCTGTTGTCCGAGTGAGGCTTGTGAACACAGCTAGAGCTAATAGAACTTGTAATGGTACCTTTCCGTAAAGAGGGGTAGGGGAGGGGGGGACCATTACCTTGAAATTTTATCGAGAAGATTAATATTAATTTGTTAAACAGGTTAATCTGGTGAACCAGAATTTTGAATGCTGCAAGAATTACAGGTAAATAAAATATTGAATTTATTTGATCTTCTGCCTTATACACTGCAGGGTATATTTAATTTTAACGTTAAGCACAAGATATTCAAAACAAGCAAGCAATACCCGGGCCTTACAATTTGCCGGATAAATGCAAACATTAATAGATTTAAGTATTTCAGAGTTTTGCAAAGTGAATGTAAAATAATGTGGCATCGCAGGCCAACAGATAAAAGTTAAACATTTTACAAAATTCCCAGGGGCGCCAATTAAAGTGAAAACAACATCATTTGAATTATGTTATGATGAGCAAGATGCTTAAAAGTTCAATATTGGTGAATATGGAATGTTAGCTAGCTCAGCAATAATTCCATGATCAGAGCAGAGAGTCTATTCACAGGGATCGCTAACGGATCTGTAAAACTCGTCAAAAACCCATGGAACCGTGACCATCCGTGCTAGTGCGTCAATGGTGATAGCCTCTGCGATATAGTACGCTATGCCTCCGGCAACGTCTTAGCCAGAAAGCGTCTATCTTCAACTATGGACTAATAGATAGTCGAGTGTGTCGGACCACACCCGAACAGTACGTCTATACTCGAGTTCGTCTGGACAGCAAGTTCCTCGTGATGACGTCTTTTCTGCCGCCACGAAGAAATCAGCTTCCCTCCCCCAGCACATGGAAAAGAAGCTTTGCATCAACAAATATAGACGCCGTGGCTATACACGATTGGTGAATCGGCGTATTCCACAATCACGTGTGTCGCGGCGTTGCTACCTTTCGTCGTTCGGTTTTGCGCGCAGTTCCTGTCACCCCGCATCCTCGGCGTACCTGCCGGGGCGCGTTGCCCTTGCCCAGCTAACGGGAATTTTCCATTCTCTACTGGACCTGCTATTGTCCTCCCCCGCGACAATCTGTCGCCAGGCAGGCTTCGTCTGCTGTTTGAACGTTCTAAACTGCCACTGAGCGCTAGCATTTTCACCGTTCAATTCCTTTTTTAACAGCAACTTGCAATAAACTAAAATTATACAACAATAAATTCGGCCGCCCGGGCTTAATACACATAATTAGCTGTGAATTGATTAGCCCTAAACAATTTATAATTTTAATAAAATAAATATAATAAATCTGAATAATAAATATTAATATATTCATATATTCATTGGGGGATGACGCTGTCGTACCACAAACTTAACACTGAATTAGCACTCTCAGTTTTCCGCTGGACCGGTTTAATGGGTATGGTTATTATGCACAAATCAAAGCGAATAAAATGATAATAAAATTCTAATTTTGCAGTCGTTTACAAATTAATTTGTATCTGTCTAAAGAGTGGTCTGGTGGCTCAGTGGTTAAGGCGTCTAAGTGGAGATCAAAAGATCCTTATCTCGCGGAGATTTTTATAGGCTCTTAACCCGACCTTCACCTCCGGCACAGCTTGCTGTGTAATTTGAAGTACGCCAGAACGCTACCGTGATTCCGATCCCCCCTTTAACTGTAGGTCCCTTGTATCCGGTAAGATTATCGGATTAGATTAAGGTGGCTACGGCAGGGTCGGAATGCGCAGCCAATAGAAATCCATCACCAGGTCATTACGACCACGGGGAATTATTATTAAATGCATAGCAGCATAAGCGACATCGGGCTGAGCCGGTTCCTGACAGGCAGGGACAACTATCTACATCCACTTGGCATCAAAATAACAGACCACACACCTTGTAACGTAACCATGAACGTTACGGTTATATTTGAAGGGGATAGTGTAATCTGAGAGGTATGTAAGGTCTTTGGCGGTGGGCGAGCGCCGAGCGGGGGAGTCGGTGATTGACAGTGGTAACGTACGGAACAGCCGGCGGGAACGGAAGGTCTACGGCAGTGTGTTTATCCCGTGAATACATCGTACGGCCGCTTGGCGTGTGTTCCGTAATAAAGAACCCGGTGGGATGTGTGCTAAAGTATATGTTGGACTATGAAGGTTCTTCCGAGAGACCCGATTCAATATAAACTGTGTTTAGTAAACTACTGCAGAATCGGACTATGGCGATTGTTTGTTAATTAGTTTCGAGAATTGTGCTCACTGCTTATTTAGTTTTTGACTGTACTTGAATCTGCTATTTTCGGTGACGAAGAAACATTAGTATTATTGTCTGGTGGCATGCTTGTGGACTGTGTAGTCTCAGAGGAATAAATCTACGAAAACTAGTACGCATATGTGTTTTTCTTCTGTGACTTTAATTAACCAATTAGCATAGCCGAAAGACTGGCGACCGCACGGCAAAACGAACCTTTAATTAATAAAAGAGTAATTAGTGGTGGAAGAAAGCTTAAGAAAAATCGTGTTAGGAAGTGCAGCTGCACAATTGCTTCAACGAACTTTTAACTATACAAACACGAATATCGCGAGTAGCCGTTACATGGCTCAACGTGACAGGACAAGTTGCAGTTAAAATTGTTAAGGACGGACAGTGATTAATATAAAAAAGTGCTGGAAATAATAAGCAGTGAGTAGCGAGGGAAGACAACAATCGGCGATGGTACGGTTACTTGGAGGCGGCGAGTGCACGACAATGTAATAAACGAGAGGACCCGAGCTTTCACGATCGGAACCGAGCAACGCAGTCTGACGGGGAGCATTGCCCATGCAACAACAACTCGTCACTGGGGGCAACGCGGTACATCGGAGCGAGGCGACAGCGGAACAACGCGGGCACGCAGAAGCGGCGCGACGTCATTGCGGTCGACATCGGAGCGGAAGCAGATGCGAGTCTTCGAAAGGGAAGTGCAAGATTTATTTTTCAGTCTTTGTAAAAGCACAAACCAGCACGAATAATTCGCGATTTTTTTAAGAAAAAAAATTAATTATTATTATTTTGCATATTGAGTAACAGAGGTTTTTTCCTTTTCTTTCGTTAACTTATTAAAGTTGAAATGCCTGACAACTGTGGTAGATTTGCTTAGTAAATTATTTTTCAAGAAAATAAATAATTTTTATTTTTTTATTTTATTTTGCTGTTAATTGGAATCGGAAAAAAAAGGATATTTAATGTGGGAGTAATAACAAACCAGATATACGCCAGCTGTAGTTGAACGGGTTTGCTTCAAGAGTTTTGATTTCATAGATAGAGATTTCTGTAGAGTTTCCGTAATTTTTTTGGTCATTGATAGTAGTGTATGTATTCAATTGAAAGTGTATTTTATGACATGGTGTATATCTTGTTTGGTAGTTAAGTTAAGAGATTTGGAAACAGAATTTTACCTTTTTTCTGTGCTACTGTATACTGGTGTATTCTGTTTGCTGGATTGACGGCGTTGGTTACTTCTTGTCTTTTCTACAACGGAAGATTGAATTTACTGTGTGAAATAATTTCGTAATATGGCATCTGAGGTAGAGGGTGGTGTAAATAGAGGGATGGTGCTGGGAGGTGAGTCCCTTGGTGACGCACCAAGTGTAGACATTAATCAGTCCTCCCTTACTGTGTCTAATCATTTACAGTCGATGACGAGTTTTGCTAGTGAATCAGAAGTTGACAAGTCAAGAGAAGTGGTTAGGGAAAGTAATGAGGCGTCCATGTCGGAAATGTTTTGTGCTTTCCAGGGACAATTTGTCATGTCAATTCAGTCCCTTCTTGAAGCTAAATTCAATGAAAACAAGAATTCGCTTGAATCTAAATTAACTTCACTTAAATCAGAATTAAAGGAAGATAATATTTCCCTTAAATCTGAATTAAGTATTTCACTTGAATCCAAATTAAATGAAAATAGTATTTCACTTGAATCCAGATTAAATGAAAATAGTATTTCACTTGAATCCAGATTAAATGAATCACTTGCATCCAAATTAAATAAAAATAGTATTTTGCTTGAATCTAAATTAAATGAAAATAAGGAGAGTATCGAATGTCTTCGGGATGCTTTTGAATCGCGACTAGGGCAGTTCAGAGAAGAATTGACCCAGTGTAGGGAACTTTGTACACAACAAACTGCTGAAATATCGTGTAAATTGACTCAGTATCGTTCGGACTGCGAACAAGTAACTAGTGTTTTGCACCAAAATATGGAATCCCTAAAGAAAACAGTCGAGCTAATAGAAGATAACCATGATGAAAGATTGTCGAAGGTTGAGACTTTAGGAGAAACCCTTACCGAAAAATACACGGTAGTAAAAGAAGAAGTTGACCATTTAACAGTCGGCGTAGAGAAATTGTCGTGTCAGGTGGAAAAGGTTAAGGCTTCTACTGCAGTGTGGGTGAATGAAAAGTTACAGTTACAAGAGAAGCAAATTGAAAAAAGTCTAAAGTTACGAGTTCCACAAGTTGTGCGAGAAGAGGTTGTCAAATGTCAAATCTTGCCAAATGTGAATGCGCTCACTGCGTGCATGGTAGAAGAGAAAGTGGACTGGGAGGACTTTTGTGATAATGGAGGGATACACCCAGTTGATTTTGTGAAGAAGTTTGAAAATTTTGGGCCGTTCTGTAGGGCCGTAGAAAGAAAGAAGATAGAAATGTTCAGTAAACATATCAAGGGGAATGCCCGAATGTGGGGAGAACGGGCTGCAGATAATTGCGAGACGTTTGAGGAGTTTAAGTCAGCTTTTTTGGAACATTTCTGGTCCATCGACCGGCAAATTGCTGTTCGGCGGAATTTAATGATGGGAAAACCATACTCGCCGGGTGGTGGCACTCAGCAAAATTTTTTTCTTGAAGTGTGTTAATTCTTGTAACATTTAAGTTCACCTTTTAGTGAAGGGGAATATGTGCGGATGATTAGTGCGCGTTTGCCCGAGTCGACACAGCTTGTATTTGTCAGTCACAATATATGTACCATTGACGATGCGGTAAAGATGTTGGGTCGGCTGGACGAACAAGAGAAAAGTATAAGAGCAAAAGAATATGGGGTGAGGACACCCACACATTACGCGGAGAAATCGCAATCGGAAGGGGATAGAAGTAATTCACATCAGCAGCAGGAGAGCTACAATCATTTTGATAACAGGAATCGAGGCGGCTACAATAACCGCGGGCAGAGAGGAGGATTTGGACGTGGTCGTGGAACAGGAGGAGGAGGATTTAGAGGTGAATATAATGGACCAACTGGAGACGATTGGCCCCGAGGAGAGTCAGTAAATCAGGTACAGGTGGCCGTGGTGGAGAGTGCGCCACAGGTAAACTAGTGCCTGTCACTGCTTCAGCCTCGGCGGGGACAGGAGACGATACGAGGCTATCAAAAGAAGAACCAGAAGACAATACGAGGGGGCGAGATGAAGATAAGATTTCTAATGAACCAATTACAAACGATCAAGGAGAGGAAAGAGTGATCTGGACGAATGTCGGAGATTATGCTAACATGTTCATCGCTAAAGCGCGCATTCATGAGGAGGAGAGTGATGACTCGTCAGAAGAGTGGTCAAGTTGGAAGGAGATAAGGTGGTTCGGACAAGAAAAGGCAAAGATAATTTCAGAACTAACTTATAGATCAAATGGAAGAGAAACTGTGAATAAAAAATGATGTTTGTGAGCCAGATGAGCAGGAGAAGGCTTGTGTGACTGACGACAAAATTGTTAAGAAAGATACTGTAGTAAAAGAAGAAATAATGTCAGTAGGAGAAGATGGAAGACAGCGAGAAGCAGTCCTTGAGGTGAAAGAAACATTTCAGGAGACAGAAGCAGTGAAGCCTGAAACTTTGCCGGAAGGGAATCTCGAAGTGAAACATTGTATGATGGTAAATGAGAACTATCCATTATGTAAAGACACAAAACAGAAGGTAATTAATGGGAAGAAAGAGACTAGGCACAATAGCGGATACTATGTGAAGCCAGAAGAATGGTATTTGCTGAGAGAAGAAAGTTGGAAGAGGCACAGGAAGAAGTTACGGTTATATGATGAAGCAAAGAATGTAAATAAGAAGAAAGGAGGAAGAAGAGAAGAGAGTTGGAAGAAGCGTAAGAAGAAGCGGGGTTTAATGCTGTTTGGTGAAGGAAGGAATATTGTAAAGAAAAGAAGTAGGTACATTAGGTAGAGAGGGTGAGGTACAGTCTTCAGTTGCCTCACTACGCATGATGGAAACATCCATGCATAAATGCCTTAGCGTTATGGTAGGTTTAGGTTTTCAGGTTGTTTGGTCATCACAATTATTTCTTCTATGGTATTGTACAGTTGTTGTATCAAATGTCTTTTGCGGTTGTGCGCAGATTAGCGACCCGCACACTGTTTGTTTTGGTGCAGACGCATTTTAAGTCGTCCCGAGTAAAGAAGGAGATACGAAAGTTTAAAGTTTTGTACGAAGATCCCTATAGGGTCAAAAGCCTGTTTGAGGGATAATGCTTACAAATTAGAATATGCCGATGGGAGAGAAGTTCCCGGGACTTTCAATGTCATTTCTCTGAAACCTTACAAATATTTTGGTGAGGAGGGGAGTGTCGGTGGGGTGTCAGGCACCGGATAGAGGGGCCCACCTCACAGCACTGTCGCATCTACCGCACCTCCAAGCACTAAGTGTTGCCATGATTTAAGTAAGTTTTCAGTAGTTTCTTGTAACAAATCAATCGCAGTCGCAATTAGAATGTGTAAGAGGCTTTGTCAATAAGTTAGTGAGGAAAGGACTTTTGGGTAGTTGGGTACAGATTGGTGACCCACGTAGTATTAATACACAGTTGCGGAAGGCATTCTTGCTGGTTTGTGTTTCCCAGTAATTTTGGCCCCGAGGCTGGACAATGTACTTAGAAGTGCGGTTTTCCCTTTCATTAAAGTGTTAAGATGATTTAAGTGTGGCGCAACGTAATGTCAATTTGCGTCTTTCCGTGGGTGAAGTGATCAGTGTGGGTGTACAACGGACAGTGAATGAGGCACCTGCCTGTGCAGGGCACACTGTCAGTGTACTTCCGAGGTAATCCAGGCACGATTCGGTGCATGAGTAATAACTCAAAAGGAAAAAAGTATATTGTAATTCAATTTGTAATTTCTTGTTTACTTAATATGTATTTAATTATGTTAGTTTAAGGATAAGCAAGCAGCCACCCAGACTTCCCTTGAGGTTTGGTAAACATTTAATCTTGTATTTTTTTGTAAAATGTTTCTATGTATATGTGAAAAAGTGTGGTTTGTGATGACAAAAGTCGGTGCTTTGTCAATGCCGACTTTTGCCACATTGTAACGGTGGGGGTGTAACGTAACCATCAACGTTACGGTTATATTTGGAGGGGATAGTGTAATCTGAGAGGTATGTAAGGTCTTTGGCGGTGGGCGAGCGCCGAGCGGGGGAGTCGGTGATTGACAGTGGTAACGTACGGAACAGCCGGCGAGAACGGAAGGTCTACGGCAGTGTGTTTATCCCGTGAATACATCGTACGGCCGCTTGGCGTGTGTTCCGTAATAAAGAACCCGGTGGGATGTGTGCTAAAGTATATGTTGGACTATGAAGGTTCTTCCGAGAGACCCGATTCAATATAAACTGTGTTTAGTAAACTACTGCAGAATCGGACTATGGCGATTGTTTGTTAATTAGTTTCGAGAATTGTGCTCACTGCTTATTTAGTTTTTTGACTGTACTTGAATCTGCTATTTTCGGTGACGAAGAAACATTAGTATTATTGTCTGGTGGCATGCTTGTGGACTGTGTAGTCTCAGAGGAATAAATCTACGAAAACTAGTACGCATATGTGTTTTTCTTCTGTGACTTTAATTAACCAATTAGCATAGCCGAAAGACTGGCGACCGCACGGCAAAACGAACCTTTAATTAATAAAAGAGTAATTAGTGGTGGAAGAAAGCTTAAGAAAAATCGTGTTAGGAAGTGCAGCTGCACAATTGCTTCAACGAACTTTTAACTATACAAACACGAATAGCGCTTTTTCTCAGCATATATGTGTTGCCCTTAGCTTTTTGTACTTTGAGCTCCCTGTCTATTGTTGTAACTTATATCACCTCATTAAAAAATACACATCGAGCAACAGCGGAAGCAGTTAATAAAATATAAGATCATATTTTCAGGTAATTAACATTTCAATATCTTTTTATCACAGGTCAAATTATTCATATAACATTGCTCGTAAGGCATGTCCCAAAATGTGTATCTTACTAACTGGTGTACAGAATTTGGGCAAATCATTCTATTTGCAATGACTTCATACACAGTTTGAGGCACTAAGAGCCCGCAAAACATTTACAAACTTCGAAATTGTTATTGATTTTACAGAATATTACATAATTTGGCACAAATATCATTACTAGTTACAATCCAAACATGATCACAGTACTTATTAGCAGCTGTTACAAAGTAGACAAATTGTTCTCCTTTAGTATGAACATTTTTCAGATATTTTTGGTTCTTAAAATGTATGGAAGATGATCAGTTGGAGGCTGGACAGTCAGATTACTTAATTGTATATGATACTCAACAGGAAACTATCTTAAATTTTTTTCATTTGCTGACTTGTCTTACCAAAATAAACTGAAGACTTTCCAACTGAACAATTATTGCATAGTCTTTTGTTTGTTTGAAGATTGGCTGATTTTAGTATGTTTATTTTGGGTCAACATCTTGGAGCCAATTAAGGAAATTACAACTGTGTATTAGTATTTTTTCAGAGTTCAAATTTGTAGACTGTCTTTTTTTTTTTATTCTTAGCTCATCAGAATTCCCATTTCAGTCAGATTGATCCAAAAAGTCAGTTGACTCTCTTTATTTTCATTATTTTCCTGTTAACTGTTATAGTTTCTTTCCTTTGAATTCATTCATAGCTGCTGATATTAACAATTTCCTTCTGAGAATATTGGTTTTTACTTCAAAAGTAGATAATTTTTTAAAAACATATTTGATATGCAGATTTATCCAAATTGAAATATGTTTCTCAAATTAGGTAATACAAACAACATAAAATTGATTTTAAATTTCAAACTACATTAAGTTTAAAGAATAAGGCATTACTTTTCATGAATATTATAATTAATATATCAAAGTTGAGCACATAGTAATTGTGTCTAAAGTTCTGTATGCTGTTTGGCTGGGAATTTTCTAAGGATTGCATAGTACAAGTTCATGAACGCATAGATACTGACACAGATAATCATGACAAGGACTACACCAAATACTACACTCAGGAAACTACCATCAATTATTGAATCACTCATAGACCTTCTCTTCTGACTTTTCTTCTGTATGTCACTCTCCCACGCGGCCGAACATCCTGCCGACACAAATGCTGCGACCATAGCGCAGCGGATATGCAGTGGGGTCAGCAGCTAACAAGCATCATCGAGTTGCTGACGCAAATTGTAACTCGATTAACAATAAGTACGGCTGCTATGACGTAGCAGCCGTTGTCTCATGAAGCCACTACTCAATAGCCAACCAAGAAGTCAAACCGACCGAGAAGCCATACCACATCGTTGGAAGTTGGAGTAAATGTCTCACGACAAAGGCTCCGCTATACACTGCTTGAAGAAGACTAGGCAGAGAATGGCACCCCGCCCGCTGAACTTACTTCCTCATTTAGGGAGCAGCCGTGGTGAATAACACCGATAAGCTGGTGCTGTCTGCAGCGCAGCTGATGAAGAAGAAGCCCTGATGAATCGCGGAGCTTGGAAACAGATATGGTTCATTGCATTCACTATTAAGGACGCGTTGTTCTTTAAATTCTGGCGACTCCTGGTGACGGCGCCCTAAGTTGCATCCTGTCAACCGCTTGCCATGTTGTTGTAACGGTGACGACGAAAATATACTGTTAAATGAACGCACTACAGTACCAATTATATCATTAACGAAATTTGAAAGAGTATAATAACTCTTTCAGGTTCCGTTACTATAGCGCACAGTTAACAGATGCGGCTCAAGGTCACTCCTCTGCTCTATCCCCATTCCGCCGCCTTTCCCTTTACATCCGAAATTGCCTCACGCATGCCTCGACACAGCGATCTACTCGGAGATATAGGTAACGGGAGAGGGTGGTGTTGCGAAGAAAGGAGAGAGGGGAACAATATACAGATATATAAAGGAAAGTTATTCCAAAAAATCTGTTTGAATCATCTCTGAAAGACAGAAGCAACGGAACAAATGACCCCAAGTTCACCCAATTACTGAGGAAGAAACATTGTTTATCATCGTGAAATAATATAAAATTATACAAGTTCCTGGATCGGCTAGGGTCTCGTGAAGCAGAAAAAAATTACATAAGTCTAATTTTTTACTTTACCGTTATTATAAGTTTTTCAAAAGATTTTGTCGGTATAATTTCTTAATTATTATTTATTTTAGATTAGTAGGTTGCGACCGAGCGTGGTGGTGTAACGGCTAGCGTTGTGGCCTCGTATTCGGGAGGACGGTGGTTCGAATCCCCGTCCGGGCATCCAGATTTGGGTTTTCCATGGTTTCCCAAATCACTCCAGGCAAATGCCGGGATGCTTCCTTCAAAAGGCCATGGCCGAATTCCTTCCCATTCCTTGCCCCCTATCCTTTCCCGTCTGTAAAGACCTCGCTGTTAGAGAGACGTTAAGCAGATAAAAAAAAGTAGGTTGCGAGGCAATTATACTCTAACCACAGTACACTTTAGTTACTTAACATCCTGAAATGACAACTCAGGTAATTCACTTTACTTCTGTTTGCTAGCATTAATTAAATATATACCGAGATTAATGCTTTAACAGATTTTACGAAATTTTGATCTAACTTTATCACACTAGGGCGGTGTAGTCGATACAATCATTCATTAAAATAATAAATATCACTGGTCGCACTAGACTATGTTTCGTAACTACCGTTTTCACTTCCACCTCTTTTCATTAATTAATTTTACTGCAATGGAGCAATAGCTCCATACACACTTAGTTTTCTATTTCTCATAGGCCTTTATATATATATATATATATAATCTTAAATTCTTTGAGTGACGCTTCACCACCCATCTACTATTCCCCTCACAAATTTTAATTTCAAAAACTTTGAATGTTTTCGCATTTCCCTCGGTAATTTACTCCAGTCTCTGACCACCTCCCTATTAAAGAAAATTTTCCCATTCCCTAACACTTGTAATCAAGTGCCATCTTGTTGTTATAATCATATCATTCCTTCCACTCTTCTAATAATATTAATCGAATCATGATCGCCAATATACACTTTGTACAGTCCAAAACACTTTCTCCACCACCCTCCTTTCTTCCAATGACTTCCAACCCAGATCCTTTATCATATCAGTTACTGATTGCGTTATAAGACGGTATAACTGATCACAAGAATGTTGTGATAACTTTAAAATCCAGTCTGACCTTGAAACATGATAAACTCGCATATTGCGTGATGCAGTTATGGTTTACCACTACGCGAAAAATTTTTGAAACATACACACTGAATAATAATGTTGAGAATCTTTGGCATCATTATTTGAAACCAATAACATGGACCAGTTTAAATTAATTTGTTTCTGAGACATTTATTAAGGTTGTAGTGTACACAATGATAAAATGATAAATTAATCATATTATACCTTGCACTACTTATTGGCACGAGCTGTGAATGTCTGCTAAGGTAATGCATTTGTGGTTATGAACCGGGCGCCAGGAATTGCTTCCATATTAAATTAACACGCTGTACAGGTGTTCCCTGCAATAATTACAATGACACCAATGCAAGAAAGTAATTATAATTACCAAACATTGGGAAATGGGAGATGCCAAGAATTTAAACCGATAATCTACCATTACACATTTATTCTTGCACATGGGAACAGTTAATTTATTCATAAAAAATTATCAAAACGAACATCAAATTCAATGCAAACGAATAAAATACAAAAGGAAACATGGAGTCGAGGATTAGCAAATCATTCACAATAAATATGCTTAAGCTCAGTACAGAGAGGATGAGTGTTTCTTTATCTCAGAGAAGCTTTTCACCAGTGCCGTTACTGGGGTTCATAGCACAGTTTGTGGGGACTCGACAGTTTCAAACGAAGAGATTTGTGGCAGCAAATAGTTGAAGATTTACCGTGTAGATCGTCCTTGGTGGTGAAGAATCATCGATGGAGTTCACCACAAGAGATCGCAAATTACCAAGTGGTAATTATGACAAGACACATCACTCAGAATCTCACGTTTGTATGGGATCGCACTGATGCGGTTGTATACACACCAAGAGTAAATTGCACCACACTTGTCGGCACTGACGGCCACGCACACTGCGGTGCTGCACAGATTCTACTCATCGCATTCACACTTTCAATCAGCCCGTCACCACCGGAGGCTGCCGTGGCCTCCCCAAGGGTCAAACTCACGCCAACTCCGCTCGGAAGCTCCGTAGACCACGCGAGTACTCTCCGGCTCACCCTCCTGGAGCCCAGTGTCCTCTTCTCTTCACGATGAAACTCCTAACCCTTCACCGGCGTCCACGGGCGTGGTCAAACGCCGTTGCACGAAAAAGCAAGAAGCACATTAGTCCATGCGAAACCAATCACGACTTGTAATTGGCTCCTCCACACACACTCTCTAAGCCAGTGGTTCCCAACGTGGGCCGTACCGCCCCCCGGTGGGCGTTAGAGAGCTCGAAGGGGGCGTTTGTGAACAAAGGCAAATTTGGGGGGCGTTAACGCCCAGCCAGCGCCCCCCTAGCAAGGACGTGCCGATGAGATTAATAAATAACAAAAAAAAACATTGAACAAATGTTTCAGCAAGTAATTCCAAATGTCCTTTAAGCAAGATGATTGGGGATTAAAAGTTAGTATTAGTACATTATATCTTTGTTCCTAACACCAGCTTCAATAGTTCGTGAATGAGTCGCAGAAAGCGCTCTGCACTACAGGGATCACCGTTGTTAGTATGTTTATATTCCGGCTCGATCAACAATGCTTATACGTTTACACTGGTCAGTGTTCGATTGTTCGGTAGTGCCTTCAGACAGAGCAACTGTGAAACTGTGCGGTATCTAAGTCTTCGTTCTTACATCTACAGCTTACTGAAGCTTATTTATTTTGGAATATCTATCTGCCACTGAACTTAGTACATATTCATTATTATTATTTGCTTATCATTCTATTTACTGACCGATATTAGAGGAGGAATCTGCTGTGAAATTTCAACTAGGTTTTAATCTTTTATTTAATTTATGTATCATGTGCTAACTAACTGCACTCAATTCTGTACTGATCACTGCTACTATTCCTATTATTATTAACAACATCATTTATCACATATGGTAAGGAAGGTTAAGAATCATATCATTTTTAACATTTCGAGATTTTTACAACGGGTAAGAGTACCTGTGGTTGACGGTGTACCTATGGTTGGCATGTAGTTGTATGAAATTCAAATTTAAGAAAATACTGTGATCCAGAAAACCAGAAACACTGTCAGGTTAACTGAACGGGTCCACGAGTTCGATGATAGTCTCTTCTGTCGATGGTGAACAGTTTCTGTAGTGCATGTGTTTACCATATTCGGAAGCGCGTATCTTGTTAGCGAAATTGCAGCTTCGGGAAGTACTTTAACTCTCAGTTAATGTAAGTTTGCTTTACTTTATACTGAACGTGAATATGGAAATGTTATCTCAATGAAATAAAGAAGTGTAGTTTAAACGGGAATAATATTTCTATTATGGTTAGCCACTCTAAGTTAGGTGTTCCTTAAATCGAGAGGGGAGTCGAATTTATTCATCAATAATAAATAGGCTTTAATTGCAAACTGAACAAACCATCATGCCGTTTACAAAATATACTACGGGAGGCGCTAAGGCACCTAAAATCAATATGTGGCGTCTGTTTCCGGTACAAACGATGTCATATTTGGGAGCCTACAGCTCTTATATTGCATCGTTGGTAGATATTGAAATCCTTCACTTGCTAAATACTTCGTGTAAGGCCAGCATATATTGAAACGGGATATTTTTAGGCCGTTTTCACATCGGCGCGCCGGCGCTGGATACAATGTAATGAAATGACAGCTTTCACATGTAGTCCGGTTCGGCAGATCGTCGGCCCTTTGATTTAATTGTTTCTTATGCAAACTTGTCCACACTGGTGCCGGTGGCGGAGAGGATCTAATCTCAGTCCCGACAATTTTCTGTAGTTTTGTAACAATTAGTAATTACTCGCACGATACTATGACATTAACTGAATTAATTGATATTAAACCGCGTCGGTTCGAAGGGCATCGGTCAGTTATGAGCTCTGTGTGCAGCTAGTTATACTTTATCGCGAAAAATGGAAGATTTCAGTCACGGCCTCTTACGCTAGATTTAAGGCGATGGTTATAAAATGGATGAGACATTTTCTACCACATTACAAAATTCAATTAAACGTCGATTCTCAAAGCATAGTACAATATATTCCTGTATGTTGAAACACTAAAGATAATGATACAGTAAAATTTATGGAAATAATTATTTATGTCAACAGTATTTATATAGTAATATTATATTATTTAATTTATATTCCTCTCTTTAGCCAATATTTTAATTATTTTTTTCTGTTATCTCTTCATCCTTTTATAAACAACCGAATCACAAAGTACCATCAAGTTGGGTCACATGAATCTACGGTTTCTTTACAGTTTCTTTTGATAATTTCCAATTATTACGCAATATCTGAATTATTATTTTGAAAAACCACAAGCCAGCATTCGGGTTATATGGCTTAAGAAATGTATTGATTCGCCTCATTATCTTAATTGTTATTCAGTATACTGCGCCTTTTAATTTTAATTGAGATGAAAATCTGTGATATATTTTTATAAAATAGCTTAGAACATCTTTACAATTTTAGCTGAAAATGCGTGAATCGAAGACGGTCTTTAGGACTGTGTGTTAGTGGGGAGCGAGGGGTCCTGTCTGTCACTGGCTCACGCATAGACGTCATCTGAAGACAGTCAGTTATCCCGCCAGTATATGGGTTGCTAATATAACCATGAATTTTATATTAACTCGAATTAACTGTTCTCCGTCCATCTTTATGCCTGCCTGTATATCAGATTGAGCAAATTCTCTCGAACAGTTTGTTATAAAATTACATTCAAGTTTCGGACCTGAATATCTCAGTTCTATCCACTTTTGTTGGATGAGACATTTTTTACCACATTACAAAATTCAGTTAAACGTCGATTCTCAAAGCGTAGTACAATATATTCCTGTATATTGAAACACTAAAGATAATGATACAGTAAAATTTATGGGAATAATTATTTATGTCAATAGTATTTATATAGTAATATTATATTATTTAATTTATATTCCTCTCTTTCTTCAATTAAACTGTTAATGATAGAGATCTGCCAACCGGAAGTGGCAGATTATTAATGCCACTTTTATCTAAGTTATTTTCTGAAGATTTTTCAAGCTGAGAAATTTGAAGGAAAAGTTATTTACCAAAGTTAAATAAACGAGTTATAATTAACAATTTTTATTTCTAAATTTTTTCGATAAAGCTTAATAATTTTTATTATTCTTAATTCATTACTACTATTTTGTACATCGTTTCCGTGGCTGGGCGGTAACGTAATTTAAAATACTTTTAAAATTTGTATTTATCCATTTTAATTAAATTTAAATAAATTTTAAATGTTTTTTACAGTTTATTTGTTGGTCGCAAAATATTCATGAAATAATGAACACAAATTACAATGTATTTAATTAAATTGTAATAGTAAATCTATTTAATGGAATAATGTGACGGTGGTCATATCAAAATTTATTTTTATTTTCACAGGTGTCACATTCAAAGAAAAAATGTAGACAGCACAATGTCGAATACTTGAAATATGGTTTTATTGAGGCATCCTGAAACAAGACATTACCAATGTGTCTGATTTGCCAGAGTGTTTTCTCAAATGTAGCTACGAAACCTTCACGTTTAGAAGAACATTTAACCAAAATACACCCTGACAGAAAAGATAAGTTTATCTTTCAAATGCTCAAAGAACAATATTCAAGAAGTCCATTTTTAGCTGGTATGTTTTCAGCGGCATACAAATAAGACGCAGATGACCTTCGTGCCTCTTACATTTCCTTGCTTGTTGCTAATTCGGGAAAACCGCACACGATTGGGGAAGAATTGATAATACCATTTGTGAGTGAAGTTCTGCGTACTGTACTGCACAAGCCGGCATCTGATATTATTAAAAGAATCCTACTTAGCAATAACACAGTACAGAGGCGAATCGACGAAATGTCCGAGGACGTGGAGAGTTCTCCAACTGATTTTTAGAAGACTGCTAAATTTTCTTTACAGCTTGATGAATTTACTTTACCAAACAATGATTAATTGTTTCTTGCATACGTTCACTTCATTAAATGTGAAAAAATTTGTCAAGAATTACTGTTCACAAAAAATTAGAAACTGATACTAAAAGAAAATCTATATATCAAGTTTTGAAACACTATTTTGAAGATAAAATTATTCCTCTGAATAATATCGTG
This sequence comes from Vandiemenella viatica, assembly GCA_031002005.1. Lineage (NCBI taxonomy): Eukaryota > Metazoa > Arthropoda > Insecta > Orthoptera > Morabidae > Vandiemenella > Vandiemenella viatica. The sequence goes on from JARYHS010009186.1 coordinate 190,643,200, forward strand.
TCCATTGCTACTGATGGTGCTCCGGCAATGGTTGGATGAAACCTGATCTCATATTTGAAAAAGGCAGTACCAAATATAGTCGCCGTGCACTGTGTAATTCACAGACACCATTTGGTTCCAAAAAACCTAAGTGGTCGCCTTCACTGCTCACTGCAGTATGTAATTACCGCAGTTAACAAGAGCAGAAGCAATGCTCTCCATAGTAAATTATTTGGAAAACTTTGTGATGAAAATGACGAGGATTTCAATCGTTTGCTATTGCAGACAGAAGTTCGTTGGCTGTCAAAGAGTACCTGTCTAATAAACTTTTATGACGTTTTTGACTCCATTATAACGTTTTTTGAAAACAAAGATGATTCAATAAGTGATAATTTATTGAAATATAAGAAAGATATAGCTTATTTAACTGATCTATATCGTAAATTTAACGAAACAAACCTACAGCTGCAGGGATATAATTTGAATTTGATTAAAGCCAAGTCAGTTATTTGTGCGTTCATGTCAAAACTTGCCTTGTACAAACAGAATGTGGGTCGAAAACAATTCTATCAGTTTCCAAATCTTTCCTCTGTGGAAACAAATGGCGAAGATATTTGAGTATTTTGTCAACATTTGGAAGCACTTAAAGAAGATTTTAAAAACAGATTTCACGATTCCAGATTGTGTATTAGAACCTTTCTCAAACCTACAAACAGCAGATTTATCGCTACAGGAAGAGTTGATAGAACTGTCAACAAATTAAGAATTAAAATTGAAATTAAAAAATGGATATCAAGAATTATAGCTACAGTGGCAAATTCCAGATTTATATCCGGCTTTGTGGGCTGCAACAAAAAAGTTTTTTTTTTATTACTTTCCCGTCGTCATATTTAGCCGAAAGGGGATTTAGTGTAGTAAGCAATTTACCAACAAAGAAAAGAAACAGATTGTCAGTTGTGGAACGCGGCGATTTAAGACTCCTTCTGACCAATATAGCTCCAAATGTAGAAAAGTTAGTATTATTACATCAAGCTCAGACCTCTCACTGACAATTTACAATAATTTTCAACATATGTTTTTAATAAAATTTTGTACAAGGTACCAATATTCTTTAACAAAGTAATTTTAAAAATCTGTCCTTGTTTTTCGATATTTAATATAGCCCAGTTCACCTAAGAGGGATGCCATCAAATCACTGTTTGAAGAAGTGGGCACAAGCCAATTAAATTGAAGTGCTATGGATTACACAACGTTGATTACAACAACAAAAGACGTCGGTGCTGTTTTTTTTTCAAACAGGGGGGCGGTGAGCAATTCTTTTTTTTCGAAAAGGGGGCGGTAGGTCAAAAAAGGTTGGGAACCTATGCTCTAAGCGATACCCTTTCCGTCATGTCGCATGATGTTTTCCTCTCTCCCCTCACGGAAATTTCCAGCCGCGACACCTGTCCCTCGCTTCCCCACGGTGTAGGCAGAACCCGTTAGTAACGGTAGCTGCACCCCTATTGTAAAAGCATTCCAAGATGCTACCTGCGACTCTGTTATGCTCACACAGCGCAGTTCTGCACGCAGCATCACGGCAGAAAGACTCTTGCTGTATTATTAATTAGTGTAAGCCCGTGACCTTTTTTTTTTTTTTGCGTATCATCACGGGTCTAGAATACTTCCAGTTTTTAGGGTCAAAGATTATAACAGGTTGACCTGATCTAACAAAATATGAACTTAACCTGTGTTTCACCCTTAGGGTGCATAAAATCTCTTGACCCTGAAAAACTCATAAGTATTATTAAACGTAGGTATTAAAAAGGGACAGCTAAGATCTTGGAATCGTATAATTGTTTGAAAGGTTGGGATATATTACACCCCTAAAGTTTACAAAATTTAAAAATTTCCTGTTTGTTTCGAAAAGATCACGTTGTTTTTACTGAGACAGGTCAAACACTTATACTGTAATCATTGGCCACAGTATCTGTAAGGGCCAGAGAACTAAATACCATGGGGGAAGGAATATATGGAGACGACGCAAGGGACCTTCGCCACATACTGGAGTGAAACCGGGTGGAGACAAGTGGGGAGGGGAGGCCGCCATATTGCTTGACCAGAGAAACACGGAAATATGCACAAAAACCTCAAGGGAATCATAAGACAACTGTGGCACCGCAATTTGATGATGGATTATTATGTAACTCGACGAGACACATCAAAAATGAAGAATAAATTTTTTTGATATCGTGCTTAGTTATCGAGATATACTGTCTCAAAAGAGTGGAGTTTCTGGTTGAAATTCAGAAGAAACGTGTCCCCAAAGTCAAATTTGGTGATAGATTCTAATGTAACACGACGATAAAAATCGAAAATAAAGAATAAAATTTTTCTATATCTCGCTTAGTTCGCGAGATATACTGTCTTAAAAATAAGGTTGTTAGGTTATGAGGGGATTCAACGATAATCGTGGCGCCGCAATTTGATGACGAATTCTCATGTAACTCTATGAGGGAAACTGAAAGTAAAGAATAAATTTTTTTGATATCTCGCTTAGTTCTCAAGATATTGTACCTTAAAAGTGACGTGGTTAGGTTGAAATGCGGCCTGGACCAGAAAAAATCTATAGCCATATCCATATTTGATGATGAATTCGGACGTAGCTTAATAAGCAGGTAATTCTTTTTAACTTGAATAACAAACTGTTTATTTTTACAGTCCTTAAATTTTAGTTGATGTTCAAATAGGTTATATTTTCACATTCTATTTCAGTAATTGACAAGGAAGATTTCAAAATCTAGAAATATACTTGTAGACATATTTACAAACAGAAACAAGTCATATCTGAAATTAAAAAAACCATAAGTCAATGTTTAGAGCTTTAAAAAAATTAATACTTCATAAAACCTCATAGTTTCTGAGCTTACTTAGAAGGTATTGTGGCCTATATAATTTTGCTAGAAAAATCAGTACTTTCAGTGTAAACTTAAACGTGAGTAATGCATGCAGAATACCATATTCACTGTGTCGCGATGTAAACATGACCCGTTTAAATTAAATTTCCACCATTTGTCTACAATAAGGCTAGCTTTTCAGGTGCAAAATAGTAACATATGCTAATTGTCTACACTACACCAACAAAAATTTGAGAATAATATGATCCTATTGAGAGCAATGAATAAATTTATAGCGAATGGCACTAATGTTGCGGTTGCCTGTCAGATACTTCAAGAACGATAATTACAATGTGACTTACTTATGAAACGCTATTTCAGGTTTTTTCCTATCTCGTCTGTTTGTGCAGCCATATGCATCACAACTTGCCATTATAGAAAACTTTAGAATATTAGAAAATGAAATATTCTCAGCAGCTGACAGTGCAAACAGCCCAATGTTTTGGTACTCCTACGATGTCCGTCGCGCAAGCGCAGATTTTTCACGAGGTTTCACGGATTTAGCGTTATCTCGTCTCCATATATTCCTTCCTCCATGCTAAATACACATTCCATATTATTAAACAGTTGAGCAACCCCGAACAAATTAATTTCCAGAATAGTTGGCAACATATTTGGTCTGATGTCTACTTAATATAACCCAATAACGTACGTACAGCGAACATGAATAAAGACCATTAACGAAAATTGTCTGTAAAATACCTAAAAATCAAATAAACCGTAATGTATAAACTTTGGTCAAGCAACATTAGTGAAAGTTTTAATTAAATTGAAATTTATCCTCAGCCGGAATGACAATTGGCATTCGTATTTAGAGCACAGAAGTTGTTTTCATTAGCAACATGTTACTCACAAGTAGATCCACGTTTTTTACGACGTAAAGTTTATCGATATTTTTTAAACTATGAAAAGCAAACTTAATGAATGTATTATGGCAATTAATTTGGTAGCAGCTTAACTATTAAATTGTGGAGACCACGAATTTCTTCTAATGGTATCTCTGGTCGCTGTTTTGCGAGCGAAGATGACACCGTTCTCCAGCCAATAGCTATCGAGGTGAGTCAATGAGTGAACTTACGAAATTGTAATCAGACTAGCGTAAGCCCGTGACGGTTTTTTGCGTATCGCCACGGGTCTAGAATAGTTCCAGTTTTTGGGGACTAAATACGAACTTTTTTACTACACCTTTAATGGCCTCGAAATGTTCATTGTAAAAGAGTACAGCTTCAATCCATGTTTCCCATCGATTTACCACTGGTTTCGGAGATAAAGGCAGATTTGGCATTTTTAATAGATATTATTATGAGAACGTGCCTTAAGAATTTCTTTGTTGATGAAATCAGTTTATTTACATTCCCAACAGTGGATCGTAATTCTTCAGGGAGTCGTCGTACTCCGTGATCAAAGCACGTCACATGAGTAAAATTGGGATAAAGTACTTGGTGAGCTTTGGCTGCCTTGATCATATAGGGAGCCGCAACTGAGAGAAATATAAACTCTCTTTCATCTGCAGAAGAAATACTTTTTTAAAACCTTCATTCACAAATCTGGCGGTCATAGAATGATCTGCCTATTTAAGTTCTTCGCAAGCCACCAAAAAGTTTAATGCACAGACAGTTAAAGTTGGAATTCAACGATTACAACTGTCGATAGTTTCGTCAGCTGAAATCCAAATAAAGCTATTCATGAATTCATTACATATTTCTTCAAGAACATGTGGGTACATTGCTGGTATGTAATTTTTGCGAAATTTTGATTCATGTGTTTTATTTTGATTCAAGAAATATTTTTGCAGAATATCAATGGGTAGGATTTGTAGGTTTGTTAAAAGGAATATTACTTGCAAACAATGTTTCACATAGGTCCATTCTTAAGTAATTTTTTGTTTGCCTTTGCTGCTACTAGCCGCTGTTAGAAGTTGTTGTCGTGGGCCTTTCTTTTGCAAGACTTGTCTTGCTAATATGTTTGAAACTTTTCTGTGCAGCAAACATTTTTCTCGTAAACTCAACAATATAAAACATTTCCATCGTATATAAATGTTCGATGGTAATCACTATCCACGAAAAGGCCACTTTTTTTCGGGAGGCATGGTAAAAGGTAGTACGGTATCAGAAAGTAGTAGGATAATTCATTTAAATTTTTTTATTGAACTAATTGGTTCAAATGCTTAGTAGTTCTCGAAATAGCACCCTTGTGCTTCGACACAACACGTACAACGCGATTCCCACTGCGCGTACGCCTGCTGAAACTCGCTTTCCAGGATCTCCTTCAGAGATGCTGGCACAGCCCCTAGGACGTCTTCTACGAAGCTGTATGTTTCCCTTCAGCCGAGGAAAGAGGAAGAAGGCCGGCGGTGCCAGACCTGGACTGTAAGGGAGGAAGGGGGGGGGGTTGAGGTAACGTGGCAATCCTGTGCTTGGCCAGAAACTCCCTCACAAGAAGCGCGGTGTGGCACTGCGCATTGTCGTGATGAAGCTTCCAAGAATTGGCGATGTCTGGCCGCACACGGAGGATGCATTTGCGCAACCTGTCAAGCACGTCCACGTAAAAACTGGCATTCACAGTCTTCCCAGGGGGCAGGGCCGCCGTAAGAGGGCGTGCACCGCACGCGGGCGGTACGTCGAGGGGGCCGGCAAATCGAGTGATCGACAGTCGCCACACCGCGATAGTTGCCATTCTATTGTCGCCCCGCATATTGTTTGCAGCACATTATGTAGCGGGCGACCTTTTCTTTTCAGCTCAACTGCTGCTTCGGGCGGCCGGCGACACTCGAGGTGGCAACAATGGGGGCGGCAAATAATGTTCGAAGGGGAGGCAATCTCAGTCTTTTGACCCCGTTCGGAAAATTCCTAGATCCACCACTGGCTGTAGTTAGACAGGGGGCGGCATAGTCGGTATTACACGCGGGGCGCTCAAACAGCTAGCGGCGGGCCTGCCAGGGGGTACGAACTCCCTGTGAACCACACCACGACGGTCAAAAACGCAGACGAGCTCGTTCTGGTTTTCTTCGGACGCGTGGTCTTGTTGATGTGCCACTCGGCACTCTGGCGTTGGTCTGTGGGTAGTACTCAAAACACCCAGTTTCGTCAACGTTAATCACATTGTCAAGGAATTTTTTTTTTTTTTTTTTTTACACAGTTCAGAATTTCTAAGGAAATTAGCACACAATTCACTTTTTTTCATCACTTAGGATTCTTGGCACAAAGCTTTCGCATTGCCAAAACCCTCGGTAATAATTTTTTGGATGCTTCTGTAAGAAATCCCTAACTCAGTGTTTCCCAACGTGGGGCCCACGCCCCACAGGGGGGCAATTTGGTTTTTTTGGGGGGACAATTTAGAAATTGACTTGATACGACTTTACCACTTTCTCTTCGGGTTATTTAAATGCAATGCTAGATATAGGTACAAAATATAGCAAAAAAGCAAATTCTTAAAACAGTGCTGTAAATAATTATTAGGTATAGTTTCGTTTGATGTTAGCAAAATGTATCATCTGGATGATTTGAGTCGTCAACTTGACCTTTTTGGGATTCACCGCGTAATTTGCCGCCTGTCTCGGCCTGTTATCAGTAAATGATTTACTGATAAAAAAAGAAATCGACTGGATATATCACAACGTGGAGACTTGGGATTAAAGCTTACTAAATTGGAGCCTAATATAAAATCTCTATATCAAGCATCATGCGCAAGGATCACACTAAATTGCCATAATAAATCTTTATTAAAAATCATTTGAATTTTAGTATTTCATTATATGTTTTTTAATTTTACTTACTGTGTTTTATGACAATATTAACGCGTTTTCTTTCAAAAATCATCCTATATGAGTTTCGTTAATAACAAATAATTTTTTTATTTAAAATTATGTATGGGGGGGGAGGGCAAAAAAAAATGTTAAAAGTGGGACATGACCCAAAAGAGGTTGGGAAACACTGCCCTAACTCATCAACAATCAGACGAATGTTTGTGCGCCGGTCGTAGTCCAGGATCGCCTTCACTTTGGCCACATTTTCATCAATCCTTGAAGTTGACGGGCGACCGGCGCGCTGGTCGTCTTCGACGAACTTATGCCACTAGATTACTGTTGTGCAGCTCATGGCAGAATCCCCTTAGGTGTCCTTAATCATTCCAGGGGTTTCAGTCACGGTTTTCCCGAGTTTGACACAGAGTTTTATGGCGTAGCGCTGCTCGATATTTTTCTCCATCTTGGATCGCATCGACACTTCTTAACAGAAGTTCACGGAAATAGATGTGCTTACTCTCAGCTTGCCCGCAGGCGACTGGGAAAAATATAGGTCTCTTCAGAAGGCTCCCCATTACCATACACAGGTAGTCCGACCCCCCTCCAGCGCTCCGTTCGCACTACAGAAATTCAGTCCTACTACTTTCTGATCTTACCCCGTATATATCAGACTTTGTACAAATAAATAAAAATTAAACACAAAATGAGCCCGCAAACAATAACATTCTTAATATGTCAAGTAGGAAGAATGCTGCAGTAGGCGAGTGTGACGCAGAAGAGTATTGTCCGTCTTTGTCCTGCTGTGACTTTGTTTTACTTGGCCACATAAAAATTTATTTATCAAAACAATAGACGCACAACTGCTGAGAGCCGTGCTGTTAGTAGGTTTAGCCGGCTACAACATAACATTATATTTATTAACTAGGTACACTACCGTAAAATATTGTAAATACAGCTGAAATATGCATGATCACCAAGTTTTAGGTAAAATATGCAATAACCGATGAACATGCACTTAATATTCAAATGCAAACATGCAAATAATCCAGTCTCTAATTATGAGACTTCATACTTATGGCATATCTGGAGAAATATGAGACAGTGTGTAGTTCTCGATGGCGAGTGTTTACTGCTGACTGCACTGAGGTGTGGAGTTCCCAGGGGAGAGTGACAGGGACCCTGTTGTTTTTCACGTACATTCATGATTTTTGTGACGTAATAAGTGAAAAAAATATACTATTTGATGGCAATTCTACTATTTGCTGTGAAATTAAAAAAAAGGAATACTGCAATTTGTTACAAGCTGATGTTATGAAAATAATACCATGGTGCAAAGACTGGCAACTGAAATTAAATGCTAAAAAAAGCCAAATTATTCACATCAGTAATAAGGTGACTCCATTTAGCTCTGAATATACAATTAATGGCACTGTCCTTAGAATGGTAGATTCTGCTAACCACTTCTCCCAGAGTGCTACACGTAAATGCCAGGATAGTTCCTCAAAATATCCCCAGGTACCTCCTGCCATATGCTGTGTATCCCTTCCTATGAACAAATGATTACACATTAGAATAGGTTCAATGCAACCTCTTCCACCGACTTTTAGTGAATCACGGAGTTATAATAACGGTAATTTAACAGTTACTTTGGTAGATGCCACTGGGTTCCAATTGTATCATCCCTTGCCTCTGTGTTTTTGAGACTAAAATGTTTACTCTAAAGTTAATTATGGCACATGTAGAGGTTTTACCCTTTTATGATTATAATCAATCATGAGCGATTTGTCTGCAGTGAAAGAGCAGTTTTTGTAAGTAAATAACATCTATTTCCGCTGCCAGTTACCTCACCTCATTAAATTTTGCAGTCTTAAGCCATGTAGTCCTATTCATGTTTACGAAATAAAAACTTTATTCTGTGGGTATTGCATACAGCCTATCCCACTGCAAGTCATAATGAACTGACAGTAAATATAACCCAGGCGAAAAATATCATTCCATCTCTCAGATGCTTTCTTAATTAATGTGTAATTAGGTTGAGCCAATAGGCATGTTATCACCTCTGTTTGAGAGAATGTGATTCTTTTGGTACTTTGATGTTGTATTATTTTTAGATAGCTTCACACTAAGTTGACTGTTGCATTTCATCAGAGCCATGGCACATTTCTTCTTGCAATTTAGCATGTTAGAAAGATTATTACAAGCAACAGCACTATCAATGAAGTCTTTTTGTTTTTTCCTGACCTAATATATCTAGGGGAAAGTGATGAGAAACTCTACCTAACACTAACAAACCAGATATAATTTGGAAGTGATAGATGCTGTAGAAGTTGCTTCATCAAATTCATACTTTATTGTCCCTGAAGTAAAGGCATTTGGATATATTTTTTTCAGAAAAGAAAGCAGATCCAATGAATCATGGACAAATATTCAAAACAAAAAATAGGTGTCTGGATATAATTTATTTTTATTAATTTAATTGCAACATAGCACATGCTCTGGTGGAAATTATCCTATACCCCGACTTTCCTAGTACATAATTTTTATTCCTTTCATTTAAAAAAAAAAAACTTAAAATTCAATAATTGCAATAACACCATCCAACTACTTTTCACTTAACAAATTTTAAATTTAAATTCTATAAATACGATACGTTGTTCATCATTTCCATTGCTAATTTGTTCCAATTCCCAGCTCCCTTACCTACACGGGAATATTTTCCCACTCCTTTAGACCTGAAATCACATGCCAGCTTATTGTAATGGTCATTTCTTCCATTCCATATATTATTCCTAATCTTCTAGATTTCACCTTGAGTAAGAAGAGTATTCACAAAGATGACAGTAGGACAATAAATAAATAATGTATTAAAAATATATATTTTTTAGAACTTATCCTTTTTCTAAGAGAAGAAAATTACTGAATGTATTAGAAAACAAACATTTTTAGAACAGGTCCTTTTCGTAATTGAAGAAAATTATCAAAATTGGTGGAAACTGAAACAAACTCTGTAATGAGAGAAAGTAAAAATTATCTAGCCATGAAAAAATTGGTTTAAATTCCAATAACTACAGTAAAATGTATTTTATATTACTAAATTAGTCAAACATTGTACTCAAATTCTAAAGCATCTTTAACCACATCACAATTCGTTTAATAATAATGGAATGTTTTATACAGCAAATTACTCAAAATGGGCAGAAACGGCATATATTTTATCACATGTAAATACCTTTTATATTGTGTAAAACATTTTAAAAATTGATATAAAATACACCTCTAAAAATAAATACATACATCATAAAATACTAACCATTACAAACTTCTGTTTCATTGGACAAATTTTTTTATAAACTACAAATACAATTTCCATACAGAAGTTTACTTAATAATAGCAAACTTATTTACAGAACATATTACCAGAAAAACATGGCATCAAGAAAGCGGCAACTAACAAGCGAACATCATGAAGACTTGACATGACAACTAGTTGCAGTGGATTCACAGCCTTCATATTCTCTCATACTTGGTAATGAAAGTGGATCTCTTTCTTCCAAATTCAAACAAACGCATCGATATGTTGCTGAACCAGGCTCGTACAACTGCCTTGGTACACCAACCCACTCTCTCTGAATGCCACCACTGTAAAAGAAAACAGACATTTCAGCAAATACTTTTAAATCTTTCCTTAATTATATTAAAACAACTAGAAACCAAATAAAAAAATGTGTTAAATATGAAATACAAATTTTTTTTTTTTTTTTTTTTTTTGCTTTTGTCAGTCATTTGCCTGGTTTGATGCAATCCTCCTAACCTCTTCGTCTCTACATATCCCTTACAACCCACGTCCTCAATTAATATATCTTCCTCTACAGTTCCTACCTTCGACCGTTCCCTGTTCCCTCCGCCAGCAAATTAACCAATCCAGCATGTCTCAAAATATGACCTACCAACCTGTCTCTTCTTTCTGTAAGCTTCTTCCACAAACTTCTTTCCTCACCCATCATTTCCACAACTCGTTCATTTCGTACTTTGTCTGTCCATTTAATTTTCAGCACTCTTCTGGAGCACCACATTTCAAATGCTTCAATTTTCTTTCTTTCTGGTTTTCATACAGTAGTAAAAACCATAAATTACAGAACACAATCTCTATGAGTGGGTACCCATAAAAAACTGAACTATATATATTTTTTTTTAAATTAATGTATTTAATTTTTTGATCAAATACAATAAATCCCCTTTAAAGAACTTTTCATTTCAACTGATTCACTTGTCCAATATTTTATTCCACTCCTCAAAACACTTTATACATTACTCTTCAGAGATGCCAGACAGTATCTGCATCGTATTTTTCTTCACCTCATCTATATTGTTTTCTTTCAAGTCTCTTTCGATTGGAGTGAACAAAAAGAAGTCGCTAGGGGCCAGCCTTGTGAGTATATGGTGTGGAGGGGATAGAGCATGTAGGTAAGGCATTTTTTGACATTGTGTGAGCAGGGGCATTGTGGTGATGGGAGAACCAGTCATCCAACTGTTGCAAATCAGGCCTTTTCTGTTGCATATTGTTATGCACTCTTTTAAAAACATCCAGGTAAAATGTCTGGTCAACTATTTGACCCTGTGGAACAAACTCTGAAATGACAGCTCTTCACACATCGAAGAGACAAATCACCATTGAAGATGGATTTCACTCGTATTACTTTTTTTTTGTACAAGGCAAGCTCAGAGTCTGCATTGGCTCAATTGTTGCTTCGTTTCAGAGTCACAACCGTAGCACCCGTGATGACCTAGTAGAAAAAAGTTTTGATCATTTTGAAGCTCTTTCTTCAAATCACAGTATGTTTCAATGCAATCTTGTTTTCGCTGTGCAGTCAGCAGTCAAGGAACAAATTTGAAAGCTACCCTGTTCATACCGAATGCTTCACTTAAAATGCACTGAACTGAGCTCCAAGTCACTCCACACTTCTTTGACTGTATGTCGTTGATCTTTTAGGATGATTTTGAGATTTTGTTTTTTACATTTTCTTTGGTTCAGGTTGCTGAAGGCCGCGCAGAGAGGGTATGTCATCAATTGATATTTCACCTCTTCTGAAATGGGAAAACCACTCAAACACTGGGGTTTCTCCCATAGCATCATTTTTGTACACAGTTTTCAAAATTTCAAGACTTTCTGTGCCAGTTTTTCCAAGCCGGAAGCAAAACTTCACAGCCCTGCGCTGTTCATGAGAATCAGCCATCACAAAAACAATGAGCACGCAAAACAGAAGTCGCAAAAAAAAAAAAAAAAAAAAAAAAAAAAAACAGCTCAACACAACCTAATCTTGTGATGACAATTGGTATACTGACTCAGGGATGGAAGGACTACGTACTACAAGTGGCAGGAAATGGTAGTACAAAAACTTTAACCACTACAACATTAATTCGGTTTCTTTTAGGTATCCCTCATACCTTCCAGATTGCTCAGATATAAAATATAAGTTTTTCATTGTATATAATGAAGTCAAGAATATTCAGCTAAATGTTCTTATTCATTTTTAAAAATGTGAATACTGATGGCATCTTTCTATTATACAAATGTACCAAACCTTCAGTTTATGATTGTAATAAATTTACATCAACTTAGCAGACAGTGTTATTATCAATAAATGCTTAACTGTGACTTTCTTTTTAGAAGAATCATGCAAATAATGTTTAAAGTTATTATGCAATGAAAAAAAAAATGGTGGCTGAATAGGTAGCTCTGGCACAAAATAATAACAGCTGCTGACATGTGTATAAGTAAACGTATATGTGTTCAAAACTTAAATGAAAGCTAAAAATAAATAAATAATTTAGTTACAAAGGAAGGACAGAATACTTGTTGTTAACATAATAAAGAGCACAATACAGAGAAAAGCCATCTCTCACCATGGCAGAGGTGTAACAAGACAGACAAATAGTCACGGGAAAAAACCCAGGAAAAGTCCTTTTACAATACAGTGGGTGTATGTAACTGCAGTGACAAACAGTTGGTTAATTGTGTAAGTTGCTTGAGTGTCTTAAGTTTGTGGTGAAGAGCACGTGCAATGACCTTTTTCGTACTGTGTGGCTGCTTCAGAATAAATGGAGAAAGATATGAGGCCAAGTTCTTTTCAGGAAATGAGATTCCTTCTTCACAAACCTCACCTACCTGCTTCCCTCAAATAGGGTTCACACTCTCAAACCTCAGTTGATACGAGAGTAACCTCACAGTTGTAGGCAGGGCAAAGTACAGACTTTAGTGTTGAAATTTTGGATTTTTTTTTTTTTTTTCTCATTCATCAACAACAGATTGAGAAAGTTGCATGATGGTGGCTGGCAGCTACCTGGAACTTCAGACCATTGGTTGCCTCGGAGTGTGGAAAAAATCAACATGGCAAGAAGTATTGGGTGGGGGAGGCGTAAAAGAGCTTTGTAAAAATGGAAATTATATTGTGGAAACAAGTCACGGGAAGATCGAAGGAGTCAGTTGCAAATACTGTTTGGGTAAAATTTTTGTACAAATATAAAACACTAGAATAACTGGAGAGAAACTCAAAGTATTACATACTAATTAAAAATCACCTCTGGTGAATGGCGGTTAATGTTGGGACGAGACAGTGGAAGTTGGGATGAGGCTGGAAAAGAAAGAAGATAACTAGGTGTTAATTTGAGACCCAGGGGCACACGGCTCAATCCGCAGTTTGCTTCGAAGTCTGAGCTTCTTGCCAGCATAGACTTCATAGTAAGCCATACACTAGCAACAGAGCTAGAATGAACATGCTAGCATTCCACAGCAGACTGCATATCCCGCCAGCAAGACAATCAGGTTGGTTGTGAATGTAATAGGGAAATAAGGTCAGGTGCTCTGTTTACAGTTGTACGAGGATAAATCTGATACAAGGCAGATCAGTCATCTGCCTAGAACCATCAGGGCCGGATTAAGACAGCGCGAGGCCCGTAGCAAATGTGAAGAAGAGGCCGCCCGGGGGAAAATTGTAGAGCTAAAAAAAAAAATAAGGTTGCCGGCTAGCCTAGGTGTGGGGCCCCCCTAGGAAGCGCGAGGCCTCCTAGAAGGCGCGAGGCCCGTAGCATTTGCTACCTCCTGCTACATGGTTAATCCAGTACTGAGAACCATCAGAAGCCATGTGATGAATAGAGCAGAGCCAGCTGTCGAAAGATAGTTTTTACGGCTCCATCTGGCTGTACACCAGTGAAGATTACACTACAGCACAACACCGATAAAATCTCCACTTGCACAACTCATAACCTGTATGCAAGCCATAAATAGAGCCAATGATAGATGAAATTATTAGATTACTTACCTTTTATTTGTGCACCATACCCTGCTGCCAGTTTCACGGTTCCATTCAATATTACATGGAGGAAACTGACGATTTCTTTTATTATCATCATCTTCCTCAGCCTTAGCTTGTTTGATTTTTGCCTGCACCTGACGCAGATAAAAAGTTGGCTTACCATCTGAATTGTAATATAGTCCAATAAGTTTACCTGTGCAGGAAATCAGTTAACTTTAATTTCCAAGCAAAAGAAAGACTTAACAACTGAAATACAAAGTAAAATATAAGGAATTACAAATTAGGATAGGGAAATAAATCATAACTTACCTTAGGTTTTGATTGGTGGTGCAAACACATGAAACAGACAAAAAAACAACTGACATAGAAATTTTTTGATTTTAGTCTTTTGTCAAGCAGAGAACATTGCAGAGGGTGGATGCTGAAGGAGACTGCCCCACAGAGTGACTGTTAGCCAGGCACATGTTGGGGTTAAACTGAAATAGAGGACAGGGAGAGGAGTAGTGTTTTACAACTAATACATATTGAAAACATTGAAAATTATTTAAACTCATCTTGTTATATATCTATTATCTTACCTAAACTATTCAGACGGTGGCCCATTACATATAATGAATAAACCCAATAACATTTATAATCATTTTCAAAAGTAAAGTACTTTTCAGCTCAGAACATAACCTTGTTATACATCCATTATCTTACTAAAACCACTTAAAAAGGAGCTAATCTCATATAGTAGTATAGTAAAGAACTTTTATAATTTTCTTAATGGTAAAGCACTTTTTAAATTGATTCTAAACCATTCTCATAAAAGACATAAGATTTAAATAAAGCTGTTTTTCAGTCATAATGAATTCTGTTGGGTTCATTTCCACTAAGGAAGCAGAGAATGACGATCATTTTAAGGTGGATTTTGTACGCTATTAAAATTTATTTAAGGAGAAATTGAAAAAATAAATAATTTTTATACAGAAAACCTAGGAAGATAAAAGTTGGCTTAAATGAAATAGAAATTTTCATTTAATAATAATAATATAGCAGTTTAGCAGTAATTCCATATTTAAAGGGAAAAAAATGGGTTTTAGTGTTGACATGTGATGGTATCACCATGTGTAATTTTTGAAATTAATAGCTCTTATACAAGAATAATTACGAGAAAATTTGTGATAAGTTAAAAGATTGGGAACAAATTAAACTAGGACATATTAAAATTTCAGGAAAATCCGAGTAAAATTAGCATACCGTGAGAATGTGGGATTTTCGTAATTCACCAGAAAATAGTACTTCCCCACGGGAAAACAACATTGTTCTGTGACAATTCAGCGAAAGATTAGCCAAGGCTATATAAAGCCAACCAGTGGAAGCAATCTCAGGCAGGTCTGGAACAGTTTTTAAGTAGGCCAGTGTTGAGGAAACAGTTTTGGGAAGCAATCATGTTGCGAGTTAAAATTCAAAATGTAACTACTGAAAGTTTAACGGTTTAATTCTAGATGGGGATACCGCTGCCTCGCGACTGTTAACGTGACGTCACGTTCACGTACAGTCATCTGCGTAAAATACGTGTTATTACTTGTCGAAGTTAACAGCAGATAATTTATTATTGAAATGCGAGCTTCACCTGAAACATTGAACATCCGGTTGTGTTATCGGACATTTGCGGCCGCTTACCAGCGGCCGCCTGCCTCTGATCTACCTTCGGGATATCAGTTTATGTTGATATTGTATAGCTTTAAATTATTGTGACCTCGCGTAGCTCGGTCACAATACAATAATAAATGATACCGCTGCGACCTCATGTAGTAAAGACACAGATCACATGGTATATATAACATCATTGTGACGTATGGTACAGGCTGCATTACAACATAAACTCAAATGATGATTGACGAAATCGAATTTTATAAATATGCGTTTCAGTCATAATGCAGCCTGGACCAAAGTGAAACGTAACCATAACGCACGATATTGCAGATATCCAAATTTTAGATCATATTTATAGCTGTTACTGTGTTGGTACATGCAGACTGAATATGTCACAATGATGTCATATATACTACCACGTGATCTGTGTGTTTACTACGAGAGGCCGCAGTGGTATCCCCATCTTGACATTATCCAAAATCTTATGCAACTATAAATAAGCAAAAATAAAAAAAAAAAAATTAAACCAAAGAATCTATGAAGTTAAACATCACCTCTGGTTAAAAGTTGTTCAATTTAGGTAGTGGGGATGGAGGCAAGGAGAGGAAAACATAATGACTGGGTATTATCTTAAATTGAGACCAAGTACATCAATTTTAGATTACTATTTCCCTTTCTTTTGCCCCAACAACCTAAACTGTACCACCACTAACGAGATGTGATGTGAAATTTCATAGATTCTTTTAATTTTTTATTTATTTCTGCTTATTTATATTGTTAAGATTTGATTACATTATTTTGCTCTTTTCATCCAACAGAGATTAGTTTTATTATTTGCAAGGCTCATGTAATAGCTAAAAATCACTAACCCTCTCCCTGTCCTCTTTGAATCCATCCCCACCATGTTTCGAGCTAACAAGTAACTCTGTAAGGCATTTCCCTTCATCAACCACCCTTCATAATGTTCTCTAGTTGACAAATGGCTAAAACCTGAAAATTTCTATGTGGTGCTTCCCTTTCCCATCCTACTTTTTAAATCCTTTTTGCTACTTAATGCCTATTTTTTCATTGTTTATCAAAGTACATAGTAATTAATATACATACATACCTTTATACAAATAATTTTTCTTATAGAACTTGGCCCATTTTGATAAACTCCTTAACTCCTGTGCTGTAAGATCCAATACTTTGTCACTTAAACCTGTTTCACTGAAGTCACCAGTGACAAATGCTCTTGAAGCATCACGGCCTTTAAAATTATATTTTGTTAGTCACAAACATACACTCATTTCCCACGCACATGCAATAATAAACTCAATGTTTCACTCAAATATACAAGTTGGCTATATTCCATACTGTTACTGAATGCAATGATTTTTTAGCATTTTTTTTTTTTTTTTTACTATAATTCAGGATCATAACTATTACAGTAAGACAACTGTAATTATACAAAGTAAAATAAGTATTCACTGTGAGAATGTTTGGCAAACAACTTACATCACCAATAGCATTTTTTTTTTTTTTTTTTTTTTTTTATGGCAGGCAAAATTCCTTCCACAATATGAAATGGAGGCAATTACAGAACAAATAGGTGCCACAAAAAACCTCCAAACAAATACGTACATGTACCCTATGCTGATATGCTAAAGTTGATAGATTTCTAACGTATGGGACCTCTTTTACTTCAGAAAAGTGCAGAAACTTTGGCTTGGACTCTAGTTGGTGGAGACACGTGGACCATGCTGCCTCGATAGCTGCCCATAGCCAAGAGGTTGTGGCTGCTACTGGATCCTGTGCTCAAACCACTCTGCCAATCATAAACCAAACATGGGATTACAGTCTGGTTTCCTATGGGGTCAGAATTGTGCAAAATGTTCTTCAAACCAATTGCACATTGACTGGTCATTGTGACAAGCCACATTACAGTCATTGAAATTTCCAACATAAAGGTTGTAAATGTTCACCAAGCAGCACTGCAACCTAATCCATGTCAATTACACATAACCCACACTATTATGTAACTACCACCTGCTTGCACTACTTGGATCCCTAAATGGCAGATACAAACTTGAAACATGACATACTGGACCTTATTCAGTCCTCAAATGGTCCAATAATTGTGTCTATAAGCCAAGTAGAGGCTGTCATTGTAAAGACATCCAAGTTGATCTTGTGCTGCCATATCCCTGTCACTGAACAAAGTTCTGACAGTTAAACACTAATTTTATTTTTTTAAATTTAATTACAATGGAGTGCATGCTACAGTGGCCATTTCGTTATATACACCCCCCCTTTTTTTTATTGTACCCGCCTACTTTTGCCCTCTACAAATTTCAACTTTAAATTCTTTAAGCTATTTTGGTAAATTATTCATCATTTTTTCTTGTTAATTTATTCCAATCCCCAACACCCTTGCCTACAAAATAATATTGTATTATTATAAAGTTTTAAATGGTATCTGAATGATACTAGTTCATGGAAGTTTTGTGTATAGTTAACAGGTGATACTATAGATAGCAGAGAGATGAGGCTTTCGAGATTACTGGAAATCGCGATTCCGCGAAGATTTGGTGACATAATATTGTAGTAGTAGGCAAATGCAAGGTACAGCTAGAAATACTTTCCAAAATTGATTCAGCGGTGTCTGGTCTAGGATGTATCATAACCAAACTACTGTTTGAAAATAATACATATTGCGATTTAACGACATATTAGACTGCGCTGAGAAATTCTGTAGCTGAATCGCGATCTCCGGTAAACCCAGAAAAATTTATTGAAAGCTAAAACAAGCTGGAAGTAACTGCATAATGTTACTAACAAGAATAACCCATTTCTTGCAACAAAAACTACCTGTAAAGAAATGATAGTCTCCTCCTCGCATATAATGTTTATTATTCTTTCCTACATCGTAAACTTTTCCTAAAATAGATAAATAAAGACTGTCATTCTCATTTATACTTCTAAGTTCCTCTGACGTAAATAATCTGTCACTCTTTTCTCCATCCCTCCAACTTTTATTTCGGAAAATCGTAAGTATTTCATTATGGAATTTCATGAACACACTATTAAAATATGGTAATTCGGTGAAAAGAGCATGCATAGAATACTCCTGCAAATACATAGCACAGAAAATAATAAGCACTGAACCCAGCAGAATCCACCTGAATAACATTTCTTAACGGTATGCAACAGCACAGGATAATATGAACTACTAGCTGAAAACTAAGAAATCCAATAGTTCAATGAACTTCACTTCTTTTTCCCAACTTATATTAAAACTATACACAATCACATTTTCGAATATAGTTGAAACGCGATTGTGTAATGAATCCGGCTTTTTAACGTTGCAGACAAAATTTGAAGAAGGATGACAGCAGCAAAGCAGTAAAAAATATAATTGTTTAGCTTTCCTTCGTTATTCTATAAACATACTCTCACTGACCACAGGTAACAATGATACGATAAGCTATTATTTATAAATTACTATTTCAACCATGGAGGATATATTCCTTCCTCCATGATTTCAACAGGTGTTTAGTGTTGTCTCTGATTCACTATGGCCCGGCTGTATGTCAGAGACAGTATATCACCACTCCTTGAAGGTTATGGACAGAGACATAGATAAGTAATGACATTTTGCAACAGAGACAATGTACACTGTACAGCTATGCCGGGTGTAAACATTGTTGCTCTAGTTTGTAGTTATAACAGACTGAAGTTGGAGCTGTAAGCTATCATTTGTATTATATACATTAAATGTATTTTGTTTGCCTGTAATCCTGTGTTTCATATTCCTAAGTAACGCTTTGTTAATAAAAGAAAAATTTGTTACAATACTACAAACGCGATACAGCAAAAACTACTTCCACGGTGAAGTAATGACGTCAGCAATATATCACCCCAAAGCACGCCTAACAAAAAATAAACACGAGAGTACACGTGCTTTACACGATTTTGTAATTCTAATTCGGCCGCTCGTATATAGCTGAACCTGATTACAGGTGGGCAGGTTAATAATATGGGCAATATGGTTCTCATTAAAATAACTGCTAAGAATCGTAGTACCTACCTCATGCTGTATCACAGAATGTCAGTTGTATTTGTGGTTGTGTAGAGCTACAATTATCACCTTGCAATGATACCAGGAACATGGTGCTCCTGAAAACAAAAGATCAAGTGAAAATTTTTTCAAGTATATGTCTGTTAACCATAATGTAAATTGTAGTTTACATTATCCAGAAATGTCTTAGCACTGGTTTATTTGTGATTATTAGATTTTAGGGATTACTGGAGATCATAATACTGCTGTAATCAAATACAAGGTACTCGTAGTATTACTTTCTGAAGTCATGCTTGTCCAGGGTGTATTGCAACCTAATTTCTGTTTGAATATAATGGTCCAGGCTATATTACAACACAATTACTGCTGGAAAATAATATGTTTTGCACTTTACTGCAACTGTATTGTGACATTATTAGTGATTGTTGCTGTAACGGAATCGTGATCTCCAGTAGACCCATATTTTATTCTATTACTTCAGATTTTTTAAGACATAAGCAGTAAGTGGCTGTTAACACAGGTCATGATATCATGAGTAATTCACATCATGACTAACATGGTCCTCATGAAAGCAGCTTATTTATCACTAATAATAACTAAATAGGCTACCTCATTCTTTATGCTGTGACAAGAATATTCTAGTACAGACTCTATTTTAACGTAACTACACTCTCTGCTAATATTACCGCAACAAAATCAAATGATGCACACAAACCTAAATACATTGCTAACTACATTTCGTAAAATAATTATATTGTCTACATCAGGATTCCTGGTTTGCATAACATAAATGGAATACCGTGGAAATACATGCTGCATGAACGTGTGTATTTGAATCATAACTAAATGTAGTTAATAGTTTCTTTTTGTTGCAAAAGTAATCTGAAAGTCTAAATTCTAATACATTTTACTACTATGAGTGTTAGTGAGTGTTTTTTATTCGTACAAAAAAATTTTTTTTTGATTTAGTGCTGTGGTCTGTTCCATGTTTACTTTCTGTGTTTGTTTACATTTTTGAATTCTAGGCTTAAGTTCGGATTTTTTTTATAGAGCATAAATATCTTTAGATAAAGCTTACTTTGAATTAATTTAGCAGTTTTCTGTAAGGTTAAGTTCAACAAATTTTCTCTCACACATTGTGTAGGCTACTTTGTTTTTGTTAGTTTCTCATAATCATGAGTGAAAATGTGGAAATTGCCGTAGATTAGCGAGGGCAGTAATTTTTTGCGATGGGTGTGTGAAATGGTTTCATTGGGGAGGAAATTGGGGTAATATCAAGATGGGTATACCGCTGCGGCCTCGTGTAGTAAACACACAGATCAAGTGCTATATATTACATCACTGTGACCTATTCAGTCTGCACGTACCGACACAGTAACAGCTATAGATATGATCCGTAAATTGGATATCTGCGATATCGTGCGATATGGTTACGTTTCACTTTGGTCCAGGCTGCATTACGACCGAAACGAATATTTATAAAATATGATTTCGTCAATCATCATTTGAGTTTATGTTGTAATGCGCGTGGACAAAACTTCACAATGATGTCATATATACCACGTAATCTGTGTGTTTACTACGCGAGGCCGCAGCGGTATCTCCATCTTGATATTACCCGGAAATTGTAGTGGTGCCAAAAATGGGGAAATTGAGGAGGCTCTCCCATTATTCTGTACATACTGTTTCGTAAGTAGGAAGATATTAGAACAGGAGGTAAGAATTAGTGCCCTTGAGGCTGAACTGATAGACACTAGAAAGGAGTTGGATAGGCTGCGCAGGAAGGGAAACAAAGATGGTTGGGAACTGGTAACAGGGAAAAGGGCAATTAGAACAAGAAGGGCTCCTGATTCTTTTAAATTTCGGGTGTAAAATAGGTTTGCCCTGTTGCCATAGTTAGACAGGGATGAGCCTTCTGTAGCTGTAGGTGTAGGGAATAAGCAGCTAACTTGTGGGAACAGCTGTGTAGTTAATTCTGGTAGGCAGGGATTAGGGGAAAAGAAAGTCTTGCTGCTAGGTGGTAGTCATTGTTGAGGTGTTGGCCCATTGGTGCAGGAAAAATTAGGATCAGGTTTCCAGCTCATGAGTTTCTTCAAACCTAGTGCTAGTCTTGCTCAGGTAGTGAGGAGCGGGAAATAGTTTGGGCAGGAATGATAAGTATAGTATCAGAGATGACCTGGAGAAAATAGTAGCAGCAACGTGCCACACTTGGGTCAGTTTGATGTCAGTCCTGGGACGCTATGATCGGCCACAGGTGAACTCTGCTGTGAGGTGAGTGAATCTGGACCTGGAATGGCTTCTTATGTCTGATATTGGCTCTGGCATGGGCTTGATACCTTTAGATACTATTGATAGGTAGGGTTATACTAGGCTTGGCCCACACATTGATAGTAGAGGGAAGGGGGTTCTTTCAGATCTGATAGCAAAACAAATTCACATGAAAGGTTTCCTGGTGTTATGGCAGCTCCTTTTCAAGATTAGAGTCAAGTATTAGGCAGAGAGTTTTAACAGAAATTAGTTTAAACAATAATGAGTTTTCAGATACCAAAATTAAAAATTGTGTAAGGCTTAATTTACTACATAAGAATATAAGAAGGTTATCAAAGTGGATGAATTACTAGTCCACATAAATTAATTAAATGCTATCAATAGAATTGATGTTTTATGCTTGTCTGAACACCATATAACTACAGGAGTAGGTATGTCAAATGTAACTGACTTTAATTTAGCTTCTCATTATTTTAGAAGAAGGTAAACAAGTCCAAGTACCTGGGGAGTGTATTAGAGGAATGTGGAGGAAATGATGGCGAGATAAGTGAAAGAGGAAGACAAGCAGAGGTGTTCCTAAGGAGCATTAGAAGCCTGATATGGAATAAAGAGGTGCCACAGAGAAGCAAGAGAGTAATCTATCATATATACTAAGTGCCTATCTTGACTTATGCTGCTGAAATGTGGACAATGGAAAAGTGGGACATCAGCAGAGTACAAACAAGTAAAATGAAGTTTTTAAGAGGTAGAATGGGAGTTACTAAAATGGACAGAATAATGAATGAAATTATTAGATGTACCATAAAAGAGGAACCCCTAGAGGAAAGGATAGAGAGGACCATACTGAGATGGTATGGACATGTAAAGAGAATGGAGGCTCGGAGAATCCCAAGAAAAATCTATGAAATTAAGATGCATGGTAAACGACCCAGAGGAAGACCAAGAGATGGATGGCTGAAAGGAGTGGAGGAGGGTTTACGGAAGAGAGGAGAGGACTGGAACAAAGTGGTGGCAGAGAGGTGGTGAGATGAAAGAAGCAAATGGAGAGGCTTGTGCATAAAGCAGACCCGGCCAGAGGCTGGAAACTGTTAAGGATGATGATTATTGTAAAACAAACTTGGAGAAAGGAGGAGTTGTCGCTTATGTTAGAAATGGTTATAGTTTTGAGGATATAAGTATTAGCGAGTATTGTCTTGATCAGCAATTTGAAGCCTGTGCTAGACGGCTAAAATTCAGTAATGAAATTTTCATAGTAGTAACTGTATACAGAGCACCCTCGAGAAACTTTTCTATTTTTCTGAACCAATTTGAACTCGTATTAACATTTTTAAGCAGAAAAGTAGTTAACATAGTCATTTGTGGTAGATTTTTTAAATAACTTACCCTGTAAAATCATGTTGGAATCATTAGTCAGTTCATTCAATTTAACTCGAGTAGTTAATTTTACAACTAGAATAATGAATAATATTCACTCAGTTATAGATAATGTTTTTCTAGATACCTCAAAATTCAGATCACGATGCCCAGTTATTAACTATCAACACTTCAATAGAAACTAGCTGCAAGAGTAATATTTTTAAACTTCAGCGTATTGTAAATGATGAATCAGTTAGTTGTTTTAGAAAGTACCTTAACACCACTGACTGGGGACATGTTTACAGTGCACAAGGTATGAATAAAAAATACATTTTTAGTAATATTGTATTAAATTTTTTGAAAGTTGCTTCCCCTTAAAAAAGTGTCATTCTTCTCGAAAAGAACAAAAACCATGGATAACTGTGGGCATTAGAACATCATGCATTTGTAAAAGAAAGTTATATATTGCCTCTATGATCAGTCATAATGCTAATTTTAAAACACATTACAAGCACTACTGCAAAATACTTAAAAAGGTTACTAAATAATCTAAAAGTAAAAAAAAAAAAAGTATGTTACTGATAGACTGAAGTTACACAGTATCATATCTCCAAACTATATTTGGTTTACACTTGATCCATGCCAAGAGAACACAAATATGCTACAGCTTTGCCAGTTTACAAGAGAGTTGAGCAAATAAATCTAAGAATTATTGGCCAAATAGCTAACATCACTGATACACTTGTAACAGAAATATATACAATTTGACCAATGAAAAAGAAAGTGTTTATTAAAATGGGAATAAGAGTTGAGAAGAATAAACTCATCTGTTATTGGGATATGATGAAGATGTTGCACATGAAACAGATGAGTGCAACACTAGTTTTCTGTTAGGTTTTTGAGGATTTAAATCTCGTGATGGTTGCATATAAAAGCAGAAAAACTAGAGTGAATTGGCAAATATTTTTCTGTGTGTCGAACTTAAGTAGTTGGAAGCAAAGGGGCAGGTGGAGGCAGAGGTTGAGAACATTAGTGCTCTGGTGCAGTTGTTAATTGTTTTTAAGAATTACTCTGTTGTGTAGTCAGAATCAGAAAGTAGATAATATTATGTGGCAGGGCTATTTTGGGCTTGAATTGTGAAAATTAAAAAAATAATAATAATTCAGGAAGAAGAAGAATTAGGAATAGTACAATTAAGACAAGATATGACCATCATCATAAACTGGCACTTTATTTCAGGCATATGGGTGTGGAAATATTTTCTTTTGTAAGTAAGAGAATTGGGGATTGGAAAAATTACCAAGGGAATGAATAATCTACCAGAAAGAATTTAAAATTAAAATTCATAAAGAGCAAAAGTACAGTGATGATATCACAATCGATTAATAAAAGGGAAGATGACGATTAAAGTTTTCCCCTTAATTTCAAGTGTAAAGAAATTAGTAGATTTGTGGCCTTTACTGAATTGTGAGATGGTTATGCATCTCATTACAAAATATTTAAAATCATCCAATTACATGTGCTCCTGTTCTCCATTATTATTGTATTAGTGACAAACATTCTTCAATTAAATTGATTTTTAACATTAAGATTCCACTTTATACTTTTAGTTCTGTAAATTAAAGAATTCTCTTTTTTCTTTTGACGAGAAATGTTTTCATTGTGTTGTAAGTAACAAAATGAATGCTAACTTACGTTATACCATTAATCTATCAGTTTATTAGTTTCGTATTTAAAGCTGTCCGAAAAAAGACCACGAAGAAAAATTATGTTAAGTAATTTACTGAATTTCATAGCTTTTAATTAAGCTATTGGTATACCATAGTAGCCACATCATTTTCTTTAAATGTAACAAATTAGCAAACCTTCTTGTCTAATTGCATTATATTGTGTACTGTAATAAATAGATCACTTATCTTGGTGGTTGGGCTTGGGCCAAGCATTTGGAAGGATGAGGAACCATATCTTCATCTGGCTATCTGTATTTCAGATTTTTATGGTTTTGTGAAATCATTTCAGGTATGGTTGCTCCAAAATACCAAGGCCAAATTCCTTCCCATTCCTTGCCGCCTTCCCCCCACCCCCAGTACATTCACTCCTCTAATGACCTTGACATGAACAAAACATAAAGCTAAAAGCAAAAAAGAACCTAAACTGGTTAAAGAAAGAATACTATTAATTTTTTATTTGTCCCATGCAAATTGTAGATGTCATATGTCATTGGAATTAGCTTTGCATAAACACTTTCTAAAATGGATCTTTCATTCATAATCTTTCTAAAACGTGTTTCTGGTAAGCAATTGATACTGTACTAAAATGTTATGGTGAGCACTTGAATAGCTTGGTTGAATAGAACAAGCCTCTTTTTTTTTGACAAAATTTTATAAGATGTAAAAATAATTTTTTTTCTGTAGCTTTCACAGTTTTGACAGATATAGAATCATCTGATACAGCTTATTAATTATTGTTAATTTTATGTGGTTAAATCAAAAATCTACAGAATATCACAATCTGGGGGATTGCAGCAGTATGATACAAAATGAGCAATACTTTATTACACCCGTAATAGTATCCCCCCCCCCTTTTTCTTTTATCCGAGAGGTAAGAATATTCTCCATGCTGAATGTTATTCACAAGTACAATTTTAATTTGTTGTAATATTCCATTTCTTAAGACTGCAGATGGAAGCTTACCATGATGTTTTTGCTTTTGATCCTTACTAGACCAGTAATTCCCTTAAAGCACTAGTCGAGTAACAAGATTTTTGAGTTAAATTTAAATATGCCAGTTAATCTTCTGAATACCCTTTCTTTTCCAGGTAGAGTTGTCTCATTTTGTTTGTCTGAAGAGAAGGAAAAACTTGACACATGGAGGAGATAGAATATAAGTTGAAGAAGAAAAACACTGTGATAGTAGCTAATGTAAGCTCTGCCTGTATATTTTTAAATTTCTTATTTGTAACTGTGTTTCTGTATTTCAGTGAAATTGCAATATTTACTAATATTTGTTAAAGACTAAATACAATGCTGCTGAATTTGAAAACACTGTGAAACACAAACCATTGTTTGTTTAAATTATTTCCAATAAAATCTGTTCAATACTGGAAATATATATAATATGAAATCCCCATTAGCTGAAGAGGAAGGTAGGACAAAAACTAGTTCAAATCTGCACGAAAAATGAAGTCAGGAAGATGACTGTTAGATAAGCTATGACTTGGGCAGGATTTGTTATCGGATTTAAACTGGTCATAAAACTGAAAGTCATTAATCTAAATTACATATCAATAATTAACAGACCTCTTGGTGTCTTCATAATTTCTAATTCTATTGCTGTTATTTTGCTAGATTAAAAACAAATTGTTAGAAAGCCAGGCTCTTATAATAAAAATTCCATCCTTCAAATGTCCCAAAATACCTCCTGAAGTCTTGAAGTTGTGAACTGAATGTACATTTGGGATAAAAAAT
>JARYHS010009186.1:190670958-190784702 GCA_031002005.1 Vandiemenella viatica
GTTGATATGATTTTTAACTAGAAATACATAAATCATTTTGGAAGTGCTGTTTCAATTTATAATTTAAAATTGTAAAATATGTGACGTCACACCGGGGGAGGGGGGGCGGACCCACAAATGTGACAACCTGTGACATGGGGAGAGGGAGGGGTCCAAAAATCATGAAATTCGTGTGACGTAATTTGTGGATGGTCCCAAATAAGGAATCGATCTAGTGTAGCGCTTTTATACGCCACACTCATCAGCGCTCTCTACCGGCTCAATGCGGAATTACCGCACACACATTTCTATACGAAATATGCTTATTTAGGTCTCTTCAAGATAAGATACATCCTTTTAGCTTTAAAACATCCTTACTAATATTATTTACACCAGCCCTTCACGCTTTTTTAGCGTTCTTAGTTCCTCAAGCTGAATTTAAAAATTTTAGTCTCCTCATTTTTTATTGTGCAAATCAGCTCGTTCTCCGATTAAACTCCTCCCATTTTTGAATCATAATCCCTAAATATTTCATTAAACCAGTTTCTAAAAATCTCTGCCCTTTTCAAATCCTAAGTAACTCCTCCTCCATCCTTATCTATACTTGTCTCAACATCCTCCCAATACCTTCAGTTTTCTAAAATAGTTATAGAAATTGCTAGATGCATTCGACAGCGGTTCCCCTGCACTAATAATATTCTTTATAAACTCATCGTTAGGCCACCTTCTTTGTTATTATTAACTAACCACAAAGCCCGTCAAAAATGTCGGGTTTAATGGAGTGTTCTGTCAACTGCTTTTTTTAGTTGCTTACATAAATAGAATGGTTATAAATAAAGCTCAATGTACTGTAATTTCTCGTCCCTTGTGATATAGCAAAAAGTTTCAGTTGTCAACTTGAATGACCCTAGTGAAAACGGAGGATGCTATAAATAAATCATAACAACTTACGTTATGCCACGTAATATTCGTTTAATTGTGGTTCAGTCCGCCTAGATCGTCATCAATTTGGAACTTCTTTCATTCAAACCAAGTAATGATTTTCAGTAAAAAGAAAAAGCAACTTATAATTAATATGCCCAATTCAAACTAAATACATAGTTTTCTTTCAGTGTTTAGCAATTCATTTCTTAGCAGTATTGTTTAAAAAATTGAATTTTTATAAAATAAATGCAAATCCTAGTGCCTTGCGCTATAACAAAAGGTTTCGCTTGCTTTCCTGGTCCAGGTTGTATTTTATACCTAAGCACATATGTGAGTAATTTACATCGTGATACAGGACGTCAAAACGTGACATAGTGCTTATGAAAGCTGCTTAGATAACTGATAATAACTAAATTCAACGTAATTTTGCTGTGATAAGGTTCATTTTATATTCTGGCCCAGGCTGAATTCCAACCTAACCACAATCTCGGCTAATACTGCCGCTACAAAATCAAAGCTTCAATCGCACGCGCATTGATAGTGACGTCATGTATCGCGACATAAACTTGAACCTCACATGCTACGCTAAACTTGCCGCCAGAGAAACAATACTTCAATCACACGCATATTAATACATATACTATATCACATTTTAGTGGTAATAATGCTTCGCGATATAAACTAAATCAGAAATCTGTATGGGCTCCTCCATCTTCCTTTTTTTATATTCGTGATTCATATAGATAATACAATCTTTGAATAGCTGACACAGTTACATGCGGCTAAAATATTTCACTTTCGCCACTGCGCCACCTCCGTGATGGATGGCGCATAGCGAAAATTTCGTAAAATTCTTTCGCTTGTTACAGGCCGTATTTCAACCTAACCACGATTTCTATGAAAAAACGAAACTGTTTAGGTTGAAATGATTTCTGTACCGATAATTTTTATGTTATTTTTACAGTGCTGATAGTATTTCGCAGTTGCTCATACTTCTGCATTTTTAATTAAATTTCTAGCGACTTTTCCGCAAAGTATGAACGCAAAAGTGAAGAGGACATATTGACGAAGCGACCGATGAAAATTTCAACAGGTTAGTACCAGTTTCGCGAAGGTTCCGAAAGTGGAACATAAAAATAATAATATGTAAATATAAGCATCTAATGATTGATATGTCGATTTAAACGCAATACATACTTTTTCAGTAAATTAAAGGAATCAATGGGACTGCAACACTTTCGCCACTGCGCCATTTCCGTGATTGATGGCGCATGGCGAAAATTTCGTAAATTTTTTCACTTGGTTCAGGATTTATTTCAACCGAACCACGATTTCTATGACAAAACGAAAGTGTTTAGGTTGAAATGATCCCTGTACCGATAGTTTTTATGTTATTTTTGCAGTGCTGATATCATTTCACAGTTGTTCATATTTCGGCATTTTTAATTAAATTTTTAGCAACTTTTCGGAAAAGTGTGAACGCAAAACGTGAATATGACATATTGACGAAGCGACTGATGTAAATTTCAACAGGTTAGTATCAGGTTCGCGAAGGTTCCGAAAGTGCTGCAGTACCCGGAATTATAACTAAATTTTAAAAACTTACGTCACTCCACGTAATATTAGATTGTAGTAAATGCTGTATAGCCGCGATCAGTGAGGAACTACTTTAGTTAAAACGAAGTAATGACTCATGAAAACAAACTATTTAAAAAAAAAATTACTCTTACCCTCTGCTGTAACGTCCAGTTCTATTAACAATCTACCAAAACTGCAGCTAATATTGCGAAAATTAAAAAAATCTCATATATCTGTGGCCAAAGATTTTAACGAATACTTTTACATAAAATGAATATTATGTAAATATAAGCATATAATGTTTGATATGTCGATTTAAACGCAATACACACTTTTGTTTCAGTGTTATGTCAGTTAATTTTTTCGCCGATGCTTAGAAATATTATTAAATTAAGTGCATAGCCAAGAAAAATGGCGTTAAGCGTGACGTAATAGTGCGACGTCATAGATTGACGTTATGCCGTGACATGTGACGTCGTACGCGACAGCTGGCTTATTATATTAATAGATTCCTTGTTTAACTGTTTCAAGTATTCTCTACTGCCTTGCTGGCTCTTAACTCTCTTATATTCTCTCCTCGCCAACCTCTTTAACTCCTTCCCTCTCTGTTATGGAATGTAGATTCTGTACTTCACTTTATTTTTTATTTTAGAATAAATATTTTCTGTCCCCTTTTTACTATCTGCTGGAACTCTTCCCACTTAGATTCAAATGTACTTGTGCCATCCTTTCATTTGCTGAAACTTTCCCTAAAATGTCACTTCAATTCTGAAATTTGTACCTTTTTATAATTGTACCTATTTTCCCTTTCAATTTTGGCCACTGGTTTAGTGAATCATCTAATATTCATCAGATCTGTTTCAAGATCACTTATTCTTCAGTTACTTGATACCCCCCTACACCCCCTCCCATTATCATTGTGCTTTATTATGAAGATATCCAACATGTTTCGTCCTCTTGTGTTCTGCTCTACCACTTGTGTAAAAAGCCGGAGTTAGGGAAAGGTGAGCGGGTCAAAAGTACCACGGGCTCCCGAAATCAAACATTAAAAAACTTTCTTTAAAAAGTTGTTGTTTGATTTTTTACATTAAAATTTCCTGAATAACAAAAAACAAAGTTTAAAGTAAAAGTTTCTGTCTGGGTGCGGGAGGTACAAGGACACTTACCCGGGGCCCTAGAATCATAGCACTGGCCCTGCTTGTGTACTCCCTTAACAAGGTATTTGCAAATCTGTTAGCTTGTGTCATTAATCTTATTTTCTGCGCCCCCAATAATAAACAATCTACTATCACTTCCGAACTCTGAGCATGAATTTAATTTCTCCCCAAGAACCTCATCTTTATCATTAATTCTTCCGCTACGGTAAACTACCAACATCCCAATTTTTTATTACGCTAGAAATCAACCCAAATTAACTCATGGTCAATGAACACCAGTGAACTTTGCTAACGAGTATGAATACCCCTCCACTCTTATTTCTGTGGTACACTCTGTAACCAACGGGGTAAACCTCCTTCTTTTAACCAAGATTCTACTCCTATAATTACGTACTTTGTCGCGCGACTGGTTATAATTATAAATAACTCAGTTCTTACGCTTTTAACAGATTAACATTTATTGTTCCCAATTCTTATTCTTCTAGGAACTACATCGGTCTTAAAGTATCCGAAGAATGCAAAGTTCTTAAGCAGTGTGCTGGTAACAAAGCAACCGTTCGGCCTTTACGTCGCTAACCTCTAGCTATCTCTTGATTTACCTATCGCCATGGCAACTTACATTTCCTTGCTATAGGAGTAAATATATCAATCTTTGTTTAATTTCATGACACAAAATATGATTTTCTTATGAAATTATCCTGTTCTGTCACATGCCTCCTCAAGTTCACCATGTCTTTGCTTAAAAGACATTGGTAAACTTATAAGAATAACCTTGCATCCAGCGATACTCTTTCCTCTGTTCCTATTAAAATTTTTTACAAAATATTTTACAAAACAGTCTCTTCTTAATACTAACAACATAATGAAACGAACTAAAAAAAACATGTATTGTCTTAATGAAAACATACATACATACAGCATTCTAGCTTAACATCACACAAATGCAAGTCCTGTCACGGTCGCCATGTCGCGCGACTGGTTATAATTATAAATAACTCAGTTCTTACGCTTTTAACAGATTAACATTTATTGTTCCCAATTCTTATTCTTCTAGGAACTACATCGGTCTTAAAGTATCCGAAGAATGCAAAGTTCTTAAGCAGTGAACTGGTAACAAAGCAACCGTTCGGCCTTTACGTCGCTAACCTCTAGCTATCTCTTGATTTACCTATCGCCATGGCAACTTACATTTCCTTGCTATAGGAGTAAATATATCAATCTTTGTTTAATTTCATGGCACAAAATATGATTTTCTTATGAAATTATCCTGTTCTGTCACAACTTGTGGTTCGTGTATCTTTTTTAAGTTTGCAAATTCAGTTACTTTGTTCATTCCACTTCTACAGTTCACCAGTAATACTCTTATTACTGGTTTTGTGATACTTTCAGCAATAATCTTTCTCTTTCCAGTTCTGCCTCCATTTGTTATAATTTCAAAAGCTTTATGTATTTCTTTAGCATTAGTGATTTTTTCCCCTCATTGATCTGCATCAGAATCCTTTTGATCACCTATTTTTATTGTCTCCCAGCAGACTCTAACATAAAAAGTCACAGTACTGACCCCATTAGCACTTAAAGTGGCCTCTTTTACAATTTTAACTAACTACTCAGAAAATACCCTCTTGTCCTTCCTATTTAGGAGTATGCCATACCAAGTGAAACCCCACTTACCACTGGTGTCAACAGACAGGACCGCCAAAACAAAGCTAATGTCTTTTTCAAGTAGCTCCTCCAATTCAAACTTTACCCATCTCACAGGGTTGTCCTACTGTGACCGATCATGGCGACTTAGGACTTGTAAAGCTCAACCAGGGTATGCTGCGTTTCCTTCACTACCTTCGTCAGATTACTCTCTTTACTATAACTTGCGTTTCTATCATACAATTCCTCGCAACTTCCACAATCACTAATCATCTTTAGTGAAACTCCTACAAAGTGACTATATCATTATCTGACTAATATTGTACTAGATGAAAAATACTTGTGACCTAGTAGCCTGTATCTAACTGATCTTGCAGAAACGGATCTTCACTTCTCCTGTGGCTACCACCTAGTGACAGATTTTTTTTATTCCCATTTTTACTACGAAAAACCCTATTCGTTTTGGCCTGCTGCACCATAACTACTACAATATTTAAATGAGGCTCTTCCTCCCCTGTCCCATCCCCCTCCGTCTCTAGTAACAGGTCAAACCTATTTCTCGTTACAATTTCTGCAGTATTTGGCTTCTTCAGTCTAATAACCATATTTCCATACAACTTGTTATCAGCTTCCACCTATCCTTCTTATCCTCTCCACTGGACCCCCAACGATCCTTTCTGCCTCTATAGGCTAAGCCTCAATGGTCCTAACCCTTTCACTCTACTCCCAGATCGTTTCGTCCATCTCCCTGATCTTTTCATATCTAATACAAAGTGGACAAAACCAAGGGAGAGCCTCATTAATTTCCCATGATCCAACTTCTTGCCCAATGAAACTGCTTCTTACACCCACTGCAACCCACATCATTCGTCACGTGTCTGCGATAGATGCCACACTTTTCAGGCATGATTTAACCCAAATAATTCTAGTACCTTCTAAACGAAGCTTAAGAAGTAAAAACAATACTCTATAACGGTTCCCAATTAGTGGTATACGTACCCCCAGGTGTACGCGAGGTTGCTTCAATGGGTACGCGCAGTAATCTCTTGGAAATTTAATCACTAAGAAAGTAAAAAAAAAATTTACTCAAACAGTACTATCTCCAAATATATTTTCGGGAGATACCTTTGCTCTGTAATCTTAAATTTAGTTGATAGAGCCGTTCACTAAAATTTATATTGTGTACCTAATTTTGTATGATAAGGGTTGGGCTGTTGGTCAAATACATTCAATGTTTACTTCCGTTTTAAAGTGTTAACTCAATAAATTCAATACCTATTGAATTGTTGAATGATGTATGGTGATCATGCCTGATATAACCGACATTAGAGATTTATATAACAAGGTAAAAACAATGGATAACAAAGTATGAACATAAGGTGGATTAAGTCATGGAGGAAGGAAATATATGGAGACGACGCAAGAGACCTTCACCACGCATTGAAGTGAAGCCGGGTGGAGGAGGAGTGGGGGGATAGGCCGATCCCATACAGACGACGGGGTATATGTACAAAAACCTCAAGGGGACTCTAGGATAAACGAAACGCCGCAATCTGGTGATGGATTAATATGTAACTCGATGATACAAATAAAAAATGAAGAATAAAATTTTTTGATATACTGCTTAGTTTTCGAGATATTCTGTCTCAAACGTGAAATGTTTTTGGTTGAAATTCAGAAGAAAAAATTGGTCAAAGTAAAATTTGATGAGGGATTCTTATTTAAAAAGACGAAACAAATAAAAAATAAAGAATAAAAATGTTCGATATCTCACCTAGTTCTCGAGATATACTGTATCAAAAGTGAGGTGTCTTGAGTTGAAATGCAGAAGAAACATTTCGCAAAAGTCAAATTTAATGATCGATTCTTATGTAACACGACGAGACAAATCGAAAATAAAGAATAAAATTTTTCGATATCTTGCTTAGTTTTCGGGATATTCTGGGATTGGGTTAATATGCGGCCTGGATCAAAAATTAATTCTGCCAAAGCCACAATGGTGGACATGCAGAATGGATATTTCAGTTTTTTTACTACCACTTGTGGTTAGGTTGAAATGTGGCCTAGATCAGAATAAAAATAGTTATATTGTTACCATACATCGTAAGCTTAGTTGGGAATACCTGGAAGCAGTTTATATCGCGATACACGTTTTGTCACTAACTTGGTTTTCATGAAATTACTAAGAGTAATAGATAAATTCTTTGTCCCTTATGGAACAACAAAACCATTCTGGTACACACTGCATTTAGACCTAACCACAATCTCCATTAAATTGCCGCTACAGAAACAAACTATGTAGACATACCCACACATGCGTATTTGAATCGCAAACTGTATTTGCAATAACAACATCGTTTGCTTCATCAAGATTCCTAGATTGCATAGCATAATATAACACATTTAATTTCATCATACACTGTCAGTATAAACTGCAACGTCACGAAAGAAAGCGCAATACTAAATTCACTGAATCGCGATGCAAAACACACCCCTTTAAGTCTCATTTTCAACACTCGTTAAAAAGTAATGATAGTCTATTATGTGCAAAATAGCAAGGTATGCTGATTTTCTACAATACACCAACAAAAATTTGAGAACAAAGTCATCCCATTGAGAGCTATGACTAAATATTTATAGACAGGCAACGAAGTTTGCAAAAACTACCGCCCACTTCAACAACGATAATTAGAATTCAACTTACTTATGAAATGATATTCCAGGTTCTTTCCTCTCTTGCCTATTTGTGCTACCGTATGCAACACAAGATGGAATTATAAAACACTTATACACATTACAAAATGAAATAATCACAGCATCTAACACAATGTGAACATCGCATTTGTTTGGGATCGCAATATCGCCGCTGCCGCACTGCGCATGCGCGAGAGTTTAGAGCCTGCTTCACAGATTTAACGTCACTTCTCCTTTATATATTTCCTTCCTCCATGGATTAAGTGTGCGTTACAAGCTAATTGTCTATAGTAGTATTTTGATTTGCAGTAGTCACATACACAACAATCTGAGTTGCTGGGGAAAAATTTCAGTGTTGCGCTGTGTCTTCTTGGTTATGTATCCCCAATAAAGATAAAGTATAAAAATAATAGATATTTCCAGAATGTGAGTTAGATACAATGCAATACATTCATTTCCTAAACATCCAAATGTAAGTTGTCAATCTATGAAATTTATGAAATAGATGTATACGCCGGAAGATTAACTGTCACAAAATATTGTTTTTCATTAAATACAACTAAATTTATACAAAATACTGGCAGTTATTTTGTAGATACCTTACGAAAAATACTTCTATTGAGTAGAAGCAATTACCAAAAATTCTTCTTTTTTCCCCGAAGTTAAACTTATCCCATGCCAGACTTTTAAGATGTGTTGGGAGCTAATTCAAGATAATAATATCGGTCAGATTCCAACTACTTGCAATCCTTGTGAAGGTAATTTTTGCTCATAGTGTGGTAACTATGTAGGTTTCTATTTGTTTCAAATGGAGTACAACTAGTGACTATAAAGGACGTTAACGTGTCTGTATACTCGATCACCTATTTTAAAATTCCTAACTCCTTGAACAGCTCTCTGCATGAAGTTCTACTGGTAATTCCACGAATTAAACTTATTACTCGCTTTTACACTCAAAATGTTTTGTGTTTATGAATTGAATTGCCAATCCCCTACTAGGTAAGACTAGTTACAATAGTATTTATGTAGCGGCAAGGGTTTGATTATATTTGAACCTTTAGCCCTATGGCTATATCTATACCAATATTATAAAGCTGAAGAGTTTGTTTGTTTGTTTGTTTGAACGCGCTAATCTCAGGAACTACTGGTTCGAATTGAAAAATGATTTTTGTGTTGAATAGACCGTTTATCGAGGAAGGCTTTAAGCTATATAACATCACGCTGCGACTAATAGGAGCGAAGAAACAATGGAAAATGTGGAAAAAACGGGGAAAATTATTCATCTTTGAGGGCTTCTGTTGCGTGCGCTGCGAAAACGGTTCAAGATACCAAAAAAATATGTATGAAAGGATTATTCCTCTTGAAATGATCTAAAAAAATGTCCGCGACAGTATATGTCTATCTTTTAAGATTAACTCACTAGAACCGTTTTTATGGTAATCAAATTTGGTCGAAATTAATGCATTATTACCAATTATTTGTTAGAGTTGTATCAACATAATAATATTAATCTTTATCCAAATAAATGTGTTGTTGATTAAGAGTATTTAATTGTGAACAAAATTGTCTTTGGGTCACTTAATTTCAATGAACATCTTAGAAGATATTACGTGCGGTCGGCTTCCTTCTGAACGGTTGTATGCAGCGTTATTTGTTTTTGCGTTATAATATTGTCGTATAATAATACTTTTTAAATAATATTTCATTTTGTTTTAAGGATAATATTTTGGTTCTAATAATTTCACAATTATTAACACTTTTTTTTAGTTTTGATGTAAATAATAATTACTAGAGATCGCCCAGTGGTCGAAATTCGACCATAATTCATTAAGTTAATTAGTATTTTTTGTTTGTAACACAGTAATAATTATTGCAAATAGTTTCTTGAATTTGTTCTATTGCGTTTGAAAAATTGTCCTATCGGTATCAAGTTTAGTACATACATTCCAACGTAAGCTTCGAATGCGTGAAAATGAGGAAGAATCACTTCAAATGTGAGTAGATGAACACATGTTATTAAGCAAGAAATACACGTTATTACATGTCGATATTATTTCTGTGTGTTTCTTACTCTTAATTTTTGGTCCAGGCTGCATTTCAACCTAACCACAACTGCTATTAGTTACGGTAGACGCCATATATCTTAGCACTGAAAAACAATATGTCAGCCCGCACAGAGAAATCGTAACTGTTACATGATTTTCTATTTGCATGTGGAAAGCAGTTTTTATTCAATACTGTAGACTTAAAAACGTGGAATAAATGTCAACAGCTATGAACGTGTATTTCTTGCGTAATAACATGTGTGCATCTACCCACATTTTTCCTTATTTCAACATATTCGAAGCTTACGATATACACTTTAAATCAAATATTATCGCCTAAGGAATGTGTGTACCAAATTTCATACCGACAGGACAATATTTGTAGGTTCCGACGTAATGCTAAACTCAGTATATAAAGACTTTGCTGCCATTCATGTATTCACTTTTTTTTTAACTACCAGATTTCGTTCAAATGGTGGCTCACCATCATATTACAGCTACATCAATTTGAACTGCATAATTGTAACATCGTATATCTAAATCACGATTTAATGAATTCCGAATATATTCCGTTTCGAAATGTTGCTTCTATGTAAATTCAGAGATTAAGCTCGACTCTTTGGTTTCACCAAAGACCACAGAGTATCTCAATGCTGGAAATACACGTCATATAGTTAGCTCCGATCCGATTTCACTCACACACACGTTCCCGAATTTATTTTTCATTTAATAATGTATCTGTAACATGTTTTAACTATGCTCATAATTTTTTTTTTTTTTTTTTTTTTTTACTGTTGACCAAAGATCACAGACATCGCTTAGTGTCGTTGCCTCTTAAAAACAATTGAATGTATACAACGAATGATTTATTTTATTTAATTTTATGTATTTTTAACACATATTATATGTACATTTTGGCTTTATGCACTTCTTCCCCATATAAACTTTAACTATGCCAAATCTCACATTTCTCAGTGCGCGCAATATTCTGAAAAATGTTTCCAAAGTTTTCGCTTAGCGTATTAATATATACATAAGTAGGTGTCATGGTTTTCTTTATAGTATTGTTTGTTTTAAGGATAGTATTTTGTTTCTAATAATTTGACAATAATTAACACTTTTTTTGTTTTGTTGTAGATAATACCTGGAAATAGGTGTCATCTACATAATTATTGTTATTAGGTTAGGTTTTACTTTATTAGTTTACCTTATTTTCATTTTATGGACGTAATTACCAAATACAGGTAAAAATAATTAGGTTCCTAATTATTAACCTTACGTTTGTTTTTTTTATTGATTATGAATTACGGTTTAGTTAAGTTTTCATTTCCTACGTTCTTTCTTCGTCACTATAATGCCTAGAAAAAGATCTCAGCTTTCTCGGCAGACTGCTACTGCAAATCGGCTGCGAGTTTTGCGCAGCAATGAAACAGAGGATGAAAATATGCATAGGTTGGCTACTCAACGAGCAATCAGTGAACAAAACCGTGCTAATGAATCGATCGTTGAACGTTCGCAGCGTCTAGCCTCACAAAATTTCCGAACTTCGGCGAACCGACAACGGGAATCAAGCGCTGAACGTTTATCCTTACAAAATTCCCGAACTTTGATAAACCGAGAACGGGAATTAAGCGCTGAACGTTCTCAACGTTTATCCTTACAAAATTCCCGAACTTTGATAAACCGAGAACGGGAATCAAGCGCTGAACGTTCTCAACGTTTAGCCTCACAGAGTTCTCGAACATTGGTGAACCGAGAACGGGAATCAAGCGCTGAACGTTCTCAACGTTTAGCCTCACAGAATTCCCGAACTTTGGCTAACCGCGATCGGGAATCAAGCACTGAACGATCCCATCGATTAGCACAGCAAAATGCACGATCAGCAAGAAATAGAACTCGCAGGCAACTTAATTTATTAAATGCTGCGTTTGCTTATGATTGTACCCTTGACTATACTGAGCTAAATGATATTGATATTGGCAGAATGGATAAAATATGCAACTTATGCCAAGCAAAAAAATGGGCGACTGAAGCTCCTGGACTGTGTTGTAGTGGTGGCAAAGTAAATATACCTACAATTCCGGAACCAACTACAGTTTTAAAAGAACTGATATCAGGCTCACATCCATCATCAAAGCATTTCTTAAATCACTCAAGACAATATAATACACTATTTCAGATGACTTCATTTGGTGCCAAAGAAATTCGTGAGGGAAACTTTATGCCTACTTTTAAAGTCCAAGGGCAAGTTTATCACTTGATCGGTAACTTACTTCCAGCTGAAGGGACACAACCCGAATTTTTGCAAATATATTTTGTTTCCCATGCAGATCAGGTATCCTTGCGCTCAAATGTAAATCCAAGCTTGCAAACCGATCTTATCGACGTTCTCCAAACATATCTTCACGATCATAATACGTATATTCAAAGTTTTAAATACAATCTGGAAAATAGACCACCGAATGACTTAAAACTTATTATTCATGCTGATGTGAAACCTCCTAACGAGCATCGAGGTCGGTATAATGTGCCAATAGTAGATGAAGTAGCTGTTCTTTTGATAGATGAAGACAAAGGTCCCCGAGATATTGTGTTGACTGCGCGAGTTTCTGAAATTCATAGATCTTATGATCCACTTCAGTATCCTTTACTGTTTCCCTTTGGTAATGACGGATATTGTATAAATGTTCCACAGCAGAATACTGCTGCTAGATCTAAAACTGTATCATGTATGCAGTTCTATGCATTTAGACTCATGGTGAGAATAAATGACTTTAACAGCATACATTATTTCAAAGGATTATTCAACCAATATTGTGTTGATATGGCGGCAAAAATGATTTCTGAGAGGCTTGACTTCATCAAAAGAAATCAAAAAAAATTGAGAGCAGAAGAGTACATTCATTTAAGAGATGCCGTGGTTAATGATGCCAATATAAACGCTTCTAATATTGGGCAGCATGTTATATTGCCGTCGTCATTTACAGATCCCCCAGATACATGAACGAAAAAAGTCAAGATGCCATGACATATGTCAGGAAATTTGGAAGACCAGATCTCTTCATTACATTTACGTGTAACTCCGAATGGCTGGAAATAAAAATTGAGTTATTACCCGATCAACATTCTTACGACAGACATGACTTGGTTTCTAGAGTGTTTCATTTAAAACTCAAAAAAATGATAGACCTACTAACGAAGAAAAATATTTTTGGACCATCGAAAGCCTTTGTTTACAGCGTAGAATGGCAAAAAAGAGGCTTACCTCACGCCCACATTTTATTGTGGCTGGCTAACAAAGTACAACCAGATTCTATAGATGCAATAATATCGGCTGAAATACCTGACAAACAACAAGATCCAATTCTTCATAATATTGTCATAAAAAATATGGTACATGGTCCTTGCGCATTTCATAATCCTAAGTCACCATGTATGAAAGAAAATATTTGTTCTAAAAAGTACCCTAGGTATTTTATTTCTGAAACACAAACCGGGGATGACGGTTACCCAACCTACAGGCACAGGTCTCAAGATAATGGTGGAAACACAGCAATAATTCGTGTCAAAGGTACAGAAATGAGCGTGGATAAAAGGTGGGTTGTTCCCTATAATCCAGTGCTATCACGAATTTTCAATGCACACATTAACGTAGAGTTTTGTGAATCGGTCAAAGCTATTAAGTACATCTGTAAGTATATTAATAAAGGTTCTGATCAAGCCACATTTTCGTTACTAAGTAATAACGATGAAGTAGAAAAATATCTAAATGGTCGCTATGTAAGTTCCTCGGAAGCGCTCTGGAGAATTTTCCAATTTCCTATTCACGAACGTTTTCCGGCAGTAGTTCATTTGGAAAATGGACAAAGAGTTTATTTTCATAATAATGCAAACCTTCAAGATCGCGTTAATAATCCTTCATCAACGACACTTACAGCGTTCTTTGATCTTTGCAAAAGTGACGATTTTGCAAAAACCCTTTTATATCTCGAAGTACCCCAGTATTACGTATGGCAAAGCAATTCATTTTCTAGTAGAAGACGTGGGCAAGATGTTGAAGGATAACCCGGTGTAAAAAAAGGCACAACTTTAGGCCGTGTCTACAACATTCATCCAACTCAAACTGAATGTTTTTATTTAAGAATGTTACTGCAACATGTTCGCGGTCCAATGTCATTTGAACATCTAAGGACCGTGAATGGTGTTATTTGCCAAACTTATCAACGCGCTTGCAAGGAGTTAGGTTTACTGGAGGGAGATGAACATTGGCAAAATACAATGTCAGTTGCTGTCATGTCCGAGCCAGCCACAAAATTAAGAGAATTATTTACCATCATCCTTATATTTTGCCAACCATCTGACCTCTTAGAGTTATGGAATAAATTTCGTAATGCTTTATGTGAAGATATATTAAACAGAATGCGTAATGAGAATCAAGATATGACATTAACATACGAGGCGTATTCCAAAAGTAAGGTCCGTTTGATCATAATAAAAACATCGTTCAGGATACAAGGTTTTTATTAACGTCAGTATGTAACTACATATCTAGTTCACTTTTCCACATAATGGCCGTTCATATCTATACACTTTCTGTAACGCTGTACCAGTTTCTTTAACCCCTCGGCATAAAAGTCTGCCGCCTGGGACCTGAACCAATTGGTAACGCTCGTCTTGAGTTCTTCATCGGTTTGAAATCGTTGTCCACCAAGCCACCGTTTCAAATGCAGGAAGAGAAAATAGTCGCTTGGTGCAAGATCTGGACTGTAAGCAGGGTGGTCTAGGATTTCCCAACGAAACTCTTGAATCTTCTCTTTGGTTTTGGAAGCGGTATGCGGGCGTGCGTTGTCGTGCAGGAGGATGATGCCAGACGACAGTTTCCCGCGGCGTCGATTTTGGATGGCACGTCTCAGTTTGGTGAGCGTTGCACAGTACACGTCAGCTGTAATGGTTGTCCCACGGTCCATGAATTCGATCAAAAGGACGCCCTTTTCGTCCCAAAACACGGAAGCCATCATTTTGCGATTCGTGTACGGCGATTGATTACACTAATTTGGTTTGGGTGAACCGGAATGGCGCCACTGCGTTGATTGTTGTTTTGATTCTGCGTTGGTGTACGCTATCCACGTCCCGTCTCCCGTAACAATTTGGGAAAAGAAACTGACTCCATCTTGTCTATAGCGCTCCAAAAATTGTCGTGCGCTATGCATTCGTTGCTCTTTGTGCTGAGCGGTGAGCAGTTTTGGCACCCACCGCGCACAAAGCTTCCGATATCCAAGCTCTTCAGTGACAATCCTGTAAATTGAGGTTCTAGCAACATTTGGGAATTCCATAGCCAGACCACTAATCGTCAAACGCCGATCACTTCGCAGTTTTTGGTTAACTTGCTCGACGATGTCGTCGGTCCGAATACTGGGCCTGCCACTCCGCTGTTGATCGTGCACATCTGTGCGACCACTTTGAAATTCTCGACACCGGTGTCGAACTTGTTTCTCACTCATTATGTTTGGTCCATACACAACACACAATTCGCGATGGATGTCCGCAGCTGACGATCCTTTTGCCAACAAAAATCTAATCACACCGCGCACTTCACAACTGGCAGGAGCTACGATTGTCGCGGCCATTTCGAACTGCTCTCAACAATAGATATACGGCTACTGCGGCACGCCAACAATACTGCATATTTACCAGGAGTTGGTAGATGGCGCTGCAGGTGGGAAACGTCATTCAGGCCTATCATCTGTGACATCTTGTACCCCGGACCTTACTTTTGGAATACGCCTCGTACAATGATGATATATACAATGATGGACTAATCATAATTGAAGATAAAATTCATGAGATTTGCGATAAATCACTAACCGATTTTGGGCTTCCTGTATCAAAAAGGATTAATTCACTTAATCATCTGGATCCGTTAGAAGTAGCGTTGCGAAAACCGTATGATCTAAATGAATTAAATGAGTATATTACTCAAAATGAACCAAAATTAGTTAATGACCAGGTGACCGCGTATAATTGTGTTATGCGAAGTGTTCGTTTTAATGAAGGAAAAGTATTTTTTTTGGATGCTCCCGGTGGAACCGGCAAGACCTTTATTACTAATCTTATATTAGCAAAAGTAAGGTCTCAGGGAAAGCTAGCTTTGGCAGTAGCGTGGTCAGGTATCGCTGCAACTTTATTAGCAGGTGGACGCACAGCTCATTCCACTTTTAAACTGCCCCTAACTGTTTCTTTACAGAAAGATAGCGTGTGATCTATACGTAAAAATGGTCCTTTGGGAAAAGTTTTACAAGATGTCAGTTTAATAATCTGGGACGAATGTACCATGATCCATAGAGCTCATGTGGAGGCTCTAGATAGGACTCTTAGAGATATTAGAAGCTGTGATAAAATCATGGGTGGGATTACTGTTATGTTTGCTGGGGACTTTCGACAAACTTTACCAGTAATAGTAAGGGGAACTAGAGCAGACATTGTAAAGTCTTGCCTTAAAAGTTCCCCATTATGGAAGTTTGTTAACATTTTAAAATTAACTACAAATATGAGAGCACATTTGGGGAGAGGTAGTATAACTTTTCCTTCAAAGTTACTTTTAATAGGAGACGGGAAAGTACCTCATTTTGAAAATAAAATTGAAATTGATCGCGATTTACGAGAAAGAGTATGTAACATTGAGGACTTAATATCGAAAGTTTACCCTGAAATCAGCGAAATAGAAAATAAAGATCATCAATGGATGTGTCTAATGGCAATATTGGAGGCGAGAAACAGTAGCGTGGAGGAAATTAACGACCTAATTTTAAGTAAACTTCCAGGAGACATAGTTACCTACACATCTATTGATAACGTAATGGATCAAGAAAATGCGGTACATTACCCACAAGAGTTTCTTAATTCTTTGAACCCAAGTGGCCTTCCCCCATATTCCCTCAAGTTAAAAATAGGAGCCCCAATAATTTTACTTAGAAATCTCAAACCACCAAATTTATGTAACGGAACCCGACTTCAAATTAAATTTCTACGCAATAACGTGATCTTTGCAATAGTTTAGACTGGTCCAGCAGTTGGTCAAACAGTGCTTATATCTCGCATCCCAATGATTCCAAATGATTTACCTTTTAATTTTAAAAGAATTCAATTTCCCGTTAAGCTATATTTCGCCTTTACAATTAATAAATAACAGGGGCAAACATTTAAACACGTAGGAATCGATTTACGTCAAGACTGCTTTTCACACGGCCAACTATATGTCGCGTTGTCAAGATCGGGTTGCGGAGAAAACCAATATGTTCTTCTGCCACAAGAAAATAAAACTAAAAATGTAATTTACGCAGAAGTAATTTAAAATAATTATGTTCTTTTAAAAACTTAAAAACTAAATTTGCAAAAAATTGTCTAAAATAATAACAGAAATTGACGCGGACAAAAGTCGTGGGTAACTGCTATAATTTATAAAGCTGAGTAGGTTGTTTGCAAAAATAAATATGATGC
The DNA here is from genome assembly GCA_031002005.1 of Vandiemenella viatica. Lineage (NCBI taxonomy): Eukaryota > Metazoa > Arthropoda > Insecta > Orthoptera > Morabidae > Vandiemenella > Vandiemenella viatica. The sequence continues at coordinate 190,688,474 of JARYHS010009186.1, forward strand.
CCAAAATAACTATTCCACGCGGACGAAGTCGCGGGCACAGCTGGTTTGAGAATAAGAAAGCATTCATTTGTGCTGAAGTAGGTAACAAACGCTGGGTTATGATAATGGAACATGTGCTGTATGCAAGTTGATATCAAATTTCTGCATGGATGGAAACAAGCTTAAGAATGTTGACATAAATGATTTACGGAACATAAAAAAAACCTAGCCTAATTGTATAGCGGTTAACCCTCCGTACTTGTATTCGAAAAGACACGGTTTTGATCCATGGTCCAGCCATCCAGATTTTAGCTTACCATGGTTTCCCGACATCACTATATGCGTACTCTTGTAAAAAATATCCAGTGGTAAATCTGCTGATAAACGTATCCTATTATGCTTTTCTTCTCCTTGAAAAACATGCACGATTCATAACTGCTCTCTCGTAAACTGAACTTTTTAAATTAGGATTAAAGTTGAGAGAATGAGAGGATTAAAGGACGGAAAGAATTTTAAAATTCCTGCTATCCAAAAGTATGGCTGTAGAAAATTTGTCACTGGGGTATATATTACATCAACAACCATTCGAAACAGAATCAAAGTTGCGTCCAAGTAATTCGACCATTAAATCCAAAAGCTATAATTTAGTTCGTTCGCTATCTGGCTTTCAAATTTGTCAGAAGTCAGGAGTTTTAGATGCAGAGACAATATATAGATACAAATCCACGAAAGATATAGAAACCATTGAGGAAAGAATGTTCCTTTTTCCATGATAGAAATTGTCGCTTTACGATTCTTGCTTTGTTTTTTATCATTGATTGGTTTTATTAAAATATTGTCTCTGTTATTAAAACTCTGTATATCTGTATTGTCTCTGCTTTGTGTCAATGCTTTGACTCACTTTTTCGTGTCCGGGATACTTTGGAAATACTTCTGACAGGTTATAAACAACTGTTGGAAGAAAGATGACGGATAGGTTGTCCTTTGGTGTTATATATTGTGATATCAGTAATGTTTATTATCCGAGATGATACACGTCGAAATACTTAAATGGGTCGAAAATTTACGGTGAACCTAAATTATTGTGTATAGACGCTGAATTAATGTCGTAAAATTTAATGGACTGAAATATTATCAACATGACACAAGAATTACCAGCGGTCGCGGTTGTCATAATTATTGCCTGTGGTGTCCTCGCTTTTATTCTTCTCTTCATGTTTGCAAAGCGACAAATTATGCGATTTGCTCTGCGATCAAGACGCGGACCACATGTTCCCATAGGGCATGGTGCGAAAAAGGTTGGTGGCTTGTTTGATCAGAATTGGAACATAGTTTGTTGCCTGTGGAAAGTTAAAGATAGCTCCAACCATTATATAAAATATTTAAGAACGTTATTTTCATCAGTTCACAGTATCCTATTGCTGTAGATATAATTTGATGCACACGATGCCTGGATAAATATTGGTGGAAGATTTAGAAGCGGCTTGTTGAAGGGAAGACCAGATCATGACAATGAATTAACAGTGGTAGATAGGGAATTGAGGGACTGCAATAAAATGCGTAATAGGTATTGGGACGTTCCAGATCAAATCAACAAATAAAATAAAAGTCACCATCCCAGATTTCATTGAAATTTGACACAGTTGTACTATTCAAATAGACTTGGAGAAATACCAAATTTTATCTAGATATATCAACTCCTTTTTTAATTAAACTTGTGTAAAGTTATCAATAATTTTCTCAAAACGGCAAATCAACATTTTTGAATGGATCTAGGAACTCTCAAAATTTAGCTAGAGAGCTTGAAAAGTTGTTAATTTACAGTATTTTTCATTCCCTTTTGTATGGTGTAACATATTATAGGATAACGAATAATAATAATAATTTCCTGAATAGGTAGTATTGGTCGTAAATCGCGTGGTAAAATACAAATATGGAGGGATTACTGGAAATTGCGATTCCTCAAGCAAGTGGCATCATACTGCTGTACCAGTCAAATATTAGTGACAGCTAAAAATACTTTCCAAAGTAATTTTAGAGATGTCATGGTTCAGAAAATAATTGTCCATGTTGTATTACAACCTAATTACTGATTGAAAATGAAACGTCTTGCTATTGACTGCTGCAGTATTACGATGTTAATAGTCAGTGCGGAAGAATGTTGTAGCAGAATCGCGATCTCCAGTAGATCCACGATGGGATGACAAAGGGTCCATTATTAAAATAATATAAAAGTAAACCTTTTTTCAATCAATTCCCTGCATTCAGCTGAATTAACTTCAAACCTCAGTTACCAGTCTCATCTCTAAGTATAAAGCAGTTGGTCTGAGCATGATTCTTTCAAAAACCAAAATTTAATAAGTAGGTCACAGAGGGGAATGTTAAATCAAATAATACATCTTAAGAACATGTTAGTAAGCATGTAAATATGAGGGGAGATATCATGGGCGTATCAAGCAGGGGGAGGGGGGCTGCTGCCCCCTCCCTAGAAGAAAAATTAAGTTGCCTTCAGTACGTTTCGATGAGTGAAGAACTGGCTCAGGAGTACTTTGGGAGAGGAAAGATTGACTGGATTATGCCTGATGAGTGTGCATCGAAATTTTGTGAAAGAACACCGTGAGATATTGAAAAACAAAAATTTTCTGAGAATCTGAGACGATAAATGTTTACATAAAAAACTAACTGAATTATGATCTTAATCAACTACATAGTAGGTCCTTAGATGAAGTGGTTGGATTACTAGATTAATCAATAATAAACATAGGATCGTAATTTTTCACGGCGTTGAATATTAATATATTTTTCTCGAGCTTCCAGCCGTGTTAATATGTCATATTAACACGGCTGGAAGCTCGAGAAAAATATATTAATAATAAACATAGTTTCCTCAATAGGTTTGAATTTCATTTTGTAAGAAATAGTCATGTTTCAGTCCCCCATCCCACTTCCTCGCAACCAATATGAGTTGCCCCCCCCCAGTTCAAATCTTGGACACGCGCTTGGGAGATATATGACCTGAAATTTTCCATTGCACCAAGTTGGTCTGGCAAGCTTTTGAGAGTCATTCCATTATCCTCAAATCTAAAGAAAATTTCTTTATAACCAGTGCATTCCTTCTGTGCTAACGTACGGCTGTGAGACCTGGCCACTAAACCAATTTATGAAAAGGAAACTTAGGACCAAAGAGCTGTACGTAAGTCAATGCCAGTTTTAGCTAGAAAATACTATAAAAGAACAACCGACATTAGATACAACGATCGCAGACACCTTGGTGAAGACAGCCTCCTTGAAGTGGCAGTAGACCGGCTCTGTTGTTTGGAGGAAGGACAGAAGCTGGACAAAAATGGTGTTTGAGGGAGGCTGAGAGATCATCAGAGACCAAGAGGAAGATTGCCAGACGAGTGGGACAATGACATACCCAGGGTTGTTGGAGACAACTGGCAGAGGATTGCCCAAGATCGTTTGACATGGAGAAGACTGCTCATGTTCTACCTGAACTTATAATTCTAAGATCCTACATCATTTAATGATCGAACTGACTGACCATGATGATTCAGCTGAATAATTCAAAAGTGCTAATATTTACATTTCCTTAAAAGTAAGTATGAGCACTAACCTATAAGGAAGAGTTGAGTAATGAGTGTAAAGTAAAACTTTTCTTTAAGTAGTGGGGTATGTTTGAAGTTTGAAAATGACACTTTTGTTTGGCATAAATCACTTGCTAATAAAATATATCTCCTAGTGGAAGTTAAAGGATTTACTTGTCAGAACATTCAGTACATACACCCATGTAGCATCGGCATTCCTTGGATATAGGAATGGTGTATAGGTCTATGAATAATAAAATTTTATCTTTAATTCATCAAGCTCTTTACTTTCTGTAAAATATACCCAAACAACCTGTTTCTTTTCATAGATAGCAGTGCTTTTTGAGCAGGCAGTAGAATACATTATTAAAGTGGACTTTGCCTACTTGACCCAAGGGGAATATGCTGAATCAGATTTGCTCTTAAAAAGTCTACCCAACGAGCACATCAATGACATATGTTCATTCCTATAGCTACTTCAAAATTCTTAGTTAATAACTTTTCACGTGATTTGAAGAGTAGAAAAAAGGAAGTGTCAAAATCTTCAGATAAACTTAAAGTAGGAGACATATCAGGCTACATCATCACTGTCTATGAAGGAAGTGATGGTCTGGGCAAGTTTCACAGAAAAATGAAGAACTTGATGAAGTAAAAATAACTGTTCTTCCTCCATCTTGGCCATCTACATCATTCTTATAGCCAAGAAATTCTGATGCTCTGTGGGTATACCTATCGACAAAAGTAAATCCTGTGATTCCCAATGGAAGAAATTATGTTCTATTGGCACATGTTTGCCAAACAAATGATAAACATAACCTACTACATAATGAAATGTTTTACATTAGATTAGTTACTAAACTTTTTCTCCAGGTTAGTGCTCATGTTTATTTTCACTCAAGATTATTCCTGTATTATAAACCATAATACAGAGAATTCATGAAAAACAAGCTTCAATTACTTTAACAATGAACCCATCATCATCTCAAATTTATATTGTGGCAGGTGATTTACAATAATACTTAGTAACCAGGGGATTAATTTTAAAACATGTACATTTAGATCATGACAACTAGAGATCCAGTCTAGATCTATTTGCACACAATCCTCTCTTGATGTAACCCATTATGTCATTTGCAAAGAGTCTAACCTATGTAGATCAACAACAAAATAATTCAGTGGAATAATGAACATTAATGATCCCAATATGCTACCCTCTGGCAACCTGTTTCACATCCATCTCTCTTGACATTCCAGTACCCACTTTGATTTTTTTTTCCTACCTCTTAAGAATTCTTCCATCCAGCAACATACATCTTAGTTTATACTGATGGTCTTAACCTTATTTCCAACTGTTCTCTGGCTAGCACTATCCAATGGCTACAAAAAAGCCACTATATACTGAGCATTCCTTATACATATCATCTGAAATATCTTTTACATAACCTACTAAGAGAATTACAAGAATAACTTCTTTTAAATGCATGCTGCTGTCATTCCAACTACTACTTTTCCTCACAGATTTTCCTAATGTACCAGGCTATACAACTTTCCATTAACTTACACACTTAAATGGGTCTATAGTTCTCATCCCTATTTGTCTCCCCACCCTAGTGAATTGTCATATATGGAATAATATCCTGGGGCAATTCTACCCTTTAATTTAATTTAATTGCAATGGAGCACAGGCTCCGGTGGCAATTTCCCTACACACCCATCTTCTCCCTATCCCGCACCCACCTACATTTTATCTTTAAATTCTTTCAAAGTTTTCAGTAAATTATTCATCATTTCTCTTGGTAACTCGTTCCAATCCCTGACCTAAAAATGATAATCTTCCCACACCCTTGTGCCTGAAATCGAATGCCAGCATGTGGTCATGGTCATCTTTTCCCTTGCATGCACTACTTTTCATACCTATTGCAATATCTTTCCATGCCTCATCGCCAGTATACGCCCTGTACACTATTTGTACTATTATGGCACATTTCCAGTCCCATGCAAATAACGTCTGAATTGTAAGTAGGTCTGTAGCCACTGGGACATGAACTTCATCACAATAATAATTATTTTCATTTTATTAAGTTTTTCACTGTTTTTATTGTTAAGGGTATCACAGTATATCTATGCTTTGCTTATTAACTGAGTGGAATATGTATGTATATGAAATAATTTCGTGACATGGTAAAATTTATAAGTCTTAATTAAAAATGCTCTGTGTGGTTTACAAAGTCTGAATCTGATCCAAAAGTTGGAAGCATTCTACAGCTTTATGACAAAAATCCAGTGTGTCGTCTAATTCACAGGTTGACTGACGATATCCGGAGTGTGTATGGAAGAGAGGAGAGGACTGGAACAAGATGATGACAGAGAGGTGGTAGGATGAAAGTAAGAAATGGAGAGGCTTGTGCATGAAGCAGACCCAGCCAGTGACTGGAAACTTATGATTATGATAACTGACTATATTGTCTGGTGGGGAAAATTCGCAAGCTCTCAGAAGACACCTCTCACACTTCATTTGTTTCTGATGTTAACGATTGGCTACTTTGTTCAACTCGTACAATAATAGAACAAACAGGGATGTCATAAAATAACACTAATATGGAACGCAATATTTAAACTAAGGAAAAAGGAAGCTGCTTTAGTCAATATAATTGCAAGGAAAGGGAAAATGACTCATCACTCACCAAAGTTGAAGGCAACGACGAGAGAAGAACATATATCACTTACACACAAATATGGAACAGATTTTTGTTGTTGCTATTATCAGTTTATGGACTGGTTGATGCAATGCTCCATCTCCTCGTGTCTTGGGCTAATTTATTCATCTCAACATACCCTTTACAACTTATATTTTCAATTTTTATGGCAATGTGATGCTGGAAACCATTGAATCCGAGTGACCGCAATGTTGTGGCAATGTGGTTGAATGGCCAGTCGATATTGCCGAGTTACCCAGCTATATATCCACACTAATGCCAGTATTGCTGTGTGGTGGGCATATTGACGGTAAGATTGCTTGTTGCCTGAACATTCATGCAACTTCCTGTGTTGCCAGCCCGATCGCAGTGGCTGGAATATTGGCCTCACATACAGTGAGTCACCATTTGGAGTCCAGCTGAGGGCATGGGAGTATTTAATTAAATGTTGTGTTCATCTTGTATCATCTGTATGGCTTAAATTACCAAATACTTTTTTTAAGAAAAAAAAATCATTGAAATAGTTCGGTGTGTCAAAATGAGTGACTGATCAACTGGAAAGTCTAAATTTATCAAAGAAATATGCTTGCACCCAGAAGTGTGGGCTGTAGAAGTATCTATTTACAATCAGAGATTAAAAAATAGGCAGTTGGAGCTATTCATATATCTTTTAGCCCTTCCACCATTGCTTTTCACATCTCTGATACGACAAATCTTACTGATACTCTGAATAAATACACCAACACTGTACGAGTCACCAGAAGCTATAAATCATAGAGTGATGGTGATATTGTTTTTCTTGTGACAGTATCATTTTATATTTCTTTTTCCATTCATACAAATCAAAACTTTGAAATCAGTTTTCAGTATTCTTGAAAAGTTTCTAATCAAGTAATTATCCAGTTCTACTCCTGTGTCACCCACTCCATTGGCTCAGTTGGTGTAGCACTGTGTTAGTGCCAGGCACTGAGATGGGATTAGCTGGTTCGAATCCTGGTGATGGAAGAAATTTTCTTCATCAGGATTTGGCTGGCAAGGTAGGAGAGGTTGTTGTGTACAATTCCTAATCGCCAGATTGTGGGCCAAAGTACTGGATTTAATCCCAAACCTCGCCCAGTGTATATGGAGTGAGGGCATATGTCACTGTCGTCCGTCAGATGGAGACGTTAAGCCTGGTGGTCCTCTTGGTGTCAGCGGGCCAGCACTGAGTTTTGCCCTCTCCCTACTTCATCTCTCATTTTATACAGTAGAAACATCACTCTACACTTAACACACACACTATGACAGTCATGCACACTTGCAGTCAATGCATATGAACACACACTGGTAAAGGTAATAGGAAACCATCCCAATTCACCTTCCCAAGTAGTTCCCATGGACAGGTACACCCTCAATGGGAGTGACCTATACCCAGAATCATGCCTGCCATCAAAAGAAGATTTCTGAATCAACAAGAGTAATTTTATGATGCTTAGCTTAGTTTTTCTTTTCGAAGATAATATATTCGACAGCCACTACTACTTCATTCTCTGCCATGATGCTGATTGCCGAGTGATTGTAAACAAGAAATTTTGAGGATAATAAAGTGCATCCAATGCCTTGTACTAATTGAGTCACATATTACTGGGACAAAGATTGAGCATCTATTGCTTGAAATTTTGCCGGGCGACTGTTGAGCAATATATCCCAGAATATTGCCAGAAGAAGATACTCGTTTATGAGCACTTTAGCAAAATAACCATCCTGCATGTCTTAACGTGTGACCTACCGGCCAGTCTCTCCTTTTTGTAAGATTCTTTTTCATACTTCTTTTCTCATTCATCCATGGAAAGGATAGATGAAGTAAACTTATCACGTACCTGAGTTAACTAGCAGAAAGTCTACAAAGACAATGGGAAAGAAAAAAAATCATCAAGTGATCCCTCAATGTTATAAAGAAAACGAATTACGTGGTTATGTCAGTGACACTGAACTAACCGATACCGGCATAACTACTTTCTTCTGTGCTTGGTAGTGTAGAAGAAGCAGGAGATTTCACAACTACCAATGAATTGATCGAAAATAGATGTAAAAATTGTTCTTTTCTTACCCAATCTGTTATATTATTATTAATATTATTGGTGTAGGGAACATATCAACCTATTCACTCTTGCTTAAATATCACATATTTTTTTGATATCACTTTTTTTTTACGTAATTTAAAAACATGTCTTTCATACTTTATACGTCAACATGTATGCATAAAGAAATAGTACTACTGATATCATAACTGCAGTAGATAGACTAGGTTAACCTAATTGTTTTCATTTTCACCGAGTGTGGTGGGTGAGTGGTAAAACACTGACCACACTTTCGGGATTGTGTGGATTCAAATCTGTGTCTAGCCATCCAAATTTTAGTTTTCACTCTTGGTGAATGCCGGAATGGTTCCTTCAAAAGATCATGGCGTAATTCTTTCCTGTTTCTTATCACCAGTCCCTTTATATATTTAACAAAACCCAAAAGAGGGTGAGGGGGAAATCATTTTCACAATTCTCCTGCTTTAATTTTGATAAATGATAGATTTACTTACTATACTCGTCTGTATTAATGTGCTTGCTTGGACTAGTTAAGATTCTTGAATCTTGGTATCTTTTACAGTCATTACGAAGAGAACTAGAAAGGATGATTGATGGCATACCACATATTGTGTATGAGCCACAGCTCATCACAGATAATGATCCTCGATATATCTTGCAGCCAGGTTCTGAAGTGCCACCCCATTATTTTAGACTGAAAGCAATTGATGATGTTAAATTGCTTGGTAAGTTTTTGGGTAATGTTTGGTGTATAGTTTTAGTATGTTTTGATATATATAGCAGTACTATGCAGTAATAATTTCTTTAATTTTTTATTACTAATTTTAACCATATGTTGTTCTATTTTTGTTGTTGTTGAAGAATGCCTATTTCTTGGTATTTAAACAATTTCTTTCATGTGTAATAATGGTATAGTAAAACTCCCTCCCTAATTTAAAGGTTGAATAAAAAACAGAGGTTATAGAATGAGGAAACGGTATTAGTGTGAATGGAATCTACTTAATGGGAAGTTATGTTGCTTTCAAAAGTTTTGAACAGTAAATCACTCAAGTGGTGACCTCCTTTATCAATGCATTGCTAAATGTGAGATTGGACAATGTTTGTCACTAGGAATATGAGCAGTTTCTTCTTATATCACATGTCTTAGGACTGGAAGAGTGCTCTACACTGTTCATGTTTGTAACTACAACATTAAAAAAATGCATAGAAAAAAAATCACAGGGGGTAAGGTGTGGAAAGCATTGCAGTCATGAGATATCACCACGTAAAGAAATCAAGTTCTCAGGGAACAGCTGTCTCAGCAGTTAGATAGATCTCCTGACTGTAAAAGTGGTGCGTCTGTGTCCTGTTGAAACCATACACTTTGCTGAATCTGCAGCGTATTGAGTCTTGGTGCCCAAAAAGTGTGAATCATTTGAATATATCGTATATATATTGAGTATAGTAACAGTCAATCCTCCCTTTTCAAGTATGTAGGGGCCAATGATCCTGAAACTGTTAACACCAAACAGTAACATGGTCATGTGGCAGAGGCTTTTCATGGAGCTGCTGAGGGTTTTCTGCACTCCAGTAATGAAAGTTTTTTTTAATTTTTTTAGTAAAATTGTTTATATTCTAATTGGAAGTCCTGTTAACTTGATATGATAGTCAAGTAGCTAGTTTAAACATTTACAATTTCTCTATGAATACTTCTTTTTATCTGCATTACTTGGTAACATATGGAATTATAATTATACTTTGGTTATTTTTTTCTTTTCATCCATATAATTAGCTATTAATGGAATTATGGATATCACCTTGTCCTCATTTTAAGTGGTACATGATACTAGCTGTTACCCATGACTTCGTATGCGTCGATTTAGAATTTCATTGCCAGAATTGGATATAGAAAGCTGTTAGTAACGTAAGATTTGTCCCAAACAACACCGAGTCGGCATAATATGACAGGAAAGCCATCACTATATCATTCTACTGTTGAACCTGTCTCATGAAGGGAATCAATTTCCAACATATTTAAAAACAAATGAAGATGTGGGGTAGGTGGGGGGGGGGTTAGCTTAGGGTAGCTTTATTTCAGCTTGATCTTTTCTTCTTTCTTCAGCATGAGCATCAGATTCTTGGGTTTAATAACTTTAGCTGCTCGTGCTCTTCCAGAGCTTACACCTTAGGCCAAGTTTATGCCCGCAAGGCATGTTGAAAAAGAAGACAAAATAAACTGGTGCCAGAAAATTTTAGGCAGACACAAAGTAATAGTACAGTGCAGAGCAAATCGACATCTATACTAAATAATAAATTTTGTCTCTAAACAAAATTTATTAACAAATCATACACTAACAGACTGCATGAGATGCACAGCTTGAGCAACTGACGTAACATTACTGACTAACACACGCATCCGTCTGTCTGTCAACATTCGACAAGTTCTCAAAATTTCATGGATAAAACTGTTATTCATACCGAACAAAATGTCCTGTGTCCTTCCTACAGATACAAACGGTATTTTCTTGTCAAATCCACAATACCAGCATAGTCATTTAGTCTTCAAAAATGTAACAATATTATTAGTGCAGATCACACACACACACACACACACACACTGACTACAAGAGAAACAATGCCTGAGAGATCAATATAGCGTAAAAAAGTGTTCACCTATGGCTTTGTTAGAATGCCTACAATTTGCCATGCATTGCACCCATAAATTTGTGGCATCTACAGTTTAACATGAAATCCGAACAGTTGACTGTCCAGGCGTGGCTCATACGATCAAAAACAATTCTTAAAAAATCTTTGCTTCTGCCAAGATTTGAACCATAGACGACGCTCCAAACATCAGTAAGCAAGCACATTAACCACTGAGCTACCAGACTGCTATACGGGAAGGTACTACATAGACTTACACATCCTATGCATCTGTCTATCGCCCTTCAGTAATTTTTCAAAATTATATGTCAATACATATTATTTACACATAAGTATCCCAAGTCCATCCTAATGCCAAATAGCATCTCCTTATCAAATTTCATCATGATCGGATTAGCCCTTTAACCCAAGAAACATTACAAACAGACAGACAGACTTACTTTCACATTTATAATATTAGTGTAGATAATTTGGAGCTTGATTTTAAATGTGACCTCTATTAAGAGAATTTTAGTAAGGAAATTCACAAGGAAATATTTCAAGAGACCAGTTTTACAAACAAGTTGCCAACTGCTAGTTAAGTTATAAAAATATCAAAATCAATTACTAACTGAATTTGAAACATGTAGTGAGCATTGGTTTGTGGACATAAAATAAAAACCCTCCACAAAACTAGTGTTCCTGCTCACATCATGCCTAGCATAACAGTTATATATGCAACATACTTGCACTTGCACTTCGCATTACCTAATTCGTTCACTATTTGACGCAACGAACGTACCAGCAATGCCATGGTGCGCAATTCAAATGAACGAAATGACGCCAACAATCAATGTAATGGACTAAAGTTAACGGAAGTTCAGTTTAATGAAATTTAAGAAGAACATTAATGTTTTTTTCAGTTAATTCAAAAGTGACTTTTTTGCAATTTTGTTAACTTCATTAATTAATGATTAATGGTTTTCTGCCCAGCTGTGCTCATATGCAATCATGGCATTATATCCATCAGTTAGTAATAAAAATTGACTTGTAGTTGAATGGGGATTCAATGGAATCAGTGCATTGTTTTTTAGTTTGCATCAGAAGAATGTAGCAAGAAAACTAGTAATAGAATATAGTGTTACTCTCACTCCTGTATAAAGCCTGAAGGTGGAGCTCTGCATTTAGTTTCAAGACCCTATAGCTCTGTGTCACTTTGTCATTTGTACCTTCCCTGAGCACAGTACTCTTTGGGTAGCAGCCTGAGTGAGACGGGAGAGAAGGAGACATTCTAGATGTTCTGCTATGAAGAAAAATTCTTGGCGTTAATTGGCGATTGAATGCCAGCCATGTAGGCTGTAGTTAGGAACTCCACTGACTAAGCTATGTGATTTGTGAGTTAAAAAGGATCTGATTTTAAATTGGGGAAGATCTTTACAAAATGTTAAAATTTAAAGAAATCAGGGGAAAAGATATTGAAGTGGAAGAATTTGTAGTGTATATAAATATTTAGTGGAGTTATCAAATGTGCTTTGTCAATCGGAACAAGTAATAGTTGAAAAATAGTTGTATTGAGGCTGATACGCTGTTTGTATGTACTGGAAGTTAACTAATAAAAGAAAAGTTTCACTGTGGAATAAAAACAGAAGGAGAAACAATCAGTACAATAATATTTATTTATCTATCTTGTTTCATGGATCCCTGCTGAGGAAGGACCTCTGGGCATGTGAAATAAGTCATGGTTACTACACATACATACATACAATATGAGTCATAATCATAGTGAAAACAATCATATGTTACGAAGACAAATAAAGAGAATAAAAATAAACATTAATTTTTACAACTGAGTTTTGCAAAAGGTCTTATTGAACACAATTAATTATTTTGTTCAAATTCTTGAATGGAGTGGAATTTTGAAGTTAAGATAAATTCATCCATAACAGGAAGAAAAGTTATGGGAGGAATTTGGAGTAAACATAAACCAAATAAAGGTTGTGAACAGAAACAATGGAAATGACAAAGATAAATCTAAACTAATTCTCAAAACTAAAACAGGTTCAGTGAAAAAAAGAAATTTGTAATTTAATTGCAATCAAGCGCAGGCTCCGGTAGCAATTTCCCTACACCCCCATCTTCCCCCTATCCTGCACCCACCTACATTTGCCCTCTACAGATTTTATGTTTAAATTCTTTCAACGTTTTCGGTTAATTATTCATCCTCTCTCTTGGTAACTCATTCCAATCCCTGACACCCTTGTGCCTGAAATCAAGTGCCAGCTTGTGATCATGGTCATCTTTTCCCTTCCATGCACTACTTTTCATACCTACTCCAATATCTTTCCATGCCTCATCGCCAGTATACACGCTGTACACTCCCATGACCCTCCTCATCCTCCTCCTGTCTTGGAATGAATCCCATTTCAGCCCCTTTATCATATCCGTCACTGATTGCATTCTGCGATAATTTCCAGAAACAAATCTAGCAGCCCTTTTTTGCACCCCCATATTCCAGCAATGGTCTGGAGTAACATTGCCACCAACGGGGAATCAAGGGAGATATAAAAAACTAACGTACGTTAACAAAAAGAACCTTTGTGGAAAAAGAAACCAGTGTAATCATGAGCATTTGCCAAGGACCCAGAAAGTACTTTCTAAAGATGTATGAATGGAGAATGCCACTTCAAGGAAATGAGATGGGGCAGCATATAGAAGCATCTGAAAAGTGGCTCTATAGAAGGATGGTGAAAATTAACCAAAATGATAAAAGTATGAGACGCTTATGCTGTGGATAAGCAGAGCAAACAAGGGCAGTGTGTAAACAATTCTTATAAAATGTAGAAAGATTATATATTTCAAAACTTGTGGGTTACATTTGAAGAGAAGAGAAAAAATTATTTATTTTTTTAAGAAGTGTATCGGGTATGGTGCACAGAGAGAGTGGGGAATTTTTATCAAACCACAGATTGAAGAGTAAAAATGTGGGGTTCTTGTTTTAACATTTAAGCAAAAAGAGCATGAAAAAACTATGTCTTGTATCATCATGGTGAAACAATAAATAGTTTTTTTAAAAGAACTGTGAAATATCCCAGACAATTTAATAATTATCTTAAATTACAAGGAAAGGGAAAATGACTCATCACTCAGTTGAAGGCTGCGACGGGTGAAGAACATAAATGATGAACACAAGATTACTCAATATTTCGGTTTTATACCTTATTCATGCTGTAGGAAATGTGTCATGTGGTTCAGATGGTGTGCATACATGGAAGTTTAACACATGAGAGGCATGTGTCGCAGCCTTCAACTTTGGTGAGTGATGAGTCATTTTACCTTTCCTTGTAATTTATATTGCCTAAAGATTGTAACAGCCCTCAAACCTAGACTTTAAATGGAATTGTATTTTATGAAGCATTTGTAGCAAGCTAAGGGTTGAGTGAATGTGATTTTGTATGTTTGTCTTGAAATTTACTGTATATTGGTGTAAATGGACTTTGTTTTATGAAAAGAAATAGTATAAATACTATTTTATATAAAACAGAACTAAGCTAGAGAATTGCTTAAATGTTTGTAATTCCAAGTATTAAGGTGAGCTACGATGTTTGAAGGACAATTTACTACAGTTTAAAATGATTTATGTGGATAATCTTGTGTTTAAATATCTTTATTTTCAATTTCTGAGCCCTAAAGATTGTGAATGGTTATGTATTGTTTTTGATTGTTTTTAATATGTTTAAGTATTGTTAAAGTTTGAGAAATATCTGTCAGAAACCTTTGTAAATTTTTGGAATACCATGAAATTTGTATACAGCGAGCAGAGTATGACAATTGCTAGAGAATAGTGGGGTAGTAGGGAATCAACTTTATGGGTATCAGATACAGGAGTTGGAGGGTTTGCAAAGGAGAACATTTAGATTCTTTGTGGACACTCAGTAACTGAAATGATAGAAGAGTTGGTTTGGAAGACAGGAGATAGGTTAAGAATGTTCTGTGAGTGTAAGGGCATGTGTTGGCGATGAAGTTATTGGTTGGAGTATTATGTGGAAAGAAAAATATGACCATGACTATAAACTGGCTGTTAAGTTCAGGCATAAGGGATTACTTTCTTTTGTAGGTAAAAGTCGGGGACAGGACTAATTTACCCCAAACGCTGAAAGAGTTTAAAATTAAAAAATTTCAAAATTAAAAAGCAGGTATGCAGGGAAATTGACACTGGACCAGTTGCTCAGTCACATTCAATCCAACTACTATTATGCTCATTAATGTGAAAACATTGTAAGTGCATTGACACACTAAATGCTGCACGGACAGTCATTGGTTCACTAATTATCATAATGAACAAGCTATAAGTGCATGTGTCCTATCGAGCAATGCATAATTATTAAGTTTCTACTATCTGAATGTATTAAACCAAAAGAAATTTTGCACAGACTGCAGTCACAGTTTGGGAGTGGTTCGCTTTAGAAATTCCTAGTGTACAAGTACCTACTCTGTTGGATCAGGGGCTTGTATCTTACAATGGGTTAGCTGGTTCAGTCTTGGTGATTGAAGAAGTTTTCATCATTAGAACTTAAGTAGCAGGATAGGAGAGGTTGCGATGCACTATTCTTGAGCATCAGATCATACACCAAAATCCTGGCTAAACTCCAAATCACACTGCATATAATACTATCGATGGGGACATTAAGCTTGCTTGCTCTCTGGTGTCTTTTGAAAGAGTAAGCATGAATGTTCCAGCACTGCGTTTCACATCTCTTGCAAACAACAGCACTATACCACATCAGTCACCCACACAAAACAGTAATAAGTACATACACTTCCATAATTGATGAGGGCAAGAGAAAAAGACTACAGTTCAGTTTCCTAAGAAAGCTGCCATGACAGCCATCAAGCCTTGATCTCTGGAAAGGAAATAATTATCAGTATACAAGTGGCTTAAGTTTTTCTGTAAAGGTGAACAGTAGTTTCTAACCTCGCTCATGTACTTTGCCCCAGAACAAGCAAACATTGCAGACAACTTTGCAAATTCAAGACCTCATTCAGCAAGACATACATAACTGTTAATGAATTTAGTGCAGAAACTGGACTAAGTTAAGGAAGTGTGCAGACATTCATTGAAAAGGTAATCACATTGAAGTGGGTTCCATATTGTGCTATATTTCACTGTTGCTTGTTTTGTTCAAATCTGTTCTTCAGTTTTTGCATATGTGACCAGATAGAAAAATTTATGGCTTTGACCAGTGTCATCTGGAACTGTGTAATTTAGTGGAATGAAAAGTCTCCTGTACATTAAATTGTGACATCAGTTACTAGTATGAGAAGTTGAAATACATTCTTAGTTTTTGCTTGATGGGTGCAGATAAGAATAAAGTTCCATCATTTATGGATTTGATCTCCTTGTCACTAGGAATTGTGTATGTTAACCTATGACACAAGCTATTATTTTTTTCCGGTCGTTTCTCTTGACCAGTTTGATGTGATCCTCCGACTTAGGCTAACCTTTTCATCTCAACATTCCCCTTACAACCTACATCTTCAGTTATCTTTTACTTTCTTCATTGCTTCCTCAACATACAAGTTGAATATTAATGAGGATAGACTATTACCTTGTCTAACCCTCTTTTTAACTCATGGATATCTCTCATGGTACTCTACTTTTATTATAACCATTTGAGTCGTATATAGATTATAAATTATTCTTGTGTCTCGATATTTTAAACCTGACTTCTTTAAAATTTTGAACATTTCTTTCCACTTAAAAGTTTCAAAAGCTTTTTATAAATCAGCAAATACTGATAAGGTACACAGATAAAGAACTAAAGGTTGTTTGGGATTATAAGGCAAGGATCAGAATTGCTTGTTGTAGGTTTGAAGTGTAAATATCTGTGGATAACGTTGGTAATAAACCAGGCAGAGCACATTGGACAGGCGGTAGGAAAAGGTCCTTCATTTACTGGAGAGGGTGATGAGAGGATGTACCAGAGAATTTAGTTTGGGACCCACATTTTGAGTATCAAATATAGGAGTTGGAGGGCATACAAAGAAGAGCAGCTAGATTTGTTTGGAAATTATCATAGGACCCAATCAGTAATTGATATAATAAAAGAGGTGGATTGGGAGTGATTGGAAGACAGGAGGGGGGGGGGGGGGTGAAGAGTGCTGGGTATGTACTTGGGATATGACAGAGATCATGCTGGGAAGGAAATTGGTTGAAGAAATAAGAATAGTGCTTGGAAGGGAAAAACTGACCATGACCACAAGGTGACACTCGATTTCTTGCATAAGGGAGTGGAAAAATTTTCTTTTTTGGGTAAGGGTGTCAGGTATTGGAACAAATTACCAAGTGAAGTGGTGAATAATTTACTAGAAACACTGAAGGGATTTAAAATTAAAATTCGTAGAACGCAAAAGTAGCTCGGGGAGGAATTTAACACTCAAATAAGACAATTACAAAAATGGTAATTAAATGACTAAGTGAATTGCCACCAGAGCATGTGCTCAATCACAATTAATAATAATAATGTCATAAAAGTATCTTCTTAGTTTTTCTTGATCTGTCCTTCAGGTACTAATTGTAAAACCAGAGTTGCTTCTCTTGTATCACAGTTTTTTCTAAACCCAAACTGAACTTGGCTTACTATTGTAGCGACTACTTTTATTGGAATATTGAGATTAATATCAGTTTCAAAATCCCGGAATAGCAAGAACCTCGAATGCTGTGAAATTACAGGTGCATAAAATATTATGTTTTATTAGGTCCTATGACATTTAAATTGCTGGGTATATTTAATTTTTTTCCTAACACAAGACAATGCAATTGCAAGCAATACCCAGACCTTACAGTTTTGCCAGATCAGTGCAAACAATAACTGGATTCTAAGTCTCTCAAAAGTTTACAAAGTGAATATGGAACATCGAGGCATCACAGGCCAACAACTAGATGTTATACATATCATAAAATTTCCAGGGGTGCCAATTAAAACAAAAAGAACATTATCTGAGTCATGTTACAGCAAACAAGAAGCTCCTTAGAGTTCAATGTTAGATGAAATGAAATGCCAGCTAGCTCAGGGACACTCCCACAATTAAAGCTGAGGTTCTATTCCCATATAGCGTTTATGGGTATTTAAAGCCTCGTTAAAACCCATGAAACTTTGACCTGGCGTCAGAACACATTACTGATGTCCGCCACTCCGTGGTGAATTGTGACACAACATGTCACCGTGAGATAACTTCTGAGATGATTGCCTCACGCCACTGGAAGCCAAGAAGTCGATGTGCGTCAGGCCACGTCCGGCCAGGAAATGTTCGTTGTAGCGTCCTTCCCACCACCACGAAGAAGCAGGCCCCTCCTCTTTCAGTAGAGCAGCCGCATTACATGAAAAAGAAGCTCTGGCTTAATATACCATCGGTGGAATAGTGTACACCAAAATCACATGATTTGCAAAGCGCCATCTATTTGCCTTTTGGTTTCGTGCACAGCTGAGGAGAGATGAACTTCCACCCTCTAGCGTCTTGGCTGAGGGTACAACGCCCCCGCCTCGCCTAACGGGACACATCTCCCTCCCCGGGCACTGCTTATTGCATCTGCCACGACATAGTGTCACCGGCAAAAAGCTTTGCCCAGCAATGCGAATGTTCAAAATTTTCCACTGACCACCAGCATTTTCACCATTTCATATTCAGTTCGCTCCTTTTTAATAGCAATCTTGCATTAACTAAAATTATATAATAATTTGGCCGCCCGGGCTTATCATGAATAGATTACCTTATGATTTGAATAAACCTAATACAATTGACATTGAATGAACTGTTATAATTAATAATCTGAATATGGTAACAATAAAAATAATCTGAATATAGTAAGTCGCAGACTTTATATTCATGGAGGATGACAGGAGAATGTAGTACTACACTACCTCTTCTTCTATCCTTTCTCAAGGCAAATGCTGGGATGCTTCCTTCAAAAGGCCATGGCCGAATTCCTTCCCCATCCTTGCCCCCCATCCTTTCCCGTCTCTAAAGACCTCGCTGTTCAGAGACGTATAGCACTTAAAAAATCTATCCTTTCTATTCTGTATATTATCCTGATCAGTAATTTTGAAGCATGCGATGTTTGACTAATAGTAGGATAATTCTCACATTTGTTGCCTTGTTCATTCTTTAAAAGTGTGAACATGATACTTTATTAAAAACAGTTGTAATCTCTCCTGTTTGATATCAATTTGAATAATCTTTGGTACCTTCTTCTCCTAGGGATTTCAGAAATTCTGCAGGAATGTCATCAATTCCACCACTTTATTTGATTTCAAATCTTTCAAAGGTCTATCATATTCTGTCGTTAAAATAGAATCTCCTAATATCACATTTTTCTAGTACACTATTGTTCAAATCATCCCCATCATACAGCTTCTCTTTGTATTCCTTCCATCGGTTAGCTCTATCTTCTGAGCTTAAAGAAAGGCTTCCCATCAGCAGTTTTAATGTTATATATCTTTTCTTCATTTCTCCAAAATTTTGTTTTATCTTCCTATAGGCCACATCCACTTTACATTTGACCATATCCTTTTCTACTTTGCTTTGAATGTCCTGTTTATTTGATTTCTAAAGTTTACTGTTCTCTTCTTGCTTCATCCTGAGCATTTTTGTACCTTCTCGTTTGATCCATCAACTCCAAAATTTCTTCTGTGATCTAAGGTTTTAGGCAGCTAGTTTTCAAAAGCCTTAAGTTTTTTTCCAGCTTTGATTTTACCTCACCAACTCGTTGTATTCATCCTCAGCTGAACTACTTTCATAGTTATTTGTTAGACCCACGTCTACCATCTCTACAACATTTTCCCTCATTTTATGTTTATGAGTTTATATTTTTCACATGTGTAAGTAGCTTTAGGTTTCCTGGGATGGTTACACGCACAAAGTTACAAAATTTACCATTTTTCCATACATTTCATCTGGAATTATGTAATTTATTGGAATAAAAAGTATCTTATACATTAGCTGATGACAAAAATTGTCACAATTTGTACTTTCATTGAAACCTATTCATTAGTTTTTCGTGATGCATGCGCCAAAAATAATGTAAAGGAATATGATTTTGTCTTCTGTATAGTCAGAAATGATGTAATGTGCAGGAAATAAACTTCTTATATGTTGACTCATAACATAAGCCATCAGTATGTGCAGTTTTGTTGAAATACATTCATTAACCTTTGCGAAATGCACACAGACAACAAATTCAAATTTTACAATTTTAGCATTTCTATTTTGAGTTATGTACATTGCAGTTACTTTTTTTTAAAATAAATTTGGTGTGCAGATAGTGTTTCCACAATTTTATTACACTGTATGTAGAAACTGCATTGAAATTTTATGTGAGGTATTGTTGTCATGGCACTACAGGGACCGTGGATAAACCACGTGGCTCGGTCCCGGGGGGGGGGGGGGGGGGAGGAGAGGAGGGGTTAGCTGGAAGGCTACGCTGGGCTACATGAGGGGAGGGGGGGTTCCGAGCCAGGCCACGTAGCTTTCCTTTTTTAACATTTTTCACATTTAAAATGAAGAACTGAACTCACAACAGCAATGAATATTTATTTCCTTCAGTTAATTATCTCCGTATGTAATTTACAATAGTCTGACAAGAGAAAACAGTACAAAATGCCTTCTGGAATCAAAAGGGAAAAAAAGCTACGCGCTATGTTGGGGGGAGGGGGGGTTCACAGGAGGCCAAAATGGAGCTACGTGGTTTGTGCACGCTCCCACAGGTGCTAACAGTTGATAGGCATGTTCTGCTCTTAAAGATGTGCTGTGATGTTGCTTGTCATATTGTAAGATTTTTGTATATATTTACAATGCTGTCTTGTTTTTTAGTCAATAATTCTTGTCACTGAGATGTAAATTCAGTAGTAATACTATATGTTAACATAAACTGCACTAATGTTATATTTTTGTCAAAATTAGAGCGAGAAATAACCAAACAAGATAGTTGTTTGGTGCGACACCCATCTGAAAACCTTCGAGCCTATCTGCTAACTGCTCTGGCAGTTCCTTTGAATGGACTTGGCCCAAAACTAGTTCATCAGTTTTGTGACTTATATGAACATGCTAGGCATGATCCAAGTGAATTTGGAGATGAAGAATACCAAATGTACTCAAAATTACTGCTGAAATTAATAGACGCGTAAGTAATATAAAAAGGCTATTTAGTATTTCATAATATTTCAGCCGTATTGTTCTAAAAAAAATACCTTAAAATTTTGATAATTTTTCTGATAAACTAAAATCAGTCAGCTTTCTCTCATTTTGTACACTTTTCATTCAAATCATGCTATCTAAAATAAGGAAAGATTGAAAAGATAAGGTCATTACTTACCAAAGCTGAAGAAAAATGGGTAACAATTTTAAAAAAATGATAAGACAATCACAGTTCTCTAAGGTAAATTCTTAATCACTCAGAAGAGGAATAATGTCAGTGGCAAGGGATACACTCGTTTAAACTAGGTCTGGCCATCTGAGTGAAATACATGCTGACCATTGGGGAGAAAACGGGGACAATCATTATCAATAACATTATGTTCTTTCCCTCCACCCTTGCGTTGTCTTCCATCTTCTTCTTCACAATCTTTTCCCACCATTCTGGGGTCTGCTGCCTTCAATTAGTTTTACTCATCACTAGAATGGTCAAATTTGGAACTTGATTTTACAACCACATGCTCTTGCTGATGCCAAGCATTTTATACCCACTGTCGGGTCGTACTAAGTACTAATGAGGGAAGTGAGTGTCGCCAATTGTCTATGAAACGTGTAACTATATTCTGTGTGTGATAAATTTCTTTGTGTTTCTGAAATGTAGAGTTTATGAGGCAGAGATTGGGAACCATCCTGGCATTCGTCTTGATAGCTGTGAAAAATCACCCAAAAACTGTAGTCAGGACAGCTGGTTCGTGGGGCCTTGAGCTCATGCCTAGTTTTTTTGTACCTTCCCCATACAGAGTGCAGCACCTCAGTACACTGAGCCACACTGGCAGCATTGCTTTGTCCCCTACGATTTATATTAATTTCATTTACATGGTGAAACTGTGTACACGCATCTGTCCCTCTTGTCATGTGTGTCACTCCTTTTAAGTGAGACTGAGATTTTAGCTGAAGTATTTGTGTTTGTCTTAGTTTTTTGTTGTTGCTGTCCTCCTTTTTCCATCTTGGAAAAATAACTCCATTACTTATTGATAATTCCTTATGTTCATCATTTTCCTCATTATTATAGTCTGCTACACATTATTTCTGAAAAAAAGTCATGACCATATGTCCTACTTAAGATGTATAAACTATAGCATAGGAACAGACATTTTTATAATGTTATACATATTTTTTCTACATTCATCTTTTAGGGCTAGAATGTTGAAATCATATCCAAACAGCCGCAAGTCCAGCCCAAGCAGAACACCATTAAAACGGAATCAAGATAAATACAGAAACTTGCTTGAAGCAAAACTGAAACCTGAAAAGAAAATCACAGATGAAGTCTTAAGTGTCAATGAAAAGGACATAAGGCCTTCTTCCCTACCAGTTTCACCTGATGAAAACAATGAGACTTCCGTCTGACAAATGCTGAGTCGATTTTGAAATGTGAGCAGAATGGAATCTGCAGCTCCTCTCCACAACTGTTTAATACACTACTGTGTTTTTTTTTTAATGCAACAAAAAAAGCTGCATATACTGTGTAAATATTGCATGGCTGCAGTGTAATAATAACGTCCATTGTGCTGTAATCAGATTCCTTTTGCTTAGACAAAAGTGATGCCTTTTGCAGTACTGAGTGATAGTTTTCAAGTTGTGCAGTCACTGATATAAAAACAGTAAATCTTAGAATCAGACTCAAAAGTTAAAATGAGATTTAGTTCCACTTAGTGGAACTGTTACTGTATTTGCATTTTTTATACTCTTCATAATAAAATACAATAAACATGATTGAACATTTAATATAGCATTAACTCATACAAATCTACATAGATACAAGAAACAAATGTCAAACTTTTTAAGTATTTTCAGGCATTTGCCACTTTCAGATTAATGAATCTTTTCCATACTGAGGATTCTTTGCAATATTTTGTCTGATGTAAACTTACTAAACCCTGATAAAATACTGACTTGTAATGTTTTGGAACAACTGGAGAATTTATCATGTAGAAAAGCCACTCTGCTATCTGCAACAGAAATATTACCAAAAATAAAATTAATGGCAGTTTACATGTTGTCTGTTTATATATTAATTGCTTTATTTTGTCCAAGGCATATAATTGTAATGTGATACATATTATTATATTCCACATTTTTATTCTCTTTCCCCCTTGCTGCTCACTGAAAGACTGGAGATACCACTAGAGAGGTATATTTAAGAAAATTAGATTTTTTCAATTATAGATGTTCATTACACATGAAGGAAAGGTTGCTTGCTAGAATAGGGATAAAGGAATGCTATCGGTTTCCAAAGCAGATTACTGAATACTGTGGTTTAGAAACAAAGAGAGGAAAAAAAGTGAAATACAGATTCTGGAAGTTAGGTTACTTAGATAAATCACTGTGGTGACTGAAAATGTTGGAGAAATGTGGGCAGCCTCAAGAAAGGATTCAGCACATTTTGGGGCATAGTCCAGTCAAATAGTGTTTTTAGCTGGAAAGTTGTGAAGTAGTTTTGATTTCTTCAATTCTATATGTTTTTTGGGGTGCTGAATCCAAATCTGAGGTTTGCTAACAAAATTTCGTGATGGAATATTGAAAAAACGTAAAAAGGGACCAAAAATCTCATTTTTTGGCGGTTTTTTTGCTTATAATTCTAAATCTATCAACTTTTCGTAAATAACCTCCATATTAAAAATTAAAGTACATAAAATTTCCTACAAATTTCACCATTAAAGTTTTTTTTCTCGGGTGAAGCGTTCGGGCTCAAGCGCTAGTTTAAAATTGGCGTATTTTGCTTTATCTCCGCAAAAATTCACTTATTCCACTCCAAAACTCAAATTTATTATTAAAAAAGGCTGTCAATATTAGAGATTTTTTCACAGCTCTCTGTATATATCTTACTTAGATCATATATTATGTAAAGGTACAGGTCATTTTTCAAAAATTGCATAAATTCTTCAAATTCATTTTTTTTTAAATTCCAACAAAATTCTTTAAATAATTAATTATATTACATACTATGATGAACATTATAAGGTACTGGCTGAAGTTCTTTGAAGAGACTGAACATGGTGGTGTAACGCTTAGCGTTCTGGCCTTGCATTCAGGAGGACGCTGGTTCGAATCCCCGTCCGGGCATCCAGATTTGGGTTTTCCATGGTTTCCCAAATCACTCCAGGCAAATGCCGGGATGCTTCCTTCAAAAGGCCATGGCCAAATTTCTTTCCATTCTTTGCCCCCCCCCCCCATCCTTTCCCATCTCTAAAGACCTTGCTGTTAAGAGACGTCAAGCAGTCAAAAAAAATTCTTTGAAGGTGGATGGTATTGGCACAGATTCCGGTATTGGTTTTGACAACATCGTGGCTTGTTCATCTAGAAAATGAAAGAGGTGGTGAGAAAACAATTACTAACGAGACTGAGATTAGACATAACTTCCGCATCGTCCTTCTTCAGTCTGTCTTCTGGCTCTTCTACGTCCATGTCAATGCTAACATCCGTAGGCTCGACATTTTCACGAAGACCTTCGCATGATGTGCAGATCAGGGAACAATGTAGGCCTGCCTTCCTGCATCCACAATTTCGATGGCAGCCTTTTTTAAATTTGCAAAAAATGTAACTGAGTGTTGAGTCTGGCACAGGATCTGAAGTGGTCTGAACCGGTACAAGACCATTCTTTGTTTTTTTCCAATGCCATTCGCTCGGGTCTCTAAGTTGCACATCGAGTGTGGTTCAACTGGATAACCATTGGTGCACCTGAAAGTAAACTCTTAGTGAATGTTGTGTTGCACCAGCTTCAGTGGGGGGTAATGAGGCAAAGTTGAGTTTGCTCTTCTACGATGATGAATCGTTTAGGCTAGCTTCAGAACCTTTCCCATATAGAGCCATGATAAATATGTTTCCTGCTTCGGCAATGCCGTCCTGATGGGCATGAGGGTCTTTGAAAGCATCAATAACTGGTAGCAAGTCATTGTTCTTCTGCAGGACTTTAAGAAATTTAAATTTACGCTGATTGAACAAAGCAGAAGTGGTGTCACGACAAATCATCACGCGCAGGGGCAATATGTGGTCTGATATGGTTTTGTGAGTAAGATGAGGATGGAAAGGTATCCCAGATCATTTACATTTTCCTGGTTTCATAAATAAGATATTGTTTATGTTGTGGCTACACAGGCCAATCAAAATCACAAAAAGATCGATATCTTCCCCAACCACTGTCACAGATTCATTCGAAGAGGCCAACTTTCGAGCTGTTGCGAAAATCAGAATATCAACATCCTCCAATGCTTTGACTCCTCATATTTATCAACAGGCTCTTGTTTTTGGAGTTTGTAAGGAAACTTTGCTGTGAGACAGTGGGGACCATCAATTCACTAAATGATTTCGCAGCACTTTGTTTTATTTGCGCTCTTCTCAATCTTTCTATGCGCTTGGTACTTTCATGTGCTTCGTCAGCGTAACCATCTAAAATGACAATGGTATTTGGTTTATAATGTGACTTAATATATGAGACATAACGGCTGAAAATTTCTGCATGTTTGGCTGTGGTGCCATTTGACCCGATGTAACAAAAACTCTCCGTCAGTAACACATTTTGTATTACTCACGTCTGACTGTTCAGTTGGCACAAAAGCCCTGTATAAGCTCGACTTTGTTCCTTTCCTCACTCTATTCCATCAAAAAGAGAGAGGGTAGGGGCTAAAGTTCATAACACAGTAACTCTCTCAGCTCTTCATCTGAATGTTTCACGAAGGTCATTTGTTGAAAAAGTGTGATAGAAGAAATGACTGTAGTTATTAATCCAATCCGAATAGAGCTATTCGTGATCACAAGAGGCTGCACTCTTTCGATTCGTTTGAACTTTACAGCGTGAAAATCACCACCAACAATGTGATGTATACCTTTCATGCCCATCTCCTTAGACAAGTGGCAGTTGACAACACCTGTACTTAGTGACATTAGGTCAGTGCTCTCTGGGAAAGGAGGATGCTCGTGAAGCAAGTTATCTGCATCAGTGGTGTCTTGCGTTTGCCTAGCATTTCTGCTGTCAAAGAGTTGTTCTGACGTTTCTAGTTCCACTCCCATAAAGTGCTCAATCTCTCGATATACATTATGTAATGCTGTCATCCCTTTAGTCCATCTTGCCAGAACGCCGGCAGTTACTCTACAGCCATGAGTGAGGCCTCCACTTGTCTTCATTGATTTCATTAGAGTTTGTTCAATGACCATATCACTCCAGGTGACACACCAAAGTTTTTCAATCATACGAATGGAGATGACATTGCGGTTTTCAAGATATGCATGTATTGGAGGTAAAGGTGGCTGCATTTGGCATACAGATGGAGAGAGGCAGATGAGTGCGCCCTTCTCAGCCGACTGCGCACGGTCCCTGTTCATCAGTGCTGTCTCAGTTACAGGATTAAATAATAATGGATGAATTATTCTATGATAACTTATAGAAAGCATAAAGGTGTTGTATGTTATGTAAGAAGATCAAGATATTGAATAAACACATTAGATGAAATAGTAGAATATCGATCTTTTTTTTTTTAAACTGATGTTTAAAAAAATGATTGTATTCAACTTAAAACTATGATGAATTCACTAATATTGACAGACTTTTATAATAAACTTGAGTGTTGGAGTGGAATGGAATAAGTGTTTTTCTTTCTTTTTTTTTGGGAGAGAAAAAAATACGCCAATTTTGCCCAAACGCTTCATCCGAGAAAAAAATTTAAGGGTGAAATTTGTAGGAAATTTTATGTACTTTCATTTTGAATGCAGAGGTTACTTACAAAAAGTTGATACTTTTAGAATTATAAGCAAAAAACTGCCAAAAATTGAAATTTTTGATCCTTTTTTTTCAATTTTCCATTCGTAAAATTTTGTTAGCAAACCTCAGATTCGGATTCAGAACCCCAAAAAACTTATAGAATTGAAGAAACAAAACTACCCCAAAACTTTTCAGCTAGGGGCCCTTTTGAGCACCTATTGACTGGACTAGCAGCTCGTAATTCTTTTTGTGATGCAACTACTGAAGTTTATCTGACTGATAGCAATAAATAATAACAATAATAAGAAATTGAAACTTTGACATGAGATTTTATGGAAGAATTAAATGTAGGATAATTTTTATTAGAGTTTTACCACTGGCAGTGTGGACGATTCGGCATGCCTTAGTTACCTACTTCTTTTGACAGGTTATAGTTAATATTCCATAAAAAAACATATTCTTGAAATGTAATGCGTGGACTGATAATTTGCAACTGCAATTGATGAAATGGATTTCTATCAAGCAAATAAAACATTTTCTTCAAAGTACATATAACTGAACCTATTGCTTATCACAGAAGGAAGCATCCCGGCATTTGCCTGGAATGATTTGGGAAACCATGGAAAACCCACATCTGGATGCCCGGACAGGGATTCAAACCGCTGTCCTCCCGAATGTGAGGCCAAAACGCTAGCCGTTACACCGCCATGCTCGGTCTGAAGCAAGTGTGAGGGGCAGTGGGTAAAATTTTGGGGAGAAGTGTGTACATGTAGGAATGAAACCAAGGAGAGAAATGGGTAAGTTTTAACAGGTACATGATGATAGCAGTTGTCTGCAAATGGGTGGTAGCATAACAGCTTTGTTTTTGTACAGGGCTAGCAGGTTAGCAAGGGAAATTATGGCTTGTGATAGGTTCTGGAAGTACCTGGAAAGGGATTCTGCATCAGAACAGATGCTCCTGCTATGGATGGCAAGGCTGTAAGGAAGAAAACATTTTATGTGGTACAGATGACAAATGTTGAACTGTGTATATTGTTGTAGTAGGTTTGATGTGAACAGAAGAGTGAAGGGTGCCCTCCCATAGGGCAGTGTTCACATCGAGTAATGTGAAGTGTGTGTGTGGGAGTGATTATAGGTGAATTTGATGGAATGGCTATTGTTAAGGGAACTGAGGAACTCTGGAGATGTTTTCACTGTGGGTCCAGATCTAAACCACATATTGATTTTAAATTGGTTTTAATGGTTCAGGAAATTTGCCTCCAGGTAACACACGAATAGGTTGACACACGTTGGTGAAATGCAAGTACCTATAGTAGTACCACAGATCTGAAGGAGTGGATGATGTGAACCCAAGATGTACTGGAATGACTGTTTCGGGTTGCATATCTAAAAAGTGTTCCAAGGCACTGAGGCCCTGATGGTGGGGGATATTTGTATACAGAGAAATTACATCAATGAAGATGAGGAAAGGGGCCTGGAAGTAGAGGAGTGGGAACTGTGGACAGACATTTGAAGAAGTGTGAGGTGTCTTTCATGAAGGAACAGAGGTTCTGCGCAAAAGGAAGGAGATTTTGACCCACCAGGGCCGAAATCTGTTCAAAGAGGAAACAATTTGCTGCAACTATGGATCGCCCAAGATTGCCAGCCTTGTGGATCTTGGGAAGAAGGTATAGGCTTGGGATAGTGAGGAGTGACTTGGGAAATGGACTCTGAAGAGTGGACTTGCAAGGGGCTGATTGATCAAAGAAAGTTTTTATTTCCTGGCACACGGAGATAGTAGGATCTGTGTTGCATGAACAGTAAGTGATGGTATTGAAAGCTACCCCTGGCTTGTAATTACTGCAGTCCATGTCATATAATAGGCACTAAGTAGTGAAAAGGTATTATAAATCAGGGTAGAGAAATGTACCCACTGCTTATCTCAGACGATAGCTGAAAAAAAGGGGGGGGGGGCCATAAACACACTTAACAAACACAAACGACATTTTTGGGTCTTAGCCCATCGTAAGTAGAACATTGTGGTGGATGGGTGCTGTAGGAGACTGCCTCAGAAAGTAACTGTTGAGGCAGGAACATAGTCCATGTCTAACATAATGGAAACGATCTCCCATATTAATATATAAAATCATTTTAATATTTATTAATACTTAATTATATCAATGTCTTTTGTATTTTCTGTCATAAATCTATAAAGACATTTGATTACTCTTAGGAAATGTTTGGTTGTTATGGTTATGCATAGGGAGATAGATGGAATATTGTTAGTGTATGTGTAAATCGAGCAGGAGTTGTTACGTACAGTTATGCTACAAACACCCATTTTGAAGATTCAAAGTGAGAACACTAATTTAGTTGCTTCTCCTGATGTAGTTTGGTGCTGGAAGTAAAAAAGGACACTATTAAAGTTTGTCGCTGATTATCAGGGTTTGAACAATATAGCTTAGTCTGAGCTATGACTGTTAGCGTAGCCAACGAGTAGATTGTCAATCGGTCGCCACTAGCTGTTAACCTCAACTAGAGAAGGTATGTGGTTGAGATAAGGTTCGCTGTAGACTTCCAGATAAAATTTAAAAATGCTGTATTCTTCAAAATTTTACATCACTAGCAGACCAATCTACAGCAATCGGATCTTCTTGTCCAAATAAAAATGATTGCAGGTTTGAAACAGTGATTCAAGCTGCTGTAAACTCCCTAAAACCCCTAACTGATTATTGTTCAACTACATAGAGAGTGAATCTCCTCTGTCACTGTATATGATACTTGGTTCAAACATGGCTGGTGGACTAGGTGCGCGTCTACATGCAGCTTCCGGTTTCTTGTTGCCTATCCAACTAACCTTGCGCCAAATTGGAGATAAACCCTGCGTGGCTTCTCCTACAAGTGCTTGTCAACAACTGTCCCCCACCCCGGCTTCTGGAGTGCCTTTTATAGAGACTGCCAAGGATTGCTCTCTCTTCTTCCACTGTCGCCCAGTTTCCACCTCTTTCCTCCACATATTTCTTAATGCCTATAATCCATCTGTCCCTTGGTCTTCCTCTAGGCCTCTTCAGTTTCAGCTCCATATCCAGCATTTTCCTTGGTAACTTCTCCTCTCCCATTCTCTTTACATGCCTGTACCACTGTAAGCTAAATTTTTAAATTCTCTGTTGTAGCGGTTCTTCCTTTATCATCTCCCTGATTCTCTCATTCCTTATTCTGTCTCTTCTGGTTACTCCTAATTTCTCCTTCTTTTTAAATGGATTAAAATATATTTTTAATATTTTATTAAAAAAAGAAAAAATATTCATTCTATTTCACTTTGACTCATCATTGCAGAGATTATACTCCCCTGAAATCCCCATCTGGTTCATCTTTGGCTCAGTCAAGTGGTACGCCTTAAGGTGTACACATTTGATTCCATTGCCATATGTCGTCTAACCTCTAATGTGGCTAAGTCTTTTAACTGAAATATTGTAAAGAAAGTTCTTGTTTTTTGTTCATTCTGGCCTTCCTGTTTTCGTTCGTGGTAATTGAGAGTTATTTTCCCTACCCTTCCCTAATTAGCAGTTTCACTATAACTGTGATCAAAAACTTTATCTAAAAATGATGATTAGAGAAAGGAAAATGTTTAAAGGCAATTGAAGTTAGTGGATGGATGGGCTGCAACAACACTAAACAGATATGAACATGAATATTTTGGACAAGTTTTAGTCAGGTGAGGGAGAAGTTTAAACATGCAGAATGCTAGGCAACACTCGTACCAATCTGCAATTTGTGGGAACGCAAATGACCGAGGAGCCTTATAATGACTGGAGAGAAAGCAGTTTGGAATAAATACTACTAACATTTATTTGTAACATTTTCAATGCGGATAAAAAAATATGGAAATAGTGTCCGAGAAATAACCATAGCTTTACTCTGCCTATCTCTTTCCCAATACAATCTATAAACAATTAGCTGTGACTTTGATCACATGGATTTTGAGATTTGGGCTGTTAATTCACAGATAAATTATGAAAGAAATTTTGGATATTGCCAGTAACTTATTTCAAGTAGGGTGTTCAAGTTCCGACTTCCCTCTTAAACCTATTATGTCACAATTAACACAATGCCAGTGTAGCAAAGAAACTAATACGATGTGTGAATCACATTCAACAAAAAATATTTACTAATTTGACGAAACTTTTATCATTAATTTCTCAGCTTTCCAAATTCACATCAAAATGTAAGATACCCTATTTTACCTACCAAATGCTAGCATAATACCTGGCATTACTGGAGATGATTGGGTTGATTTACCACTATATAATCATTAGCTGGCCAGTGAGAAACAAAGCTTTATCAAAGTCGCATCAGCCGTTTCCGGAATGTAATAAAAAGTAGACTCATCCTTGTTCAACCCAGTGGGTGGCACATTGGGATTGATTTACACCTACAGTATATTTATGCATATATTTTTCTAAAAAATAAATTTTAAATATTGCCAACAATTAATCGTAACAAAAAAGAAAGCACCAAATAAAAAATATTGCTCTGAGTGGGATCAGCCAGCTTCAAATAAATTATGACATATTACTATGAACTGCGAAATACCTGAAGAGTGACACCATTCCCTTGTACACAACTGAAGACTTCTCCTTGTGAACCTACTGAAGGGGGGAAAAATTCAACTTGGTTTTTGTCATCACCGAGATAAAAAATTTTGGGGTATTATTTGGCGTGGTGAAATCCGATCTGATGATGTTTAGAAATTTCTTGCATTATAATTTATTATTGTTTTATCAAATGAAGCCATTTGAAAGCATGAGATGAATTTTTGAATTTTGCTGAAAAACAATTTAGATTTTTGGCCCACATCCTATATGAATGATGTTAAAAGTTCAGGTGATGCATTCTATTTGGGCAAGACAACTTTTCCATCTGCACAAATTTCACTAACTGCATATTTTATTAATGTGACTGTAGTGCTACCGACCAAAATAAAGTCACTATGACCGAACATTAGATCAAATGTGAAATCTTGCACACTTTTGCCGGTTTACTAGTTTTGATAAATTACAACCCCAGTACAATAGAATTATTTTTTGTTGTTGTTGTTTAGCATTCACGACACAGAAAGATCCAGTAAAAATGTTATATGTTGAAAACAAAGAATTCTGTAACTACACACTAGGATAATCTCTGATCCAGAGACCATAACTGGTATCATGTAACTACTGCTTATAAACATGTTTCTGCACTAATGTCATGTTGAGGTAAATAAAATATTACTTAAACATGTTACATATAATTAATGTATTCATTTTTATTTTACTGCACCTACTACATTTAACGAAACTTATGAAATAAATACCCATACTCAAAAACCAAAGTAAGGCCCAGTCAGTATCTGCTATGATAAAGGAGCTGAAATGGAAGTCATTGGAAGACAGTAGGAGAGTGAAGAGAGTGCTGGGAATGCAAAAGAAATATTTTGGTGATGGGGCTTGGAGGGATATTGGTCGATAGGAATAGAACATGGAAGAGGAAAGATGACCATGACCACAAGCGGACTCGATTCCATGCATAAGGGAATGGGATATTTGTATTTACCTGCCGACACTCCAGACCTCCACAGAGATCTTTCCCTTGTAACAGACCCTGCCACCACTACTTACACTAATCCTGTCACAGGCGAATTTTTTCCCTATTATTGGACATACAACATGTGCTACTGCTCACCTTATTTACCATCTCACCTGCCTTCATTGCACTGCCTATTACATTGGTCTCACCACTCAACAACTATCCTACAGGATGAATGGCCAAAGGCAAACAGTTTATACTTCCAACCCAGACCATCCAGTGGCAATTCATGCGAACTCACATAATTCGAACAACCTGAACACCTGTTTCACAGTTAGAGCTTTTCCAAATACCACCATTCCTTCAGAACTCTGCAGATGGGAACTAACCTACCAACACATCCTTGAGACCAGACACACCCCTGGCCTAAACCTACGTTAAACCTGTCACTTGCAATCTCAGGGTGGCCACAGACCTGGAAAACCTGGAAAATATGGAATTATCAGGGAATTTAAAGCCACCTTGAAATATCATGGAAATATCAGGGAATCCAAGTAATTTAAAAAATTATCAGGGAATTTTAATTGCAACAACCCAAAATTTGATAATTTTTTAATAATTTATTTTAATATTAAACTTTTGCATTAAATAATTCAGCTTATATATTTTTGACCTAAAATAGCCAACAAATACCGCCATTTACACTAGCAACTTGCATCTTGTCTTGCGCCTCATCGAGATACGACAACGAGATGTTTGTGCGCGAGCGCTAACACGAACTCTCTCTGGAACTCAGCATTTGAAATTATATTTTTTAAAAAAAGGTGGATGACATCTAAATCATGTAAACTCAGAAGTTATATTTTTTACTGAATAAAACAGCAATCGTAGAGGAGTAAGTATATAAAGATGTTTTTATGTTTCACTAAACAGTTTTACAATTTCAAGCAAAGTGTGAAACATGTTCCCAAAAAAATTGATTATGTGGAGAGTCTTCGAAGTCCTGTAGAATGTCACAAGCTGGTTTTGAGCTTCTTCTGAGAACAATTGAACCTTTAATATCAAAACAAAAGCCTAGATTCAATATACCACTGCCAGCAAAAATGTGAATAGCGACAATTATACGGCTTTATAACATTTTTGTATGAATGATATAAGGCGAATTAAAGCAGGAGCAAAATAAGATCATAAATAGGTAGGGTTTATAAAGTTTTGCGTCATTCAGAGCTCTTTCAAATGCTGAATCGATGTGATAATATAAACATCGTTCTCGTGCCTTTGACTTGCTCCAAATAAACCGCTGCCAAGGCGAGCGGCACAGGCAAGCAACCACACAAAGTGAACTAACACGATTGCATGGTTTATACAAACTCGTGTTCATGCTATCTTGCGTAGACTCGCGGAAACTTACGCGAAAGTGTTAACTCGGCAACAGAAGAAATTGAAAATGGAAGAAAAAAAAAGCTACAATAACTGAACCAGAAGATTTGAAAAGAAAAGTGTAGCAAATGAAAAAAGGCATAAAAAAGCTAAGCTGTTGACTGAATCAAGTTACTGATGAACAATTTAAAAATCTTAATTACTTTATCCACCAAATATTGAAAGATTACTCATTAGTTTACGTTCATATTAGTCATTTGACCTATCTTATTTTTGTGCTACTCATTTTTAATTATGCTTCATAAGATTATAAAATTTTCAAATAAACATTCTTAAACATGAATAAAATGTTCTCGGGTTACACGTTTCTTTGTCTAATTTTTTCAGTTCTTACCAGATTTAATTATTTAGAATCAAAATCTAATTAAAACTTTAAATATCTTAACCGTGCAAATAAAATTTCTAAATCAGGGAAAAATTTGGCAAATTTTTCTGGAAAACCTGGAAATATCAGGGAATTTTTAAATCATTATCTTGTGGCCACCCTGAATCTCTCATTTCATTTTACAGTCATTTACTTATATATGTACATTTCATCTATTTATTTTATATATTTTCATATATATATATATTTCTATCTCCCTTTATTTTCATCTATAACCAATCAAAATAAAATTATAACTTTTTGATTATTTTGTTTCTCTTTTATCGCTGGTCAAACTTATCGCTCCCCCCTTCCTGGCAATTCTACTACCACCGCGCAATTTCCGCCTAAGCTTCATTCATGTGGCGGGTTGGGATGTGACCACATCTTTCCCCACTGCCATATGTCTCGCCTCCTACATGATTAAGACGTTGAAACATTGTGCAATTCGTTTATGTTTTTGTGTTACGTGTTCATGTCGCCCTCCTGCCTTCATCTGTGGTGACGGGTATCTGTTTAATTTTCCTTATCCTATCTTATTTTAAAGTGCATATTTAAGAATGCTGCAACAGTATAAATATATCTACATTAGGGAGAAATGAATGAATTAGGGGGCTAAGTCATTTAAAAGGGTCTTGAACAACAGTTTGCAGTGAAGCATGCTGTTGTAATCTTGACATGATTATCATTGATAAAATTGTGGGTATGTAGACTGTCTGCTCCCTCTTGTTTTCATATGTTTGTAAGCCTGGCTGATACTAAAAAAAGAAAAAGAAAGGAAGTTGAAATAAAGAAGTAGGTGAAATTGTGTGAAAAGCAGGGAATTTAAGTAGGAAAGGTAGTTACTATTTTTTAGATGCAAAAAGGATAGCAAAATGAACCATCACTTACCTTAGATGATAGTTTCATGAGGGGAACACACAAAAAAGCACAAGAACAGGAAAAACAATGAATATTTCAGGACTTGGCCCTTGGTCAACAGGAGAACGTTATGGAGGGAGGGTGGTGTAGGAGACAGTCTCACAGAACTACTATTTGTACCGCTAAATAAATACATACCTCTGAATATTGTATATTTTTTTTCCCATTGTATTCACAGAATATTTGTAGATAATAGGGTGAAATTAAAAAAAATAATGTCACCAAGTACTGGGAAACTACGTTTTCCAGGGCCATTTTACCATGAAACTTTTGCTGTAAGTGTGTACTTACAATACATGTATGTGAATATTTAAAAACTCCTAGCTGTTATAATAATAACATAAGAATATTTATATACCTTAAATTTGAAGCAAGATTAGTTAATTAAGCAACACCAAACAGTATTTCTCATTTAGTCCATTGTTAATAAAGTTAATAACATTATTCACATCTGCTGGCCATAGATTGCTACATACTATTGTGCACGGTTCTACAGGTTAGAAGTTTAATTAGGAATGATAAATAAAGGTTCTAAAATATTTATTTTTCTTCAAAAATCATCAAGTAATCAGGATGAAATTTTATAACAGTACAGTTAAACATGCAATTCTTCTCATTCTGACCATCCACATGAATCACATTCCCAAATAATTTCATTATGAAAAAGATTCACTGAATTTTCAAACAATTTTCTTGTAATTGCTGTTCTTTCTCTATGCCAATATAAACGAGGAAAATAATAGCATGTTAGCAGAGAATACTCTTATTGAAATATGTTACATTTGTGAACAAGAACGGTTTAAAGGCTTCTGGACAACTGTAGTGAGATAGTAAACAATCATAGAAGGCAATATGAATTCAGCCAAGGAAGGAGAAAATAAACCCATCATTTTCCAAAGATGGCAGCTTTGGCAGGAGATGGAGTTATTTGTCCATTCTTGTTGCTGTTACAAGCTTATAAAAAATACAACAATTTACCTGTGGCAATATAGGTTTCCATTGCTCCTGAGACAGAAGGAAAGGGAGAGCTGGGGCAAACAACTGCATTCTATTTTCCCGGTTAACAGCAACACTCTCTAAAGACTGTAGGAAGCAATCATGACCACTCATTATATTCACTGTTAAAATGAATACATCACAAAGAAGAACAAGGGCCTGTAAAAGAAAAGAAGATATGCAGTAAGAAAAAAGAGATGGCAACAAATAAAGTTTAACAAATGAAACTATTATTAGAGTTAACAGAAATCTCAAAAAAATATTTATATTAATTTTATTTATTAAGGATCATTAGCCTTATAATGAGATCAATTAATGGGGACAATGAAACTGTTGTTTAGTAATGAAAAATAAGCTAGGATAAGGAAATTAACTCATCATTTACCATACATGAAGGTAAGGAGGGTTAGACGAACACAAAAAATATGAACACACTTTGCAATATTTTGGTTAAGAAACACTATTCGTATAAGAGGTGAGACATATGGCAAGGTGAAAGATATGTACACATCCAGACCTACCACACAAATCAATCATATAACTTAGAAAAAGTTATATTTGAATGTAAGGCATTAGAGGATAGACTCCAGAAACTTGCATAGGCTAGAAAGGATTGTTATATGCTAAATATTGTTTTATAAGGACCAATATTAGCAGAGGAAGTAGTTAAGTTGAAAATATTATTTAATTGCTGTGCACATTAGTAAACAACGAACTAGCAGTAAGCATTCATTGTGATAATAAACCAATATTCTGATGAGATGGAATAGTAACTGTGATAAGATATCAAAACATATCTATTCGTATTAACTATAAGCTATTTGAAAATAAAACATAAATCACAAAAATTATAATATTTAATTAGAATTGCAATGGAGCGCATGCTCCGGTGACAATTTCCCTACTCACCCAACTTTCCCCTTTCCTGCACCCACCTACATTTTCCCTCTACAAATTTTAAGTTCTTTCAATGTTTTTGGTAAATTATTCATAATTCTCCTGGTAATTTATTCCAATCTCTGACACCCTTAACTAAAAAATCGAGTGCCAGCTTGTGGTCAAGGTGACCTTTCCCTTCCATGCATTACTTTTAATTCCTATACCAATATCTTTTCATGCCTCATCACCACTATATGCCTTGCACACTCCCACGACTCTCTTCACCCACCTCCTGTCTTCCAATGAATCCATTCCAGCTCTTTTATCATATCTGTTACTGATTGCATTCTGCGATAATTTCCAGAAACAAATATAGCAGCCCTTTTAGGCACCCTCTCCAACTCCTGTATTTGATACTCAAAATGTGGGTCCCATACTACACTATTATATTCAAGCAATGGTCTGACCAAAGTTTTGTAACCCAAGTTCTTTACTTCTCTCGTTCATCCCCTCATCACTCTCTCGAACAAGTGCAGGATTTTGAAAACTGTGTCTGCTACCTGTCCAATTTGCCCTGCTCAGTTAAGCTTGTTATCAAATGTAATGCCAAGATATTTACATTTCAAGTCTTCAACAAGCAATTCTTTCCCTACCGTATAATCATAATCGATCTTTAGTTTTTTCATTTATGTATCTAATAAGCTGACTCTTCCAATGAAGTATTCATGGGTGTACCGCCGGATTGTGTTTTCAAAACACAATCCAGTGGTACACCCATGAAGACTTCAATGCAAGCATATGCTGGGAAAGTCTCCGTTCTTCAATCAAGATTACTCTTTTTTTTTTTTTTTTTTTTTTTTTTTTTTTTTTTTTTTTTTTTTTTTTTTTTTTTTTTATAAAGGCGAATAACACGCCAATGCAATTGCATTGGCGTGTTATTCACCTTTATAAAAAATTGATTAACTTGCAATTGAGGAAATGGCCCACAATATCCAGTCATTAAGCTTACTCTTCTTTGCATTTATCTTCATCCCATGTTTACCAACCTAACTAGATATCCTGTCCAGATCACTCTGCAGCTGTTTACAGTCCTCTACCATTTTGATCCTTTTATATAGCATTATGTCACCTGGAAACAATCTAATTACTGATAGTAATCAATCAACACAATTGTGCATTAGAATAATGAATAACAATGATCCCTATACGCTACCCTGTGGAATGCCCATTTTTACTTCCACTTCTTTTGATACTGCATTTCCCACCATAACTTTCTGTTTTCTACCTTTTAAACATTCTTCTACACAGCATATCACTTTCTCATCCACTCCAATAGTTTTTACCTCATTTACTACCATTATTGTTAATGATGAACAGCATACTCTTAATGGCAGCTTCTTTATGAAAATTACGGACATATTTTAGAAAGAATTACTAATTTGCTACTTGAGTTATTCACTTTTATTCATTTAAATCATGAATCAGATCTTATTGAAATCTAACTCGTTTCAACAGGTTATAAAGATGTTAAGTTTATCATAGCACATGATATTCAACTTTGAAAGTGATAATTCATTTATTGATAGACATTAAATTAATAAAAATGTTAACATATACAGTTTATTGAACATGATAAATTATTAACTAAAAACTTACATCAAAGTGGTCTTCAAATACATTGAAGATTTTGCATACAAGCAAGTTGGGTCTCCATGCAAGTTTTAAACATTTTTTCTGCAATTTTCTTTGTTTGGAACATAAATAAACAATCTGTTTGGCATTTTAATTGATGCATTTACACATTGAGAGACTATACACCACTTATAGACTGTACAACTACTTTTATCAATGGACTAAGCAAACCGTTGTTATGTTTAAAATGGCATGAGCTGAGGTGTAACGTTTGTAATTGCGTAGCAAAATTTGTTCTCAGAACAGCGAGTTAAATTGAATAGCATTGTATATCACTTTTAAAGTCATTTGTTTAGATAATTCAAGTCATAAATCAGATTTTTACAGTTTTTGAAAATGTTTGGACAAGGCAGTATTTCATATTGCATCATCCTGACTTCAGAAATTCATAATAAATCAGAGAAAACAAGTAACGACTCCAAATTTGCTCAGTACTCATTTTGGAATACGTAGAATCATTTAAAGTAGGTTTTACAGATATCAGAAACTTATTTGCGGGGTCAAAATTTGTGTTGGAACAATATTTTCGCTCATCTTTTGTATAACTTGGTAGAAAACAGTAAACTGGGAGTTCTTGGTACTAAATGAAAGAGAAGTCAACTAGAAGTAAAATAAAAGTTATTTCAGTTTCATTGCTGCAAAATTGTAGACGTTATGAAGTTTTTTTTTTTTTTGAATCTCAGAAAATAATTTTTTACGGCCAAACTATTGAAGCTACGAAATTTTTTTATAAAGATCAAAATTAACACTTTTTAATCAACCTAGCTCCTGCCAAAATTTTAGATCACTAGGAATATTTTTAGTCACCAAGGTCATAAGTATGATGAAATACTCAAGTTTGAAATACTACATTTGATCACATCGTGGGACTGCTCTCACAGTGCTGTCAGCCACTTGGCTTTGAATATCCGAAAACGGGTGCTAAAATTTCCGTAGATTGGGTACAAAAATTTGGAGACTCGCTAACGGAAAGATTGAAACAATAATTATTGGAGAGAGTCAAAATTAAGAATACTTTTTATTTCCAGGTCTTTAAAATTTGAAATATAAAATAATATTCTAGATTGAAAGTAAGAAATATATCTGAACATATTTTATACAGTGTTACTTTCATCACTGCTGCTGCCAAGGCCTACAATTTTTTTTTTTTTTAATGGATCATACATTTTCTTTGACATTAAATACACCATATCTTCTGTAACAGGAAATGTTAAAACTGCAACCGCTTTGACCCTTGGATATTGGTCACGCCTTCTCGGAAGGCACTGCTTTGTAAGCCGTGCCAACAAGCGCGTCACCGTGCATAAAGAGTGCGCTGATAGTTCTGTATTACGGTTTTTGAACATCTATGAAATATATATCAAACAAAATATGAGCTTTATTTCAATCATTGGTTCACACGAGCGGTTAATTATGCAGTAACACTATATGCTCAATGTTTAATAAAACCCCAATATAAGGAAAAATTAACAATAAGTAAAAAGTAGCAAATATCCATAGATATTTTAACAAAATCTGAAAATCCTAACTTTTTATAAAAATCCATAGATCTACAGATAAATCTGTAGAATTGGCAGCACTATGCACTTATGTGAACAGGGTTTTTCTACTCTAGGCTTTCTTTGTGGCCAGTCTGTTTCAAGTCATCTGAGCGTAACCACGCTCTGCAGCGTATCATTTTGGCGCGAGGCTACGATGTAAGGCACATGTGGATGCTGCCAGTCTTTCAGAATATGTCAGAACATCTCCATGTCGCTCAGAGGCAGAATTTTGTGCAATGTGGCGCAGCGGTACAACTTAAGTAACTGTTGTTGGCTGGGGCGTGTGGCAAAATTTTAGCATCTTCCATGCATTAGTGAGTTTTATTTTGAACAATGGGGTTTGGTATGGCTTGATTGTGTTAATCGTGCCTGCATTTATATTTCTTTGGAGACTTTGTCTGATGCCAATTTAGTTTTTTGACTGTTTAAAATTGGAGAATATATTGATCATATATCAGCATTTACCAGGGACTTTTACTAACAGTTCCCTTCCTAAGTTGGGGTTAATACAATTTAGGTGGCAACTGAGTTAATTTTGGAAAGCACAGACTGAATTATCCAAGGCATAATCGTGGTTACAGCTGAGATCGAAGGTTTGTCATTAACCCCCACTGAACTTTAGACCTTACAATGTGACGTCACAAGAGACAATACGATAGTTGCGATCTTTTGGCGTCAATATTCAAATCAGCTTATAAAAATTGAAACTTTTCCTTTTTTTTTATTTAATAAAATACTGACTAATTTCCCAAAATTAGTCAAGTACGCCATTGTAGAAATGCTGCGTATGTGCCATGAAGATATTTCAAATAAAATAATTGCAATGCACATTAGTGATGAGTGATATGCCAAAACCATGGAATTTTTGCCTGTCCATCACACAAAAGTTAATAGACAGATTTTTATGAAACTGCACAGTGATGGCTTATGTCACCAATTAGGATGTTGTATACTTTTTATCCAGATTAGTAATATACTTACTGATGATTTTAAAATTTTTCCTCCGTTAGCATATCACACAAAAAACTAATGGATGGATTTTAGAAAAAATACACAGTGATAACTTATGTTACTAGTAAGAGTACAAGGATCTTTTTACATACTTCCCAATGAAGCAGGGACTGAAATAGAAATTTT
Organism: Vandiemenella viatica; assembly: GCA_031002005.1. Classification (NCBI taxonomy): domain Eukaryota; kingdom Metazoa; phylum Arthropoda; class Insecta; order Orthoptera; family Morabidae; genus Vandiemenella; species Vandiemenella viatica. Next base: position 190,729,896 of record JARYHS010009186.1, read on the forward strand.
CACTGGATGAATTTTAAAGAAACTACACATAGTAATAATCTAGTAGGTTAAGTTATAGGATATACTTTTTATTCAAATTTGTAACACAGGCCAGTACTGTAAATTTTGGAATTTTTATGTCAGCACATCACGCAAAAACTAATGGACATATTTTAACAAAACTGCACACATTGATAGCTTATATCTTGGGTCACAAAATGCAATAATTTTTGTTCAGATTGGTAACATAATTCCAGATGACACACAGGCCAATACTTTAAATTTAAAGAAAGTATTTAAATGAAACTAAATATGTTGATAGAACCTGATACTGATACACATTTTATCCTAATAAATTACAATGTTCCCAATGATAGAGGCATCAAACCCAAAAATTTTGTCATTTTTGATCATCTGTGCTCAGATAAAAAAATAAAAAACTGTATGTAATATCATCTTCTGTGCCAACAAGTTACCTAGCTGTCTTATAAAACAAAATATTTCACGTACCTCAAAACAGAGTTAAGCTTTTATGAAATGAAGCACAGTGAGAGGTTGATAAGTTCCTATAGTGAGGTAAAGGTAGAGGGTTTTCACAGCGTTAAGCTGTATTCCTGTAGGATTAGCGGAGGTAGAGCTCTGAATTCCTATTTCCTGACCATAGGCACTAGAGTGGATGTGCTGCGGTTGGCGACATGGTCTGGCCCTTTTTCTTTACCTTCCTCTGGAGTGTCCTCCACAGTACTCATTTGATAGCAGGCTTCATTGGGGATCGAATCCTGGTCATCCGGGCTGTAGTCAGATGCTCTACCACCTGAGTTATGCAGCTGCCAAAGTTCCTATTGTAAATCTACGACGAAGAAGAAATAGTGGCAGTTGTTTTGACATTTGTATAGGTACGTATAGTTCTCATATGTATGGAAATAGTTCAGTTACTTGTCAATAGATGGCAATATGGTAACAATGAGTTTCAATTGTGTAAGCTGTAATATATTTACTTTGCGATTCAATTAGAAATTATATATATATATATATATATATATATAGCAATTAGCTCCTACCTGTGCCAGCCTTGACCACTTCAAGTATTGGTAACAGAGAAGCTTTGTTAATAATACTGAAATTTGTAGATGCGTCATCCACAACCACAAAATCTTCCAAATTAGTAACAGTTTCAAGAAATGGTAAAAACAAATGGTGTGCTCAAATGTTTTTAAATATTTACATAAATTAAGAAGGGAAGAAGAAAAACAAGGTATCTTCTCCACTTCTTTCTACCCGGCTAACATTTCTTTAATAGTTTATCTTAACAACACAAATCTCAAATTACATGTGAAAAAAGTCATGGACACAGCTAGTCAATTCATAAAGAAGATAAAGATGGTTGAGAATTATAGACTGATTAGTTTGATCTCAGTCTAGGCAAGTAATTGAAGAATTTCATATACAACTCATTAGGGATATCTGTCAGGAAAGTAAGTGGTTTGTAAATCAACAACATGTGCTTAGGATGGTTTATTCATATGAATCTGACTGTGGGTACCATGCAAAAGATTTCAAATTAAATAGACAAAGATGTAGCAGATAGTGATCTATTGAATGAATCTGATGCAGTGAGCCATCAAATGTTGTGAATAGGGTTAAAACCGTTGGTGTAAACCATAGTAGGATGGATGGTAGAATTTTTAAGAGGTGGGAAACAAAGAGGTAGTGCAGAAATCATATTATTAAAACAGGTGAGAAAAAGAATACCACAGGTTAGTGTATTAGGACCAGTGCTATTCATTATTTTAATGAATGATTTTTTTTTTTTTTTTTTTTTTTTTTTTTTTTTTGCGTAAACCCTACATTCTTTTATCAATGATTTTGTTGTTGGTTTAAAGAAGTTAATTTACAAATGACATAAGAGATTAAACATAAATAAAAAGACACCACAACCACGAGCAGTATACTTATGTGGAATAAACTACAGACAGGATTTGGAGAAGAATGATTGCCTGTTATGAGAATGTGACACAGCAGGATAGACAAACTGAATTTACAGCTAGTTTCTGGACAAGAAAACCCAGGAATCCTGGATCAATGAGGCAGAAAGAAATTTTTAAAAAGGGGAGATTAAATCTAAAGGCTGAAGACAGTTAAGATGTGAGAATACTGGACAAAACTTAAAACACAATGAATAAGAAAGTTCATAAGAACAAAGTTTCTCTTGGCACTGAGAATTTATGAAATGTTCTCGGGAAACTAGCCGAGTTAAGGAAGTGTTATCATATTTTGGTGAAGCAGGAGTCTTGATTGCTCAACAACATCACACGCAGTTGACCGCTGAGCATCCGGCACTTCACCAGAAGATGGCAACAGTGAATGTGATAGCCGAAATATAACACTTCCTTAGCTCGGCTAGTTTCCCCAGAACATTTCATAAAGAAGGAAGTTAAAATAACTTAGTCTAAGATGCAAAATGAAGGCCAAAAGAAAGACAAAATGTAAATACCTTGCCATTTTATTTGATAGTAAACTCATCTGAGAAGATGGTAAGGAGAAGTTTCAGAGCCCTACGTTTACTGGAGAGAAGATATGAGAGAATTGGCATACTTTTGAGACACAAATTTTATACCATTCTAGTATCTGCCTCAGTGACTACAAAAATCCACCAAAAACTATAATCTGGATGGCCAATATGACAGGCTCAAGGTTTTTGTACTTTACTATATCTATGATAAGCAGTACTTTAAAAACATGGCCAAGCTGATGATTTTTCTGAAACTTAATTCTAGAATACAATGCAAGCAAATTTCAAATGATTTTATAACTATTACCAGTATAAAATATATTATTTCTATAATGTATTTTTTTGACACAAGCCTGTATCTTCCTTCATACTTAACCGAAATCAATGAATGAGGTGTCATTTTAAAGTACACTCCTGGAAATTGAAATAAGAACACCGTGAATTCATTGTCCCAGGAATGGGAAACTTTATATACACATTCCTGGGGTCAGATACAATACATGATCACACAGACAGAACCATAGGCACATAGCCACAGGCAACAGAGCATACACAATGTCAGCACTAGTACCGTGTATATCCTCCTTTCGCAGCAATGCAGGCTGCAATTCTCCCATGGAGACGATCGTAGAGCTGCTGGATGTAGTCCTATGGAACGGCATGCCAAGCCATTTCCACCTGGCGCCTCAGCTGGACCAGCGTTCGTGCTGGACGTGCAGACCGCGTGAGACGACGTTTCATCCAGTCTCAAACATGCTCAATGGTGGGCAGATCCGGAGATCTCGCTGGCCAGGGTAGTTGACTTACGCCTTCTAGAGCACGTTGGGTGGCACGGGATACATGTGGACGTGCATTGTCCTGTTGGAACAGCATGTTCCCTTGCCGGTCTAGGAATGGTAGAACGATGGGTTCGATGATGGTTTGAATGTACCGTGCACTGTTCAGTGTCCCCTCGACGATCACCAGAGGTGTACGGCCAGTGTAGGAGATCGCTCCCCACACCATGATGCCGGGTGTTGGCCCTGTGTGCCTCGGTCGTATGCAGTCCTGATTGTGGCGCTCACCTGCACGGCGCCAAACACGCATACGACCATCATTGGCACCAAGGCAGAAGCGACTCTCATCACTGAAGACGACACGTCTCCATTCGTCCCTCCATACAAGCCTGTCGGGACACCACTGGAGGCGGGCTGCACGATGTTGGGCCGTGAGCGGAAGACGACCTAACGGTGCGCGGGACCGTAGCCCAGCTTCATGGAGACGGTTGCGAATGGTCCTCTCTGATACCCCAGGAGCAACAGTGTCCCTAATTTTCCGGGAAGTGGCGGTGCGGTCCCCTACGGCACTGCGTACGATGCGACGATCTTGGCATACGTCCGTGCGTCACTGCTGTCCGGACCCAGGTCGATGGGCACGTGCACCTTCTGCCGACCACTGGCGACAACATCGATGTACTGTGGAGACCTCGCGCCCCACATGTTGAGCAATTCGGCGGTACGTCCACCCGGCCTCCCGCTAACCCACTATACGCCCTCGCTCAAAGTCCGTCAACTGCACATACGGTTCACGTACACGCTGTCGTGGCATGCTACCAGTGTTAAAGACTGAGATGGAGCTCCGTATGCCACGGCAAACTGGCTGACACTGACTGCGGCGGTGCCCAACCGCTGCGCAGCTAGCGCCCTTCGACAGCCAACACTGCTTTTCCTGGTGTGTCCGCTATGCCGTGCTTTTGATCATTGCTTGTACAGCCCTCTCGTAGTGTCTGGAGCAAGTATGGTGGGTCTTACACACCGGCGTCAATGTTTTCTTATTTCAATTTCCAAGAGTGTATATGGTCTCTACTTTGGTCACATCATATTTTAAGAAATGAAGTTTTCGTAATTCCATCTTTAAAGGGCAAAAATGTAAATTTTTCTAAAATGCGTTTTTTGTATCTCGAGTCATTTATCTCCCTGCATATCTAACCAAAATCAATAAATGAAGTAGGATTATGAGGAGTAATGTCTCAGCTTTGTGACATCATATTTTAAGAAAGAATGTTTTTGGAATTCAACCCTTAAAGGGAAAAAGTATAAATTTTTCTATAACGCATTTTTGTGTCACGAGCGAATTATCTCCCTTAATATCCAACCGATATAGATAAATGAGGTATCATATTAAATAATAAGGTCTCCGCCGTGGTAACATTATATTTTAAGAAAGGAATGTTTCGTAATTCGATCCTTAAAGGGCAAAAATGTCATTTTTTCTAAAATGCGTTTTTTGGGTCTCAAGCCATTTATCTCCCTGGATATCTAACCAAAATTGATCAATGAAGTAGGATTATGAGGAGTAATGTCTCAGATTTGTGACATAATATTTTAAGAAAGAATGTTTTTGGAATTCAACCCTTAAAGGGAAAAGATATACATTTTTCTACAATGCATTTTTGTGTCACGAGCTATTTATCTCCCTTGATATCTAACCGATATAGACAAATGAGGTATCATATTAAAGATTAAGGTCTCCGCCGTGGTAACATTTTATCTTAAGACAGGATTTTTTTCGTAATTTGACCCTTAAAGGGAAAAAATGTCAATTTTTCTAAAATGCTTTTTTTGTATCTCGAGCCATTTATCTCCCAGGATATCTAACCAAAATCGATAAATCATATTTTAGGAAAGAAGTTTTTGGAATTAAACCCTTAAAGGAAAAAAGTATAAATGGTTCTACAACGCATTTTTGTGTCACGAGTCATTTATCTCCGTTCATATCTTACCAATATAGATAAATGAGGTATCACTTTAAAGATTAAGTTCTCCGCCGTGGTAACATTATATTTTAAGAAAGGAATTTTTCGTAATTCGCCCCTTAAATGGCAAAAATGTCAATATTTCTAAAATGCATTTTTTTGTGTCTCGAGCCATTTATCTCCCTGGATATATAACCAATAAATGAAATCGATAAATGAAGTAGGATTATGAAGAGTAATGTCTCAAGTTTGGTCACATATACATTAAGAAAGAATTTTTTGGAATTCAACCCTTAATGGGAGAAAGTATCAATGGTTCGCCAAGGCATTTTTGTGTCACGAACCATGTATATCCATTAATATATAACCGAAATAAATAAATGAGGTATCATTCTAAAGATTAAGGTCTCCGCTGAGGTCACATAATATTTTAATTATGGATTTTTTCTGAACTTAACCCTTAAAGGGCAAAAATATCATCATTTCTAAAATGCGTATTTTTGTGTCTCGAGATATTTATCTCTCTTGATAGTTAAGCAAAATTGAATAACGAGGTATCATTTTAAAGACTTAGGTCTTAGTAAGGTTTTCGGATCTGTTATACCATATTTTAAAAAAGAAATTTTTCACAATTCGATCCTTAAAGGGCAAAAGTATTAATATTCCTACAACGAATTTTTTTGTCACCAGCAGTTTATCTCCCATGATGCCTAACCAAAATCGATAAATAAGGTATCGTTTTAAATATTAACGTATCTGCTTTGGTCACATCATTTTTTAAAAAAGAACTTTCTCCAAATTGAACCTGAGGGGCAAAAATATTATAATTTATAAAACTTTTTTTAATACCTCACTTGATGCCCAACTGAAATCAATAAATGAGGTATAATTTTAAAGATCAAAGGTGTCCACTTTGGTCACACCATATTTTATAAAAGGAATTTGACACTTAAAGGGCAAAAGTAACAATATTATTCCTACGACGTTTTTTTTTTTACGGTAATTTATATCTTTGGATACTTTACCGAAATCGATAAATGACATATCGTTTTAAAGAATAAGGTCTCCAATTAGGTAAAATCATAAATAAGAAAGAATTTTTTTGGAATCGGGTGCTTAAAGTGGTCGCGCGTATGAGACAGTTCAGAACCATGTCACTAGATTGCTGCAGCAGATATCGCAAAGATGTCACTAAACTGATTTTTTATACAATAAGTATTCGGATATTATTTTCTGTTACAGAAAGATTTTTGTTTTGCTATACAATACCAATGTAAACTTTTTATACTACAGAGAAGTTGATGTGCTGTGTGTATTTTGTTCAGGTTGGTTTGAATTCTGTTAAGGTCAGTGACAGTTTGTCGTAGCTACAGTGTGTTTTAAATTTTTCCTAACTGTTTCGTAATATTTTGTAAGTATTTTGATGCATACCTATTATACTAAACAAAAGTGCATTTCTACTTTTCATTATATTACAAGCATTCAACCTCGCTATTCATCGATTTTTTCCACAAAATATTCACATGGGTCTTTTAGTTAAGACAAATTTAAAAGATTGGGCACGTGTGAGTCGAGCTTTGCACAATCAGGGTTCTATACTCTTATTACTTTAACAGATAAGTGGGTCAGATGGAAGTTGCTTGCCTCCCTAATTCTATGCCATGTAACTGCTCATGCCAAATAGTGCATTCATTCAGGTCCAATCAAATTTATTATGGATAGTAATCAAATTAGGATAGGGAAATGAGCCACCATTTACCTTTAGATGATAGATGTGGGGTGTGAACACACAGAAAAGAGACAAAAACAAAGAATAAAGTAATTTTCGGGATAAACCCTTCGTCAACAGGAGAACATTGTGAGAGGTGGGTGCAGCTGGAGACTGCCTCACAGAAACAGTCTCCAGCTGCACCCACCTCTCCCGTTGACGAAGGGTTTATCCCGAAAATTACTTTATTCTTTGTGTTTGTGTCTTTTCTGTGTGTTCGCGCCCCATATCCATCATCTAAAGGTAAGTGGTGGCTCATTTCCCTATCCTAATTTGATTCCTTTCCGCTACTTAGCATCTTGATTTCATTGTTACTTTTTTATCGATAGTACAAGATTCAATGCACTTTGAATTAAAAGGACTTTCAATAAAATAGTATTAATATATGGCAAACCAAACTCAAAGTAAAAATTTATGCTTATTTTTCTTGCAATCTATGATTTTTATTACATGTAAGTATTTTTAGTATCTCAGTAACAATGGAGCAGGAAGGAATTCCACAAGTTAAGATTAATAAGGAAAGTTTTTTTTTTTTATTTTATTTTTTTTATTCGAGCTTTGTGCCTTGTTGACATCAAGGTCATTAGAGGTGAGAAAGGAAAGAGAGCTAGGAAGGAATTTGGTCAAGGCCATTTGAAGGAATCATCCCAGCATTCACCTAGAGTGATTTGGGGTAACCATGGAAAACCCAAATCTGGATGGCCGTATGGGAATTCGAACCAGCTGTAACGTAGTTGGCTTTACAGGCAACTGGAGATCAGAAGGGAGAATGGTTGGTATCGGTTTGGGTAGGATACCCAAAGCGATACTACCCCTGAAAGATAACACCATCAGTTGTAGAAGGGAATGTGGTAGTCTCAATATCATACGAATTTTCTAAAGGGAATTATGTGAAATCTTAGAATTGGAACAAAGGAGCCTTGTAGTGTAGATGATGCAACGGTCAATGCATTTATATAGGTATGAAAGAATGGTAGTCAATGAATTCAGATACGGCAATGAAAACAATGGATCTTGGTATAGAGGTCCAAAAGATTGTTACAAACGGAATTTAGAGTAAATGTAGCAAGTTTCAAGGTAGTTTTTCACTAAAGAAAAAAGTGACAAATCATGAATAAACTGGCAATGAAAAGAAAATTACATCAGATCAGAGATCCTTTTGGGGAAATAAGATGAAAGCAGTTTGAGATTGTTGGGTTGAACAGAAGTAATTTAATGGCAAAAATTCTTAATGCATTGGGGTGAAAGAGATCCTCAAAAAAGAGCAAGACTTAAAAAAAAAAAAATAAAGACAAAAATGAAATAGGTAAAATTTCTTGGAGGCACCCTATTTTTATGAAAGTGCAATTTTTTTAAGCAAGTTTGACTTAAGTTTCAATCAAAACAACCCATTACTAATATAAGATATATAATTTTAAGGTATTTAATCTGAATTTAACGAGGGTGGCCAAAGAAAAGTGAAAACTTTGAGAGGTAATATCTTTTAATTAAAGTCATTTTGATGGGAGCAAGATACGTGAAACTAAACGTAAAAATATGTAGAATTTTCTGATGTTAGAGCAAATATGCTGTAGCAAATAGTTTAGACAGTAAATCTAAAAGATAGGTTTTCAGACTTCAGAAATTACTAACGACAAAATTAAAGCAGATATAAGAAAATTTATGAAGACATAAAGTGCTTAGAATAAAAAGTTCTACATCATTACAAAGTTTCAAGTAGATCGGAAAAACTTTGGGAAAAACCTTTGTAACCCATGCCACAGAGACAGAGAGGGTGGACAGAAGACGACAGGTGGCAAGTGATACACCATGGAATTTTCCATCGCAACCGCATCCCCAGCCGAACTACACTATATAAGAACCTCAAGACATGACCTCAATGGTTTTAGTTTTCCGCTGTTACCAGGGTGAGGTCATGTGAAGAGCAGGTGGTATGGTAAAGGATAGTGGTGCATGGTAGGCTAATCATGTGAAGGAGAACTTTTAAAATTTGTATGGGAGTAATGGGGAATGGAACTTAAAGTGTTTTATTTCTGGCATTTTCTGTATCAGTTGTGAGGAAAGGGTCCTCCAATAATAATACTTTTCATAGTGTGAATGGCGCTTGGAAAATTTTCTGGGCATTAATCTGCAAACTTCGGAAAAGATTTTAATTGGTACTATTACTGATTCCAGAGAAGGGCTGGCTTGAACTTTTGAACAATAAAATAAACACACAAACACACACACACACACACACACACGACTATTCAAAAAAATAGAAACCAAGCTTGCATTGACAACACAGACACATTGCTGTGGAGGGGAACAGAGGAACATTACCGTTAATTAATTCTCGATTGTGTAAATTAGGGAATGGCAAATTTTTTTATCTTAGTAAACTGAGTCGGGGACTGGAAAAGTTATTGAGAAAGGTGTAGGAACAATACATCTCAAATAGGAAAGAATTAACTTTAAAAATATACATAAAGCATAATACGTGTGCATTGAAATTATTGTTACGGTTTAAGAACTATCAGAGTAATAGTATTACACTAAATGAAAATAATGTAATATGCACAAAATAGTTTCTTTGTTAATGGCTTTACACCTTGTTGACATTGAGGTCATTAGAACAGGGAAGGGATGGAGGGGGGAACAGCAAGGAATTCTACCATGGCCTTTTGAAGGAAACATCCTGGCATTTGCCTGAAGTGATTTGGGGAAACCATGGAAAACCCAAGTCTGGATGACCGGTCTGGGATTCGAACCCACATCTTCCTGAATGCAAGGCCAGAATGTTACCGCTCATCCACCACACTCAGTAACAAAAATAGAAAAGCTACTGGAAAGTAATGACTGTAGTCATGTGGCAAGTCTCAGTGTGTATACCCCAGAGCTCCTTGCCAGTCTCATTTTTTATAAATGATTAAGGTTTATACTAAAATATTATAAAGTGTGTTCATGTTTACGTGTTCATTACAGCCCTCGTACCTTCATCTTTTCCTTATTTTCATTGTTATTGTTATCAACTTTATTTATAGATACAAAAAGTTCCTACCTGTTGATTACTTGTGTCCGCCTTATTGACAACATTTTGAATCTGACCCAGCAATTCAAGTGTCCAAGAACAGTTTGTATCACGATCCCAGCAGCTTGCCATTACTGACGCAACAGTCTTTAAGACGGTGGTGTGTTCTCTAAAAAAAAACCAGAACCATCATTATTAAATTTAATTATTCTCAGTACAACACATAAAAGGAATCTTTTTGTTTGTTATTTAATCTCTCAACTGGTAGGATGTAGTACTCCATCTCTTCATCACAAAATACCCATTATATATTCTAACTTGTTTCTTCCTCGCAGTTCTTTCCATCAACTCGTAACCGCACATTTTGAAATGTATAACAAGGTATTTATTTTGGATACTTTGGGGAATGATAAAATTTGGAAAGATTAGCATAACAGTTATGATATTTGTCTGCAAGTAATTGCAGCCAATTAATCTACTTTTAACTTCAACAATAATGGAGTAGAAGAAATGCTATGGGGCAGCACTTATATGGAAAGGTAAACTATACCAACTACTCACCAAAGTTGAATTGAGGAGGGCAAAAAAACAACAACAAAAAAAACCATATATATATATATTGTAAACAATGAAATCAAAGGCACTAAGTAGTAAAATGAGCCACCACTTACTTTAGATGATGGATGTGGGGCACGAACACACAGAAAAGACAAAAATACAACTGATAAAGAAATGTTTGGGATGAGCCCTTTGTCAACAGGAGAACATTATGGGAGGTGGGTGATATATATATATAAAATCACCCAGAACCTGCTTCAGCAGACTTCCAAACCTCAACCAACTCTCAGTCCATAAACACGGGCCCCCCTAGCCTGTAAGACTCAGTTGGCTGCCAGCCACTAACATGCAGCCATCTCACTACCACTGAAGAAGGGCCATAAGCTCGAAAATTTTACTCTATGTGTGTGTATATATGTCTCGATGCCGCAGGAATCCTCTTCTATGGTAAGCGGTGATTTTTCGCCTATCCAAATGTTTAATGTATATATATATATATTTGGGCTATGCCCTTCTTGAAGAAATTAGATCTGTTACGATTGGACTGGAGGTGGTGGTAGGGAGGGTAATAACAATATCAGCGGAAATCACTTGCCAGCATAGTTAATTTATATATGTATAGATTAATTTTTTAATTTCATTTTGGTTTTTTTCTTTTACATGCCCCTTTTTATTTTATTTTGATTAATTTCTTTCCACAATTAACATTTACACTGATACTGTAGTTGGCCCTCCCTTCTACCAATTACTATCTGATCGTAATGGTCAAAACCATCACTCATGTAACTGTCTCATCTGTGGATGCTAGAATGAGACATGGTTTCATTTTCTCGAAGAAGTGCACAGCCCAAAATATTGTGTTTTGGGGGAGCTTTTTCTTGTGGCTGCCATCATCCTTTCAATTTTGGCGAACGAATGGTATATTTCACGTTTCCTTTGCATATGCATTTAAGTTTAGTATGATTAAAAAGGAAACTGACATATCTGGCTCAAATAAAAGTTATTTACTGTATTTATAATATGTTAATAGGGAAATTCAGAACGTAACCTCCATTTGGCTATAAATAAAAAACTTGGATTGTAAAAAGTACTTTATTATATATATCTTAAAACTACATCTTTTTACTATTTTTCAACATAGTCACCATTTAAATTTAAGCATTTGTCATAGCGTTTCACTAATTTACAAATTCATTCTTCATAAAATTTAGTCGCCACCTTTCAAAGCATGTTGAAGTTCGTCGTCATCATTGAAGTGCTATGATGCAAGCCACTTCTTCATGTGAGTGAAGAGATTAAAGTCACTAGGCGCCAAGTCAGGGCTGTAAGGGGGATGATCAAAAACGTACAATTTGAATTGCTTAAGAAGCATTTGAATCTTACGGGCACTGTGAGGACGAGCATTGTCATGCAAAAACACAACACCGAATGACAGCATACCACGACGTTTGTTTTGAATGGCTCGGTTAAGTTTCTTCAAAGTTTCGCAGTAGACATCTGAAGTGATTGTGGTGCCACATTTCATAAATTCAATGAGCAAAATTCCCTCGGCATCCCCAAAAATTGTAGTCATAACCTTCCTCCTTGAGAACGTTTGGCGGGCATTCTTCGGCTTGCATGGAGAACTGTTATGGCCCCAGGCCATTGACTGTTGTTTCGTTTCAGCATTTACGTTCGCCACCTACGTTTCGTCACCAGTCACAATCCCCTTCAAAAAACCTTCGCCTTCTGCACTGTAGCGTGAAAGAAAGTTTAAGGCAGAGCCCATTCGTTTGGTTTTGTGGACCTCTGGAAGCAATTTCGGTATCCACCTAGCACAGCACTTCCGGTAGCCTAATTTATCGGTGAAAACCTCATACAAAACCGTATGAGAAATATGCGGAAATTGTTCAGAGAGTTCAGAGATTGTGAATCTTCGATTTTTTTAAACTTTTTTGTCAACTTTCTTGACAATATCATTACTCACAACAGAAGGTCTACCACTCCTCTCTTCATCTTGAATGTTTGTTTTACCACTTTTAAAAAATCGGACCCATTGCAACACAGCACCTTCACTCATAACATTCGGTCTGTTTACAATGCACAATTGACAGTGAATGTCTGCTGCTGAAAAGTTTTGTGTCAAAAGAAATCTTACTACAGCAGGCACTTCACATTTCGAGGAATTTCCCATTGCAGCACTCATGTTTTAAGGTTATAACAAGACAATGTGCAAAAGAACAAGGTTCATACTGTCACAGCTGGATACTTACTGAATTGGGAAACATGCAGATGTGAAAATGGCGGCGCACGGCTACTAGCGCCACACTAGAATGGAGGTTACTTTCAGAATTACCCTCGTATAAGGATAATATCCAGCTGACACATTCATCAAAACATCATGTGCATTAGCTCAACAAGTGTGAGAAAAACACCAAACAGTAATTAAGAATTTAATGTAAATAAAGTACTTAGTGAAACAGCAAATTGGTTTTAGGCAAATTCATTAAAATTAAATTTTGAGAAAACACATTATATTTGGTTTAAAACAAAAAATTAAGTACAGCCAGATTTACAAGTAAGCTATAAAAATAACACAATCTTAGAAACAAAGAGTATAAAATTGCTTGGTATTAAAATAGACGAGAAACTATGTTGGTACGAACATATCACTTCACTACTGAAGAAGTTAAGTAGTGCTTTCTTTGCAATACGAACATTTTCTCTAACAACAGATCTAGAATTAACGAAACAGGTGAACTCCTCATATTTCCATTCAGTGATGTCATATGGCATAATTTTGGGGGAAACTCTTTACAAAGTAAAACAGTTTTCATAGCACAGAAAAGAGCTATTAGGATGCTGTGTAGGGTAAAATCAAGAACACAAAAACTCAATATTTTTACAATGACTTCTCAGTATATACATTCTCTCATGTGCTTAGTCATAGAACATTTTAATCTGTTTATATCTGTGCCAAGTGATGCACATCATGTTCTACTGCTGAAGATGATTTATGGCAAAAAATCAATTACACATTTTTCAGAATTTCTCTGATTAAAAGGCTTTGTGTACTGGCACTAATCCTGACATTGTTAAGTCAGGAAGATTAAGGTAATTAATTCATGTTTCTATGCCTCACCCTGTTAAACTTGATGTTGCATCAATGCATTCATTGAGCCAAACAAGGGGGACCTCCGTATCTGTTCTGCAAGCCATGGCACTGCGGATCTGTAGAGCAAGTCGTAACTTATCTGCTGTCACTTCCCACCAGTTGGATGGTGAACTCATTCTCTCCAAATATTTTGTAGGTAGTTCTGTTACACAATCAACATAAGCAGAAAAAATCTGAAATATAAAAAAATATAACAGGTGTCACTTGTAAATGACAATGTTTGAAATTAAAATTACATTTACAAATTTTCTGGCTTACACTACAGAACCAACATTTTAGGAAGAACCTTTATAAAATTTACCCACTGGGACAATAAGTAAATCCTTGATATGTCGAGTGTAATTAAATAAAACCACCAAGTAATGCCAAATAAAAAGAGAATTTTTAATCAAAACCATTATGTAAGAGTGTCATATGCATCTATTTATAATTTCCTAGAATTATTATTTCTACTTATAATAGAAGTTCCAGTTCTGATTTTCTCCCCTTCCAAATCAGCATGACACTCCTTAAAAGTTTCATCAAAGCAATTGATCTGACTTTTTCATATCCTCACAACTACTTTCCCAACAATACCCACACTTGTCTGGGTACAAACCTTATGTCTTCTCACCTCTGTTGTTGTTGCAGATTTTGTGCTATTATTTATCTTTTTGTTTTGAAAAAAAAAAAAAAAACATTTTTTCTCCAATTTTTATAAATTCTTTAAACTGTTACACTTCCTTTCCACTGATGTTCTCCTTCCATGTACTGAATTTTATCCTGAAAAAAATCTTAAATTCTGGAACCAATTCCATTTTTATAAATGTTCGGGAGAGGATAAAATACAAACGGGCCTTTTAATATTACGTGTCCATCGATGGTGTGAGAAGTCTGAAACATTTTGGACAGTAGAAGGGGCTCATGTGGAAGTCAGTAAAAACACTGGCGTGCAAAGTGCTTCTTATTCTCAGCAACAATGACAACGAGCAAGAAAGAGGCACACCTCGCAGTTGTACATGATATTGTTATTGTCAGAGAAAATGTAAATGCTGAAATTTGGCTCTGTTTACTTCTACAGTTTGGGTAAAGAACCCTTCCATGGGCTCAAGTTAAACAGGCATGTAAAAAACTTAACAAATATTGGGAGCATGTTGGAAACATTCCCCTCGCCATCCTCGTGCCAGCATCACACTGCAGAACACAGAGGCTGTGACGTGAACCGTAAATGCATTCTGATTGTTGATTTTCTTCAAGAATGTCGATTCATTAATGCTATCTGTTATTGTAATTGTCTTAGTCAAGTTTGAGTTGCCAGTCAGTCAAAAAGGCACAACATTCTGGTCAGAAATTTGCTGCTTCTCGTTGATAACACCAGACAACACAATGCAGCAGAAAAACACACACATACCAAGAAAATTGGTTCGTCATGCACTGAGACTACAATATCCACCCTACAATTCAGACCTGTTGCCATCCGACTTCCATATGTTTGTTCCATCCATGTAATCCCTTGGTGAACAGTGCTTCAAAACAAATGTTCCTGTGTAATTGGTTTCACACACGTCCCCCATCTTTTTATGATCCCAGAATTAAAAAAATTACCTACTAATTGAGTAAGTACATAGATAACAACGGAAAACATGTAAAAATATATAATTAGAATTTATTTTGAAAAAAGTATATTTTTGAGCAAAAGGGCCATTTATATTTGATCCACCCTCGTACGAACAATACCAATTTTAATTTTAGTCTCTTATTTTTATCAGAACTGATAAACACGATAAACCATTCCTATTATAGTAATAGTTGGGTTCTATTAGGAAGATATCCAATGTTATATCCTTTAGGTCTCTGTTCTATTACTTGTGTATAGCTTCTTCACTTCGCTAATATATCTGAAAGTCTCTGCCCCTACATATTCTACAAATGGTAAATTGTTCATTATTCATCTCTAGTTAACTAGTACCAGTCCTATAACTGGATTTGGCACATCATTCACCCTCCTCATTGGAACTTTCATTTTTGTAGTTTCATCAAATTAATTTACTACAATAATAAGCAAAGAATTTGGAAGTTATCAACTGGAGGAATGAGAGATAAACTCATTACAAAAAGATTATTGTGATTTAGTTTACAAATTGCTTATTATAGTCATATTAGGAATTTGGGAGTTCTGAGATATGGTTGTCAGGTAACCTAAAAAAAATTTAATTTCGTGATAAAATTTGTTCTCAAAACCACGAGTTAAATTGAATAGAATTGCATATCATTTAGTTACTAAGCTAATTCAAGATAGAAATTAGATTTTTATAGGTTTGAGAAAGTATTAGAACACGATAGTATTTTCTGTTGCATTAGCCTCAAGCATTCACCTGGAGTGATATTTATAAAAATTATAGTAAATCGAAGAATGCAGTTAGAGACTTCAAAATTTATTCAGGAATCATGTTTGAATACGCAGAATTGTTTAAAGCTACTTTCAGATCGATATCTTTAATAACTTAGGAAATATTTTAGTTAGAGTCTGATTTTGGTTTACGAATTTTATTTTACCCTTTTGAAAATAGTAAACATGCCTTGCTTGATACCAAATGATAGAGCAGTTAATTAGAAGTAAAATAAAAGTTGTTTCTGTTTCATAACTAAGAAATTGTAAAAGTTATTAACAAGTTTTGGGAAGTTCAGGAAATGATTTTTTTACGGTTAAACTATTGAACCTACAGAATTTTACATAAGGATAAAAATTAATGCTTTTTAGAAGATCTTGCTATTCCCAAAATTTCAGAACAATAGGAATTAAGATTCATGGTAAACGACCCAGAGGAAGACCAAGAGATGGATGGCTGTAAGGAGTGGAGGAGGGTGTACGGAAGAGAGGAGAGGACTGGAACAAAGTGGTGACAGAGAGGTGGTGGGAGGAAAGAAGCAAATGGAGAGGCTTGTGCATAAAGCAGATCAGTTTCCAGAGGCTGGAAACTGCTGAGGATGATGATGAATATATTTAGTCCTCAAGGTCAAGAAAGCTGATAAAATCTCAATCTTTGGAACGGATTTCTGATCAGTTATCAGACGTTTCTCGTGGGACAGTTGGAAATCTTTGTGTTCCCATGGTCTGTTTCTATAAATATCCACCCACATTTTTCCTCACCCCAGTCTTCAAGATACAGTAAGAGGGGTTCTATGTAGCTCGGTTTTGCAAGTTAGGCGTGAAGCAGGGCAGGATGCTAATGTCGGGCAAGCATGTATAACTGTGAGGAGAGCATGTGGAGAAAATATAACACCTCATGTTGCTATAAAGTTAGCTAGGGGTCGTGAGGTTGGTCTGGCTCAAATGTGTTAGTCGAATTTGCAGCTTATCTTTAGAAAAATTGTCTGATGCCTGTTCAGTTTGTGCCTTTGCTAACTTTCAAGAATATATTGATTATCTACCAGCAATAGACTTGTGACTTTTATTTTCAAGTACCTTTCTTAGTTTGGGGTTTTATCAAGCTAGGTGGCGACCACTTTACATTAGCAAAGCTAAAGCTGAAGTTGTCTGGGTCAATGATCACTGTTAAGGCTGAGACAGAAGATTTTGCAATAACCCCCTGCAAGATTTAAGTCTCACATAGTATTAGTAATGTTTTGAGCCTTAAATAAGATTGACAGAATAATTGGGTTTTATGGAGGTAGCAAACAAGATGCCATTAACAGTATTAACAAAATGGGGAATATTTATTATATATTAACAGTATATGCCATAAATTTTTATATATAAATTTAAAATGTGGAAGAAAGTGAGTAATGAATTAGGTAATGTCATATTCTTGCTATGGCGGACCACAGAAAAAATATGTAAAGTGGGTCAGCTTTTGTCAATTGAAATGTGAGATAGCTTACTATTGGTGGATAGTATCAGAAGCTTTGGCGAGTCAAGACTGAATATTTCTTATTAAAAAGAATCAATAATATTGACTGCATTATATTGATAATATTGATATTTTCCAATATTTGTATATATTATTTTAGAAATAAGCATGTAAATAAAAATAAAGAAATAAATTTTGGATAGTTTATTTTAAAAAATTAGGTCTGTAAATATTAAGCATCAACAGATCCTGAAAAGGTAGTTGCTTAACCTTTTCCCATGAAGTCCATTCCTAGTTTGAGTGACAATGGCGCCTGCCTGTGAGAAAAGGCATTCAGAAGGTATCGACGAGGTTACTTTGAGTAAATGATTAGTTGCAATTTTGAACATATCTTAATCCAACTAGTATATCATGACTGATTTCAATTTAACTTTCCAGCAAAAAATGTATAGTAATCTCCAAATAGTCGGTGTTATTCTATATGTAATAATAAAAAATGCTTCACACTTTTCAACACCTTCACAACTTTTGAAATTTTTTCATATTTTTCATCAATTTTTGTTTTGATAGTTCCACAAAAAGGAACTTTGTATACTGGTGCCAAGTGTTTCATTAAAACTTAAAATCTTTGCCTTCAACTGCATTGAAAGGTCTATTATCAACACTGACAAAATAAGCAATTGTATCGGTCAGGCAGTCATATATTTTACCCCCTTTAAAATATTGCACGAAGCAGACCCAGCCAGAGGCTGGAAACTTTTGAGGATGATGATGATGATGATGAAAATATTGTAATACGTCCTAGAGAGAAACAAGAACTAATGAACGCAATCGTATCGCAACATATGAAATAATAAAATGGTGAATGTAAATGAATGGGGAACGAATAACGCGCATGAAATGGAGTGTAACCACACAGTAGCACAGGAAGTTATCAAGCTAAATCAGTGTTTGGCCCCTTTCACGCATAGATTTATTTTCAGCAATTTTTTTTAAAGGGGTTTGTACACAGTGCAGCAGCATAACATCCTTTTTTTAAATGCGTGCCATTCGTCGGTTGATATCGTAGCGCAGCGCTTGTGGTCTCGTTCGAGAGGCGTGACTATAAAGTTTTGTCCCGACACAGTTCAGTGCGTTGGAACAGTGAGGAGCGTGTGTTTGCTGTTGAGGCCTACTTTTCGAGCGGATGTTCTGTGATCACAATCCAGTGCGCTTTTCAGAATTGCTTTAATTTAGCCCCTGTCCCTGACCAGAAATCAATGGTTATGTGGGCCACTACATTAAAAAAAACTGCAAGTGCGACTAGAAGAAAAACTGGAGGCCCTCGACCCATTAGATCACCTGAGAACATTGAGCCAGTAAGAGCTTCAATGTTGCGATCACCACAGTGTTCTGCGTGCAAAAATGCATCTGCCCTTGGAATTTCCAATCGTTCTGGAGAATTCTTCATGATAATCTTAATTTCCATCAATACAAGATGGCGATTGTGCAGGAACTTTCTGAATGTGACTTCAATTCTCAGAGGAATGCGTGTGAGGTTCTTCTGGAAGACGTTCCTGAGGACGCTATTGTTTTTTTTTTTTAGTGATGAAACCAATTTTCATTTGTGTGGATCCATCAACAAACAAAACATGTGCTATTGGGCTGACACCAATCCTTGACAATTGCATCAAAGGTTTTTGCATTCACGTAAAGTCACAGTGTGGTGTGCAATTTCTTCAGGTGGAATTATTGGTACCTGGTTCTTTGAGGAAAATGAAGTCACAGTGACAGTGAATTCGGACCAGTATGTAAACATGTTACAGGATTTTTTTTTTTTCCGACGGCTGGATGAGTTGGACTTAGGGGTCACTTGGTTCGAACAAGACGGTGCAACGGCACACACTTCAAGAGCATCGATGGCTGTTTTGAGGGAACACTTCCCAGAGCGCCTCATCTCAATTAAGGGCGATTTGGATGTCAAAAGTTATTGAATTTCTAAAATTTGCTGATTTCCTGGTGGTGCAAGATTTTCTTCACTTTTTATTTAAAGTTGGTTGTGGCCTGAAACTATTTTTAAAACGTACCTTTATTTAATTTAAGTGCTTTAGAAAAGTTTTTGGTTCATGAAATATGTTTGCCAGATAGAGATTCAAATTACAAGTTGGTTTCTACGACGTCACAGAATAAC
Source organism: Vandiemenella viatica (assembly GCA_031002005.1). Lineage (NCBI taxonomy): Eukaryota > Metazoa > Arthropoda > Insecta > Orthoptera > Morabidae > Vandiemenella > Vandiemenella viatica. Next base: position 190,749,611 of record JARYHS010009186.1, read on the forward strand.
GAATTTTAACTTATTTATATCTTCTGTTTATTAGTTGAAGGCTATTAGAAACTTAGAGAATGTTAGTCTGCCGGTTATTTAGTTTGTTTAAATCTACTTTTGAAGCTCTGAAATTACTTAGATGTGCTGGAATTTATTATTGAAATTAACACATGGAGTGATGCTTTAAAAATCATATTTACTGCTTTAAATCAGTCTGGAACTGCAAGTTATTGCTGAATTTAATATAGAACGGTGAAATTATAATTATGAAAGTGCTTTACAGTGGTCAATTTAGTGGAATATCAGTGATGTGGTTGTTTAACCAAATCTGTTTACTTTACTTCAGAATTATTACGGATTACGCTCATTTAGGTAAGTTTACAGTTTATATTTTATTAGAAACTTCTTATTTAAGGTTGTTATGTGTTGTTTATTTACTTTTCTGAACCAGAAGTGTTGTTATCTCGATTTCAAACTATGGTATCATGTATCGAATGTTAACCTCAAACTTCGTCGGATTTTAACTGAATATTGAAAATAGAGAGTAAGGTAGCTTACAGCTTGCTATGCTGGTGGGAGTCAGGACAAACACCCGAAATCGGTTTACTCAGTGTGTGCAGAATGAGGGATGTCACCTACCAGATTTGATCTTCAAAACTAAGTAAAACAAAACTTTATTTATGTGCCTACATTATAAAAAAACAAATGAAAATTTTCTGATTCATACAATGGGTTTTATTAAGTTTTGAAAGAAGGAAGTTATGCTGCTGCACCCTGTAGTTTTCAATATTTCACAGCACCATACCGATATTATCGTATCAACCATTTAAAAATATCAATATTTTTGAACCAATATTATCGATTGACCTATATATCACAACAGGCAATCTTCTGGGGAAAATTAATAGAGTAAGGGTACGGCTACACTGGAACTGACTTCGGCCAATTGTTCACTCTGCCGAATACGGCCGATATCAGCGAACTAAACAAAAGTATGCAACAATATGGGTTCCAGCTACACTATGACCGGCCTACTCGGCCGAACTCAGCGGGATTCTGCCGACTTCCATCGTCGACCAAATAATTTTGTTTCATTCAGCCGAACGCACTTGTCTCGCGTTATGTGTGCATTTGCATTTAGCCCAATCGCCGCATCGAAATGAAAAAGCAGAAATGTATTTTCACTTATAAACGCATATTATAACTTGTTTTGATATTTCAGTAAAATGGCCATTTGACTATTTTTTGAAAATGGTTTTAAATAGTTTATTGATACACATTACTTACTGAGTACTAATTATTTTTTGACAAAAGTGCTTATTTTACATAAAATTCAGCGTTAAAATTTAGAGGATTTGAAAGCCCGCCAAAACGCTCCTGTGCTGCCTGGCGTGGGCCAACGACACTCGTGACATCACATGCCAGCAAGCGCTCACTCTATGTAAGTAACGTTTGGTTTGTTTCTCTGAATTGGAGTATAAATTATTATTATTATTATTGTTACTCCGCGATTCACTAAAAGTGTGTGGCGGAGGGTGCATTGCACCTATCGAAAAGGGTTATGGTTTGGAAGGGTTATAAGGGATATGGCAGGAGGCGCCCATGGGCTATTGTGAGGAACCATCCCCGCATTCGCGTGGAGTGATCTGGGAAAACCATGGAAAACCCAGATCAGGATGGCTGAGAAAACCCAGATCAGGATGGCTGATTGTTGGAGATATGGTTTATAAATAGTGTGTAGTACATCAATCTACAACCACAACAATAAAAACTCTCCAAATAAACATAAGTGTTCCCACATTAGCTGAAATAGGAAAAGAAGTTGCTACAACTTGCTCATAGAAACGCAGACGACATTGCGATTAAGTCGCATATCATTTACTGTAAATATAATTTGCACCATAATTTCTTTGAGATAATGTAGTACGCTGTTTAAGGTGAGTATCAGTAAAGTTAGGGTTCTTAGGTTTGATCCTCAATTTAGAATATGTTTTGTTATTTGTGAGCATTTTCTGTAGATACTAGTTGCTGTTGGTAGCGCCGCATATTCTTTTCCTAAAATCCACCAAAACATTTATATTTTTCCGAATGTTTCACAAATTTTTGGATAGCAAGAGAATTATAAACATTTGAGACATAACCAAAAAAGACAGAAACTGGACGTTACTTGCACACTGATAAAAAGTAAAAAAAAAAACCATTAAAAGTAAATACTACTTAAATAGATGCATTTATGTGAGAAAGGCAACATACAATTGTATCGTCAAGTGAAAATTCCAACAGAAAGTATTCAAAGCATTCCGGAATTGTTGTGAGATTAGCGTGTAATGTTATTGTTAAAATAAATTCACTGTCGAGTACTTGGGTTTTGTTGCAATGATGACGTATCTCTGGTACGTTTCAAAATTAAAAGCAGGAGGTCATCTTTTTATAAATGTTTTCTTGTATGACAGCAATTTATGTTTCAAACGGTTGCATGACGTTTTATACTTCTTCTAATAAAAACATTATTCTGTAAAGCGACAAACGGCAAACAGAAAAAAAAAATGTACACATGAAAAAAAATATTATCCTAATCAAGGTTCGAATAAAGGATCTTCAAATTCCTATAGCATTCTTTAACCCTGCAGCTACCTGGACACCATGGTTAATAGTGAACACTTAAACATCACAGTTTCTATGTGCATTGAAGTGAACGCGGTCGGCAAATAAATAAACAATAAATTCAGTTTCGTTGGAAAAAAATATTATTTACCTATAATTATTTATTTGCAGTTAAGAAATATTGTCCATAACATCCAGTTACTGTTGTGCTTACCTTATACTGCACTTGTATTTTTCTCGTAAATATCTGCTAAAACAACTAACTTAATTTAAAATTTTAGTCATTCTTATGAAGGATTTCTGTTAATCATTTTATATTCAACGCAAAATCTCAATATTAACAACAAATAGTTGAAAACTTGGATAGCGGGAAACACTCCATACACAGCTGTAGCACCTACCAGCAGGTGACGTCACTAAAGCAATCTCCAATCCCAGAACGTTTTCGGTCACGTGACAAGAGGCAAGAAAAATTTTATTTTTATTTCACTTTTTTAATTAAAAACAATCCATCTTTCTTTTCAAATTTAACAAAAATAGCTTCCTTAAGCATTAATCTAAGTGAATGACTACAATTTGTAATATATTTTGAATACTGTCAAATAGCCTATTACATACATTATCTGGTAAAACATATTCATTTTTTTGTATCACATCTCATAAATTTTCGATTTCAGTTGACAGCAGATAACTATATATTGATGATTTATAAACACAGATAAAAATTTTAAAATATATAATTATGAAATTGAAAATAAACATATAAATCAAACGAACTGTATCCCTGAGGGCCACAGCTAGTGTTGCAACCCTTACTATAGTATAGTATATTGTTCTTTATTTTCCGTAGGCGTACTTTATAATCTACGAAAGTAATAAAGTACATTACATAGTTTTTTTTTTCAACCCGACTCATGTTATCTCCTCACTGTTTGATCTCTTGGTACAAAAATAGTATCGAAATGCATTCTTAACAAACCATAACTAAGTCTTTGGCACATTATACTCGATTGAGAGATTTTTGCATTTCTGAACCTCAGCGTTACAGCAATACTTTCTTCTGGAGAAATACATTTAAATTCGAATATTTTTCCCCAGCAGGTCGGATTTCTTGCAAAATATAAAAAAATGACTCGGTTTCATTTTAAAGTATTCCAAAAGTTTAATTGGTTGTTCCAATAGTTTCCAGAAAAATGTACAAAATTCTCCCACTGCCTACTTCTCTGAAAAAATATCGTTTACCCACTTTTTCTATGACCAAACATGATATTAAATCTCAATAGAGTGTTCTCACTCAACATTTCCATAACGTCTGTTTCTTCCATTTTGCAACGGGATCTGTTGAGAACTGAACAACGATCGGTTGAAGTCTGCTGCCTGAGTGAACAAGCGGCCGAAGTTGGCTGCGGTGTAGCTGTACACTAAGCCCGTGTTACTTGTTTCTGTGAAATGTTACTATGCGAGTCAATTAGGACACTTGAGTTGTAGTTCAGCAGTGATGATGGCACAATAGGACAATGACAATAAGATAGTGATTTTGGAATCAGTAAGTTTTTCTTTAACTTTGAACTAAAATATTTCAATGATTTGGGGACTCTTCTTCAGTTCTCAAACCTTCAAAATCATGGTGCATGATTGAGTGCTTATTTGTTACATAATGATGTTTCTTTCCCAACATTTTACAAGATCAAAGTCCAGATTAACAAACATTAAATTGTAATGGCAGTGTTCAGAACTCATGTTAAAGGATATAAACATTTCTTATTTAAGTATTCAGAGTAAACCTTCTTAATTGCAAAAGTGAACTTTTAGTTTTGTAATCTAATGTCGAATTGTGGTCGTTTCATCTCTTAAGAACTTAGTTATTTATAAATATAATAAAACTGTAACTACAAGAAAGTCTGAACAAACAGTATATTTTTGAAAAAATGAGTTTGGCACACGGTTAATGACCAATAGAAAAGAAAGCAACTGTTTTTATTTAGTGTACTTTTAAACTACTGGTTGTATTTACTTAATTATTATAATAAAAATGCTTATTGTGATTTTAGTGCATGAAGTAGGGAAATTGCCACTGAAGCAAGCACTCCATTGCAGTTAATGGTCACTTATCTTTTGAAGAAATTAAGTTACATTTTGTTTCTCATCATTAACATCTTAACTGAGACAGGATTGCTTTAATCTGTATATTAACAGTCTATGTAAATAAAACTGCAGGCAACAGTTAGTTTCAATATATAGGCCTACTTAAATTCCTTATTTAAACAATATCTAAGAACTTTCCTGGTACTACCAACTTTGAAAAGAGTGAATCATTTATTCTATTTCAACATATTTCTGTGCAAGACAATCCATTATAGCTTTACACAATAAGTGCTTCCTTGTTTATATGCCTAATAAAGGGATACAACGAAGACTAAGGAATTGTCACCGGAGTGTTAGCTCCATCGCAATTAAAAATTAATAATAACAATATAATTTCCACCTTAGTATACTGTGTCTCCTTCACCAGGGTGACCCTGCAAAAACTTTTGAAAGGCATGAACAGTGATGTAAACTGGATAGTTTGGCTGTAGAAAATATGAGATGCTTTTACTGGCCTATTAAGCATACACACCCCCCCCCCCCCCCCCCCCCCCCACACTCTGCACCACCACCACCACCACCACCACGAATTAAAAACTGTCATAATATCTTTAAAATCAACACACAAGTTTATTCATAATCAGTTTAGTTTTCCAGACTATAATGAAGTACCAATATTGGAATTAACAAATTAAGATTAGTTTGTAGTTTTTAATTTAGTTTTCTGTAGTGCTGTAACAGTATTTTTCTTCATCATCTGATACTTGTGACATTTGTTGGCAGAACCACCTTTTTAGAGATTAGCAAGTATTCAGACATCTTTTCAAAAATGAATACTGACAAGATGTGCTGAGAAAGACTTTTTTCAACCTACAATAGCAAACAGATTGTACACATTTTACCCTCTATTACAAGAATTAAGTGGCAGAAACAAATCATGTCAACCCATCTCTATTTCTTGGCTAAGTTGAAATAGTTGGATAAAGGAAACAAAGAAACTGCCGCGAGACACTGAAAATAAGATAGGATAGGGAAAATAAACAGTTACCCGTCACTTACCACAGATGAAGGCAGGAGGGCGAGACACGTAAAAACACAAAAACAAACGAATTGCACAATATTTCGACTTTAGTCTTAGTCATGTGGGAGCCGAGACATATGGCAGGGGGAAAGATGTGGTCACATCCCAACCCGCCACATGACTAAGACTAAAGTCGAAATATTGTGCAATTCGTTTGTTTTTGTGTTTTTACGTGTCTCGCCCTCCTGCCTTCATATGTGGTAAGTGATGGGTAACTGTTTATTTTCCCTATCCTATCTTATTCTAAGTTGAAATAGCACATATTCCATACCCACAAAACAAACAAAAGGCAGAAATGAACACTTTGAAATACTAATTAGTAGATGGAAATAAAACTATTACTGCAATTAGATGACTAAAACAAAGATTTAACCATTCCTGGAGGCTGAAGAGAATAAGCAGAGGATTTTATTTTTCAGTTTCATGGATTTAAAGTGATCAGTGATATGACAGGTCTTATTCACTTACAGAGCTTTCAGTATTTAGTTTCTCCAACAAGCTTTCCACAACAATTGACATCATAGTCCGGTTTGCATCATGGATGTATTCCTTCTTGAGAGCTTCTTTTATCTGAGACGTCATTTCACGAAAAAAAATTTGGCTCTCAACATTTTCAGTTCCTGCAAATTATAAATGTGCTTAATTATTAGTAACTGAAAACAAGATTTCAAATGACTCCATAATTTCATGTATTCTGATTAGATATGTTGAAAACTCCACAACGTATTTTCTATTTCAGAAGGTGCATGAATATGAAAGAATTGTATGAAATTGCATATAATTTATTATTATTAATTGTGATAGCTTATGCCCTGTGAAAATTTCCCTTCACATCTTCATGCATTTTATTCAGATTTTTATTTTAAATTCTTTTATTGACAGAGGTATATTGCTTAATGGATCGCTCAATAACTTATTTCAGTTCATAACTCCCTTAGTTAAATATAAAAAACTTCACCATTTCCTTTTGCTGAAATAAAGTACTAATTTATGGTCATCTTCTTTTCTCTTCTTGAACTCCTGTCTATTCCAGCTTCATCATGTCACACATATGCACCTCCTGTATTGATGTGATTTCACATATAGTTCCTAAATTATATTAGATACAAAGTGTGTTCTTCAATAATGTATTCAGACAAATATAGGGAATTGGGATAAAAATGCTTGGTATGGTGGGATAGTATGGGATCCACATTCTGGGTATCAAATACGTAAGTTGGAGGGAGCAGCTAGATTTTTCTGTAGTAATTACACTGACTAGAACACTACCAGTAACTGATATGATAAAGGAACTGGGTTGGGGGTCATTGGAAGACAAGAGGCCAGTGAAGACAGTGTTGTTTTGCCAGGTGGCTATTGGCAACTAGCTGTTACCCACAACTTCCTAATCTTTATTACTAAATTGGGTATAGAAAGCTGTAAGTTTTTCTGGTACATCTTTTGTCAATATGTTTAGTACACAACATTTTGGGATTTGCTGTCCTATATTAATATATATAAACTCATGAACAAGTTACATATAACTGCCCATGAGAAAAAAAAACATGTCTTTTCTAAGTGTACCCCTACTACTTTATTGGCCGTTGTTTTGGCTTTATGCCTCATCAACGTCGAGGCCATTAGATGCGGGATGGGATTGGGGACAAGTAACAGGAAAAAATTCGACCATGGCCTTTTGAAGGAAATATCCCGGCATTCGCCTGGAGTGATTTGGAGAAACCATGGAAAACCCAAATCTCGATGCCTGGATGGGGATTCGAACAGGTGTCCTCTCAAATGCGAGGCCAGAGCATTAACCACTTACCTAAGAGGCTCAGTTTTACTGTCTGTACCTGGGCTAATTTTAGTGGGAGGTGTAGTCTTTTAAACTGAAATGGTAGGTCTGTTGGAATTAAAACATCACCATCTTTTGCCTTTCCAGTCATGATCACAACTTTTATTACGTTGCATCCCAATTGTATTATGCGTAAGCATGTGCTGTTGCACAGTCACGTCACATTGAGGTTGCACAGCAATAGTATGAGAACCTCAAATTTTAATCTTAATTTATAAGAAGGCAGTCCCGATAACTCTGGAGAGTTGAGGAACACTGCAGGATATCAGGTGACTTAGAATCTATAACACTGTCCACCAACATACTATTTCGCCTTACACTTGCTACAATGGCTCAAAACTTTTAGGTAAATACAAATAGCCAGATGCAATTCAGACCCCACACATATACTGTATAACAGAGACAGTATATAGCTATATACTTAAGTTATGTCTGTACATAAATTTATAAACATGTCATCCGTCTGTCTGTCAATGTTCAGATAGTTTTCAAACGTCATGAGAAAAGATGTTATTTATCCTGAAAAAAATATCATATTTCTTTCATAATGGTACCTAGTACTTCCTTAGTAAATTTCATCAATATCACTTTACATGATTAGTAGTGAAAACATAGCAAACAGACAGAAACGCAGAGTTACTTTCACATTTATAATATTAGTGTAGATAAGGCTTGGGAGGATATTGGTAGAAGAATTAGGAGTAGTATGTGGAAGGTAAGAACCACAAACACAAATTAGGGCTTGATTTCTGGTGTAAGGGAGTGGGTAGAATAATTAATTTTGCTGGTGAAATCTGATATTTAACTACAGAAAATATTTTCAATACACACACCAACCAAACCACTATTTATCACCACTATAAACACATACATATGAGGACTGATCAAATATAATGAAGACTTCTGAAACAGATGCTAAATCTTGTTTCTACAGTGTACTTTTTACTATAATCTGTGAACATGAGATTTTGCACAAATTGCATTAACAGTTGAAATTCCAAATGTTTAGATAGCATCCATTCTTCAATGAAGGAAAGGAAGTGGCTCTTGCGAAGGCAAAAGTTGTTTGTTAGCAAGACCGCATGATTTTTTTTTTTTTTTTTTAACATTCAGACGTTAAAAGTATGTATATACAATTTTTCAGCTTGAACAATAAGTATTAATATTATTAATTTAACTGTGATGGAGAACATGCTTTGGTGGCAGTTCCCCTAGTCATCTAATTACCCCCTTTTTTATTATTTTTAAATTATCTTATATACTTTGAGTGTTAATTTTCTTTTTTCTTTTTTTTTTTTTTTTAAAATTGCTTAACCTCTCTTAACAGCGAGGTCTTTCGAGATGGGAAAGGATGGGGGGGGGGGCAAGGAATGGGAAGGAATTTGGCCATGGCCTTTTGAAGGAAGCATCCCAGCATTTGCCTGGAGTAATTTGGGAAACCATGGAAAACCCAAATCTGGATGCCTAGATGTGGATTCGAACCGCCGTCCTCCCAAATGGGAGGCCAGAACAGTAATTAAGTGTTGAATTCCACTCCCTATCTATGTAAGCGATTTAAGAATTTTAAATTTCTTCAGAATTTCTGATAAATTATTCAACTTCATTTAGTAATTTATTCCAATCCCTTACACCCTCACCCACAAAAGAAAATTTTCCCACTCCCTTAACCATGAAATCGAGTGCCAGCTTGTGGTCATGGTCGCCTTTCCCCTTCCATGCACTATGCCTAATTCTTTGACCAATGTCCCTACAAGTCCCATCACCAACATATACCTTGTACACTCCCAGCACCCTCTTCACCCTTCTGTCTTCAATGGACTCCCAATCCAGCTCCTTTATCATGGGCGCCGGGAGGGGGGTGTAAGGGGGTGCACTTGCACCCCCCTGACATCCCGGGTCGCCGTCTAGGCAGTAGTAGAACATAAAAAAAAAAAGGTCACCCAGCCCTGAAATTTTTGGGCCGATAAGGGGGGGGGGGGCCACCAATGCAGCCCTGGTGCACCCCCCTACATCCCGGATCGCCGTCTGGGCAGTAGTAGAGCTAAAAAAAAAAGGTCGCCCAGCCCGGAAATTTGTGGGCCGATAGGGGGGCGGGGGCACCAATGCAGCCCTGGTGCACCCCCCTAGAAGCAATCCTGCCGGCGCCCATGTCCTTTATCATATCAGATGCAGAATGGGTCCTGTGATAATTTCCACAAATAAGTCTAGCTGCTTTTCTTTGCACACCCTCTGACTCTTGTATTTGACAGTTAAAATGTGTGTCCCATCCTACACTGCCATATTCAAGCAATGGTCTGACTAATGTTTTGTAACCCAATTCCTTAACTTCTCTTGTACATGCTCTCATCATCATCTCCAGTAAATGAAGGATTTCAAATCTTTGCTAACACCTGCCAATGTGCTCTGCCTAGTTGAGTTTGTCATCAAATGTCATGCCAAGCCTATAACAAGCAATTCTGATCCTGCCCTATAATCATATACAACCTTTAGTTTTTTATTTGCGTACCTAATAGACTGACTTTTCTTGGCATTTATCTTCATTCCATGTTGAACCACCCATTTAGATATTCTATCCAGGTCAACCTTGAGCTGTTCACATTCTTCTCTTGTTTTGATCCTATTATATACGATTATGTCATCTGCAAACAATCTAAATTCTGACTATAAACCATCAATACAATCATTCATTATAATGATGAATAGTAACAGTCCCAACACACCACCCTGTGACACGCCCATATTCACTTCCAACTCTTTTGATAATGCATTTCCTACTCTAATGCTTGTTTTAAGAATTCCTGTACACAGCAAGTCACTTTTTCATCCACTACAATAGTTTTCAAGTTATTTAAAATCATTTTATGGCTCACTCTGTCAAATGTCTTAGAAAGCTCTAGTGCTACACTATTAACATGCTGCCCCTCCCTCCCTTGTTCAACTGATCTAAAATATCTTGCATACAGCCCTCCATCTGAGATTCACATACATATCCTTGCCTAAAACCATGTTTTTAATTTGCAAATCATTTTTCTTCACAGACATTTCTGATGTAGTTGCATATCTGTAAATTCTTGGTGAAGTTAGAGAGGCCTATTGATTCAAAAGATGCAAGATTCACATATATAACATCCTGCTTCTGAATGAAAATGCTTTATCCCACACTCCTACTGCTACATAAATGAAATTGCAAGAACTTCAATTGACAGCTTCGTATACTTTCCCCTATAATCTCATTTTTCACACTGTGACTGTCATTTTTTAAGGACCACTTAAAAATTGATTCAGGTGTGAAGAGATTTCCCAATGATAAAGTGATACTACAAGACTATGTGCAACTGGCTGTGTTCATATCAAATCTTTATAAAGGTATTTAAAACAGGCAGTTTGGCTGAAGTAATGTGCTCACCATAATGGAGGCTATCTAAAATAATAAAAAAAGTTTGTTTTTACATATATTAATCTAAAGGATATTTTTCAAAAATATTATTGTTCATATCTGTAGAAAAGCTTCTCAGATTTCAAGTCACGTCAGTTGAATTACCTGGTGATGTTTCTGATGCTTGCACCACTTCCGAAACTTCGCCATACGTTTCAACTTTGACGCAGCTTGAAACCCGAGAGGTTTTACTACAGTGCTGCCAACGTGAAGATGTACATAATTATCTATTGTTCATATATGATTGACTGTAATATGTTTATGTTACATCAAGAAAAACTTTTACAATACAGATAATAGATACTAACTGTATATATTAACAAATAACGTACCTTCATTACTAACAGAATTATCTAAAGCAAGATGTAAAGATTTTTCAATAAATGGCTTTAGCACATTGGGTGGGATACCTCTGCACAAATTAGTAAGATTCTTAAACAAGGAAGATATATCGTCTTTCTGAAACAAAGTTTAATGACATAAGAAAAATTAATTCAGAATCACTTATTGTACCTGTTTGTCATGCAATAAACAGGAGATTGAAACACACGAAAGATATATTTGCAGTAATAAATCAAAACCGAGTGTATGTTTTTGTATCTCTGGGGTAATCAACCACTTATCAATTAACAATGATGACAGGAAGTTTGGTTACACATAGAACAAAACAGACTACAAAAACTAAATAGTTCAGCAGCCAATGTCATGTGAATAAGGTGCAAAACTGAAATATTATACGTGGTTTTGTTTGTCACATATGTTTTTCATTTGTCTTAGCCTTCGACTTTGGTGAGTGATAGGTCGTTTTCTCAAGTAAAAATTGAGAAACATTTTAAGTTTAGAGAACATTTTACAACATATTACGTAATATTTTGAAAATAAGGAAGGATAGGGAAAATAACTCTTTACTTCATGAACACAAAAATGTGAACACACCTGTGGCAGATCTCGATGTGTTCACACTTGATACCCTTGTCATATGTCTCAGCTCTAATATGACTAAGGCCTTTTTCCGAAATATTGCAAATTGTGTTCATGCTTTTGTGTTTGTCCTAACTTTCCTGTCTTAATTTGTGATAAGTGATGGATTATTTCCCTCATTTTCATTGCCTAGCACCAGTTTTACTGTCACTGTTATCAAAAAAAGTATTGTTCTTTATGCTTCAAAATCAACAAGATCTCTTTTGCCTGAAGCTAGACAAGAAGTTTAGAAAATCCATTTTATTGTTAAAACAAGTAGAGCATAATTTTTTATTTGAGTTTTTTTGCAGTAAAAAGTTTCTGGGATACTTACAGACTCCATCGAGATATCTACATTGACTATGAAACCTTCTAGGAATTTCCTTGCTGAGACTGAAGACGCAGCCTGCTTTGAAGCGACAGTAAGTGCACATTCCTTTACATCTTTTCCATAGTTGATGAGATCATTGAGAAAAGACCAGTTGAGTGGTGGAAGTGGCTTTGGGTAGTCATAGCCAAGAATTCTAAGGCACTCTGCAGCAACAATTCTCTCTCTGTTGGTTAGTTCAGCTTGCTTTGACAAAGTCACCACAAGATCAGTCACACCTCGACAGATACAGTGGTGAGGCAAGCTGGAGTAGGTATTTGGCTCTCCCCTGCCTGATGGTAGCATGTAGACACCACCACGAAAGCACAGTATCTCTGCTGAAAGCCATTCACGCAATGCATGGCCAGCTGATTCAAGTGCTTCACTTTTTACACCTTGCAACAGCTGACCCCAGCATTCGCCTGCAAAAAAACAGCTGTCAATAAATTTAAAATAAGTAATACCAAATAATTTTGGAAGTGTAATAGTGGAGCATTCTTTCCAAACTAATGTGAGCTTAAAAAGGTAAAGAGTAGATTAGTGGAAACAGGTGCTGATATTTATCTTCTACTAGTTGACCTGTCCAAATTTCAATAAACTGTTTGTGATCATTTTGTAAATTACTGAAAATCTACTGAAAATGTGTAAACAAAGGAAAAATGAGAAAAAAATGTATTTCTGACTGATCATTGTATTTATTAACAATTGTGTCCATGGATATTCAATTTGAGGAGGAGCACATTCAAAAGTATGCCAATGGGAAATTTTGCCTTTGATATGATCAGAAGTACACCACTGAAATGCTGGAAATGTGTTATGTGCCTAGAATGTGATTGACTTGAAACTATGCAGTTTTGTTCCAAAATTTAAGTTGCAACTGAATTAAGTCAGAATTTTGTATTGACCAAATAATTTATTTTCTTCCATTAAATTTGAAATCTCAAGGTGTTTATTTACATTTTGATTTCAATCATCACACCATCAAAGCAGTTTTGATTGTTTCATAGACTTTGCATTGTTCGGTCTAATGCCTTCAAGGACACAGTGAGATCAAAAACGTTTTTCCTGTACCACTGGGAGCATGCAAGAAGAAAATACCTCTAGTTCCATTATTCACAACTTTCATGAGTGTGTTGTACCCATATTTTTGTAGTCGATTCAACAATGGAACGTTTGTTCAAACTGATTCTCGCAATACATCCCAATCATATTGTTTTTCGCGTTTCATCTCTTGATTAAATGTGTTGTGCATCAGACGCCTAATGGAGGAAATACCTTGTTTGATAGAATCAAGCCCATGTCCTTATTTAATATCAATGAAAGAGAAATAAAATAATTACATTTGTTGGACAGATTATGAAACACCACAAAAATAAAAGCAAAGGTAATTTTATTTTAATTTAGGCTGGAATGCGTTTTTCCTGATTTTTCTTCAGAGCTGCCATTTTTTCCCCACTAGAATTCATTCATTTGGTTTATTACCATACCAGAAACATAAAGAATAAAACAAAAAAAGAATCACGCATATCCATCATTCAAATCGTGAGTTATAATCTCGAGTTCATCAAAAAATCCCATAAAAAAGCACTTTTCGTTTTCCAAATTTTCCCAGCAACTTTTCCAGTTTTTCTTTCTTTAAAAACCTCATTCGGACTAGTCTGAACATTTTTTAAAAGAATTAGCCAAATTGATCTATAGAAAAAAGCACTTTCAGTTTTCCCAAATTTTCTGGGCAACTTTTCCAATTTTTCTTTTTCTAAAAATCATATTCGGACTGCTATGAACATTTTTTTAAAAAATAGCCAGATTGGTCCAGCCTTTCTCAAGTGATACAGTTACCAACAAACAAGATTTAATTTTTATTTATATAGATAATGGAACGGCCTGCACTAAAGAACTGTCAAAAAAACTAGTTCTTAAGTACTAGAAGAATTATTATGTGAATAAAAGGTTTATTTCACAGAGAGATTTTCTTCTGAATCATAACTAACATTTCGGGGTTTCCTTAGCTATATTCATATAGAACTATTCAGGCATAGATTAGGCATCAAAACATTTTGCAGGAATAGTTATTTTCTAGCATCATAAAAAAAGTTTCACAAAGTTGTATTAAGAGCCACTGATAAATAACACCAGCTACAACATTTTGCCTTATCATTTATGGTAATCATTTAATTGTAGCAAAATATAAATTATTACAGAATGAAAAATTTTCTACTTGCAGAACTAAATGCGTAAATGAAGAATACTCTGTAGTTTAGCTACCAGGTTCCACATAAATAGCTTCACATATAAGCAACAAATACAACTGTGTGTATCGGCATTAATAGGAATCTAATTATTTATTTTAAATAATGGAATGTTACCATAAAATAGTAAATAAAAAACTGACAGGAGAAAATTATTTATTACTGTTTGTACACCATTGAAATATGATGGAGAAAAGTTGATTTAATATATATTTCTCCATCTGGAAAAGTTTTTTAGTTTGATCTTCGATAGTAAAAATATTCAAACTGCCAATCCAATTTCAGTTCAACATTTGTAAATAGATTTGTTATAGATCATTTCAAGTGCCAGACTTGTGAAGATATTCTGGGGTGGTACTACTATCTATAATATAAAAATGAATCCCAAAATGTGTTGGTAAGCGCATAACTCAACAACGCCTGGACCAATTTGGCCAATTTTTTTTTTTTAAATGTTCGTTGGAGTTCAAGGATGGTTTTTACGGCGAGAAAAATTCCAATAATTGCCGGATAAACCCTTAAAACAGCCCTTTTCTTTTTCCAACCCTTAAAACAGCCCTTTTCTTTTACCCATATAAACGTTTCCTATACCATTTATCAGATTGCAATGAAACTTTGGAGAGTTTTCGAGTGTGCGTCTGCAAAGGTTCCTGTGAAAAAAAATTTCAAAAAAGTCAGCCCTATTCCCCATAACACCCCATAATTTAGGCAAAACCACATTTTTTATTCGATTTAGATAGGAATTTGTACACTTATACTTTAAAACAAAGAAAAATACTGCCAACATATGATTTCCGAATATTCATCCCCTCTCCCCCTTTCCACCCCCATTACGTTTTTACCCCATAATTTAGGTAAACCAAATTTTTTATCCGATTTAGATAAGAATTTGTACACTTATACTTTAAAACAAACAGAAAAATACTTCCAACATATGCTTTCCGAATATTCATCCCCTCTCCCCCTTTCCACCCCCATTACGTTTTTACCCCATAATTTAGGCAAAACCACATTTTTTATTCGATTTAGATAGGAATTTGTACACTTATACTTTAAAACAAACAGAAAAATACTGCCTACGTATGGTTTCCGAATATTCATCCCCTCTCCCCCTTTCCACCACCATTACGTTTTTACCCCATAATTTAGGCAAACCACATTTTTATCCGATTTAGATAAGAATTTATACACTTATACTTTAAAAAAAAACAGAAAAATACTGCCTACGTATGGTTTCCGAATATTCATCCCCTCTCCCCCTTTCCAACCCCATTACGTTTTCACCCCATAATTTAGGCAAACCACATTTTTATCCAATTTAGATACGAATTTGTACACTTATAATTTAAAACAAACAGAAAAATACTGCCTACGTATGGTTTCCGAATATTCATCCCCTCTCCCCCTTTCCAACCCCATTACGTTTTCACCCCATAATTTAGGCAAACCACATTTTTATCCAATTTGGATAAGTTTTTGTACACTTATACTTTAAAAAAGAGAGAGAAATATTGTACACATTAATTTCACAAAAACCCAATCCCTCTCCTCTCTTTCCACCACCTTAATTACACCTTCTGTCTGTCTATCTGTTTGTCCTCTATGCGCTCCTAAACCGTTCGTCCGATTATGGTGAAACTTTGGTGAGTTGTCGAGTGCGCATCCGGGGTGGTTCCTAAGAAATAAAATTTCCAAAAAACCACCTCCTCTTCCCCATTACACCCCATAACTTAACAAAACCTACGGATTTTATCCGATTTGTACGGAAATTTGCGTACATATACTTTAAAATAAACAGAAAAACACTGTCACATTTGGATTCCAAAAACGCACCCCCTTTCCCCCTTCCCGCCCCTTAATTTTTACACAAACCTATACTTTTTATCAGATTTCAATGGAACTTTGCACACATATACTATTAATAAAATAGAAAAATGCTGTAGACATTAATTTTACAAAAACACAATCCCTCTCACCCTTTCTACCCAAAAACCACCCCCTCCTCCCCCTTGCATCCCATAATTTAAAAAAAACACAGATTTTATCTGATTTTGATGGAAATTGGCACACAGAAAAACACTATAGACATTATTTTTACCAAAACCTAATCCCTATCCCCTTTTCCACCCAAAAACCACCTCCTCTTCCCTCCTACTCCCCATAAATTAAGAAAACCTACAGATTTTAACCAATTCTTTAAAACAAATTGAAAAATATTGCTTACTTAGGGTTTCCAAAAACGCCATCCCTCATACCCCTTCACATCCCCCTAATTTAAACAAATACACAGATTTTATCCTATTTCTATAGAAATTTGCACACGTATACTTTAAAACAAACAGGAAAATACTATCTACATGTGGATTCCAAAAAGGCAACCCCTTCGTCCCCTTTACATCCCCTTAATTTTTTGCCACTGTGTCATATATAAAGGTACAGTTTTTACCCGATTTTGAAGGAATTTTAACACAGGTATACTTTAAAACAAGCAGAAAAATACTATGTAAAT
Source organism: Vandiemenella viatica (assembly GCA_031002005.1). Lineage (NCBI taxonomy): Eukaryota > Metazoa > Arthropoda > Insecta > Orthoptera > Morabidae > Vandiemenella > Vandiemenella viatica. The sequence continues at coordinate 190,766,718 of JARYHS010009186.1, forward strand.
TTGGCTAGCCTAATCCCACCCCTCTTCCCTTTTACCCCCTCCCTTCTTAATTTCCAATTATATTTATCAAAACCCACAAATTTTTATCCGATTATGATGAAACTCTGTTGAGTTGTAGAGAGTACGTCTGGGAAGGTTCCTGATTTTTTTTTTTAAAAAAAAACCCTCCACCCCTTAATTTAAACAAACCCATAGAATTAATCAGATTTCCACCAAAATTTGCAACATATGGTATCCAAAATTTCAACCCCTTTTCCCCTTTAAACCCCCTTAATTTTTGCCAATATACCTTATATAAAGCCAGTCACTTTTAAGGAACTTTGCACACACATACTTTAAAATAAACTGAAAAATACTGTCTACATTTGGTTTGCCTAAACCAAGTCAAGCAATAGCGAAGCATTGCCGGGTCAGCTAGTTATATATATATATATATATATATATATATTGTTAGGAAACAAAGGCGCTAAAAGCGGATATATTGAACATTGGATAGGATAAAAAACCACCGCTTACCAAAGAAGGGGATTCCAGCGGCGTTGGTACACGAAAAAAACACGAACACACAAAGAATAAAATTTTCGAGCATGGCTCTTCCTCAGTAGAAGTGAGATGGCTGCACGCAAGCGCTGCCAGCAGCCAACTGCGTGAGCCACAATTTCGGTGGCTCATGGTGGGGGGAAATACATCATGGCAGGAAGTGAGGGAGAGGGTAGAAGAGTACAGGCTGGAAAACGGTGATGAATGGCAAGTATAAAGCAAAACTGTACAAGGTCCTGATGTGGAAGGGTAGTATACCTCAGTTAATCAAGTAATGGACACAAGCGGGGGGGGGGGGGGGGGGGGGTAATTGAGTTGAAACTAAAACTCGAAATCACAATCTATAAAGATAGGCTCTGGTGAGCGGTGGTTCTGTGAGGGAAGGTGGAAGTGAGGGGGATGGGTGGGAGGAAAATTGGTGCTATCTTAAATTTAGACCTGGAGATTGTCTGGTCCCCAGTTGGTACTGATAGGCCAGTTCCCACCTTCTAAGTTCTGAAATACTGCTTTTATCTATATATATATATTTGCTGTAGTTGATCAGCTCATTGTATACTTTAAACTATACACCAATTTCTCTAACTAATATAAACATGATAACAATGAAAAAAAGACGCTAAGTTGCGGAAAGGAATCAAATTAGGATAGGGAAATGAGCCACCACTTACCTTTAGATGATGGATGTGGGGCGCGAACACACAGAAAAGACACAAACACAAATAAAGAAATTTTCGGGAAAAAACCCTTCTTCAACAAGAGAACATTATTAGAGGTGGGTGCACCCGGAGACTGCCTCACGGAAAGACCGCCAGTCGAGAAAATGGTGGGGGGAAAATTCAAACATAGGAAAAGTAGAGGGGCAGTGAATCAGAGCTCATACCCAAGCAAAAATTTTTTTTTAAATATCCAAACTAATTTCTGGTTGGTGGGAAGATCAAAAAATAATATATATTGAAAAAAAATTAAAATATTATACAAATAAAAATATATATAATAAATATTATTATTATATATATTTTTATTTTTTATTTGTATAATATTTTTTTTTTCAATATATATTATTTTTTTGATCTTCCCACCAACCAGAAATTAGTTTGGATATTAAAAAATGTTCTCTTGTTGAAGAAGGATTTTTTCCCGAAAATTTCTTTATTTGTGTTTGTGTCTTTTCTGTGTGTTCGCGCCCCACATCCATCATCTAAAGGTAAGTGGTGGCTCATTTCCCTATCCTAATTTGATTCCTAATATAAACATGAGATTCACATGATTCAGAAGAAGTTCTCTCCAGTTCATCTAACTCTACAACTGCAACTGCTTGAAATTGATTGGCTCGCAAGTCATAATTGACTCTCTTTCTTCAAAATACTACTTTTGCAGCTGCAATTCAACAGTAGGTTCAATCCTTGCTCTCTTGTTGTCTGACATGATCTGTCACCCTATATCTCACTGCAACTTAATTCTGTAACTGACTGTCCCACAAATCACAATTGTCTTCTTTAAATCAAATGCTTACTACGTTTTGGAAAAAATCGGAAGCCAGGTGGTTTTATTCTTCTTTCAATGCTCTACTTCATTGTGTCTTGATGGATCCTCTCACAGCTGCACCGACCAGACTGATGTTTTGCTGTCTGTCTCAATCCAAGAAACCAATGCTCCCCATGCGCTATGCATTACCACCAGAGTTAAACATTCAAACAATACATTTAACCTGAAGCATATGTGTAAGGGGCTTGTTTCCTTAAAAATTGGAATAGTCATCCAATGTGTTCATTTGAACAATAACATAGCAAATATAAGTTTTTAAAAAAGTGGAAATTTTAGATAAAAAATGTCAAACCCATCTATAAAATAAGCTTACAAGGGATGTAAGGAAGAACATCCTCTGGTTTTCTGGCAGCATCAACTGGTGTCTTGGCATAGGAGCTTGGGAGCTTTAGATTCCGCCGATAGCATTCTGGAAATGTTTGCAAGCTAAGTTGACTCAGATCAAATTTTGAAAGGGCACTGTAAATAATAAAAAAAATTCTTTGTCAGTAACACTGTTCATAAATGGAGGCCACAATATTGGTGCCAAAAAATTGGGCCATATATACACATATAATAAATAAACTAATAATATACAATCGTTATGTGGTATAAAATGTCAATCAAATTCATGAGAAGACAGAGAAAGTAAAACCATCAATGAAGACAGGGGTCTTGTAAGAACAATGATGGTTGAAAGAGATAAAATTCTTGATAAGTAGTTAATTAGTGAAAAGTATTTGTTTAAAGGCAAATTGGGCAACATTACATCAATAGTACTTCGAGATATTGGGTGAATAGTTTACTGAATAATATTTTTCAACATTAATCTGTACCATTCAATATTATGTTGGCTATATGTAAAACATACGAGAAATTGACTATTTCATTGTGACAGCATTTTGGTCTCTAATATTCCAACTACAGGTACTATGAAAAAGAGTAACAGACTGCAGTGAAAATAATCTTGCTTGAATTGTTTCAAAGAGCTTTCTAAATTTTTGAACTGTATAAAAACATGACAAATGATAAGAAAAATTAGGAAAAAATAGTTTTTCTTTTTATAAGCAACTACCCCAACTAGAGATGACTAAGGATAAGGAAAATAACCCATCGCTCACCAAAGTTGAAGGCTGTGATGAGAATACAAGAGACAAATACAAATATATAACATTTTGGTTTAAAACCTTATCCATGTAAGGAAGATCGGGCCATTTGGCAAGGGAAGCATGCACACAACAAAGTTTACCTCATGATTAATGAGCTAAGCTTTGATGTGTACGCCAAATGGCCTGATCCTCCAAACGAATAAGGTTTTAAACCAAAATATTGTATATAAGAACTAAGTTTTTCTCGGCACTGAGAATATATGAAATGTTCTCAGGTAACTAGTTACCCGAGAACATTTCATTAAAATATTGTATGTTTGTGTTCATTTCGGGCGTTGTATGCTTTTTACAGATTTCAACTTTTGTTAGTGATGGATTATTTTTGCTATCCTTTGTTATTTATTTTGCCTGCAAACCATTTCCTTTTTCTTTAGTATCAATCTGTAATTTTAATTTGAACAAGTAACTATTTTACAACACAAGCAAATTTAGAAAATAAATTTTTAATTTCGCCTTACAGGAGAGTATGAAAATTTCAATCAATCTATATCTTTTGTAGTCATCCTCAAAGCAACTGACATGGTGTCACTATGTGACTGTTGGAGTGAGATTTTGTAGATCAATATCAATATCTTTTTTAAAATGAAAATTAAGTGTGCCAAATGATCAGTCTCATTTGAATAGAATTTTTATGCATTTTCCAAGTTTAAAATGTATTGGCACATGTTAATGTCAAAGAATATATGTTTCATAACTTAAACAATGAATTGTAGCATATACTTAATAAACACAAAAGTAGAGAATATTGCACCACAAGTTGTTTCTTACAGTCGGTTGATGGAAGTTATATGTGACTTTACAATCGTGTAAAAATTGTATTAATCATTGCATTATCCTTTAAATGTTTCCACTTTAACGGGTCATCCAGCACATCCTCTTCAGGAGGCTATGCTTATTTTCAAAGCAAGTTCCACCCACTGCCAGTTTGCTAGGCAATAGGAGAGTAAATGTGTTGCCACCTGTCTATGAAACATGTAATTTGTGTTCTATGTGATAAGTACAGTGTAGTTTATGAGGTGAGGATTGGGAACCGCCCAGGTTATTGCAGGAAACCACCTAAAAATCAAAATCAAGAATGCCTGTATGAAGGGTCCAGTATTTGGAACTATACCTGTTGTACCTCTCTGATCCATTATAGTGGCACCTAAATACACGAAGTCATACTGGCAGGTAATAATTGTAATAATGATTATCTCATTTTTATATAATTTTTAATGTAACAGTTTCATATCATGTTTCCAATTTGAGTGAATTTTTGTATTTACAAGTCACTGGAAAGCATAGTTAACCATAAGCAAATTTAAAGGTTCTTGATTTATAACTCTGCTCAAATTCAGATATTTATATCGAACTGTGTATTCCTGAAAGTGTGTTAAATGAATACTTCACTAATATCTTTCATACAACTGTAAAATGTAGTTTATTTAATATTTACCAATTAAAAATGTGTGGGAATGTTTGAGTTAAAAGCATTTTGCACAAAAGGGAGAAACATTTAAGTATATGCCATACATTATATAGTTAAGTGTCAAAATATTTATACTCTCTCCAACCATCCATTTGATTTCAACAGTTTATTTTACCAGCTAAAACAGAAAAAAATATACTTGGAAAGAAGAAGTGTTAAAATTATGCTTTAAATGAAGTAAAGTGACAAATATAAACAGGTAATTCAAGTCAAAGGTTATAAAGGACAGAGAATGAAACTATCACTTACTATAACAGATGACGTGATAGCAGACTCACGGTCTCCTTATATGGTGACTCAGTTCCTGTGTTACAGCAGACATGCAAAACATCATTCTTACTTATAAAGGCCTTGTCCAAAAATATGCTTTTATGTAATTATGCCATGCCCTGTAGAAAGTGATGGCTTCTTTCTCTGAGTTAACATTATAACACTACCTATCATACTTATTGTTCCTTTAACTTTTTTTTTTTATCTGCTTAACGTCTCTCTAACAGTGAGATCTTTAGAGACGGGAAAGGATGGGGGGCAAGGAATGGGAAGGAATTCAGCCGTGGCATTTTTGAAGCATCCTGGCATTTGCCTGGAGGGATTTGGGAAACCATGGAAAATCCAAATCTGGATGCCCGGACGGGGATTCGAACCGCCGTCCTCCCAAATGCGAGGCCAGTTCCTTTTAACCAGTGAAAATTAAAATACATGATTCTTATGTACTGTGATTTACTACTTAATGAAAAATAAGAGTGAATTGTCCCTTAATTATGACGTAAAGAAGAAAAGAAAAATACTTTAAGTTAATATGAAAATTAAAAGGATAGGTAAAGCAAACCAATCACTTACAAAACCGGAAGGAAAGAGTAGTGTGAAGATACAAATAATAATATAAATACAATTTACAACAGTTTTGGATTATCCTTAATTATGCAGGAGCATGATGGAACATGTTAAGTCAATGTTTGTGAATACTCTGGCTCCTACTACGTGAATGGCAGAAAATGAGAATAGGAGACAAGGAAAGGTTAGGAGTGAAAAGAAATAATATTTGTGGAATATCACTTGAAACATGAAAAGAGTAAAAACAAAAATCAATAATTAAAAAAAACTCTTAGTGAAGCAGGCATCAGTGGACCACACTTGACATCGTTAAGTGTCGCATCTACTTGCAAGAATAAGGTTTGACTTCAAAATATTGTGTTAGATACAATGTTTTTTTTTTTGTTTTAATGTTTGTCATCTGTGATAAGAGTAGGGTTGAATTGCAATATCATTGCAAAAATAAGGTTCAACCCTCAAATATTATGAAACACTAGCTGGTACCCACGACTTCGTTCGTGATTGTACAGAATTCATATTGACAGCTATAGACAACTAACAACCATAGTGCACGATGGGAGACTCGATACTATTACCACACAGAAATACCAGTCTTCTGCGCGATGTAATTCCGGCAGCAAAGTAAAATTTACGGATACACACAAGTCTTTGGATGATATACGAAAATATTCATGATCGACCAATTTCAAACACCATATCTCACACACTCCCACAGTTACCGAATTTCGGCCAACGCTGTGATCGATGGGAGACTCTGTGTTACTACCACACACAAACGCCAGTGATCTGCGATAGATAGTTTTCACTTAAAAGTGATACACCGTGACACATGCGTCTTTGGCAGAAATATGAAATAGCCGCAGGTCGACCATTTTCATCCCCCATACCTTCCACACCCCTATAGCTACAGACATCTAACAACTATAGTGCACGACAACAGACACGATTCTACTACCACACATAAACACCAATGCTCTATGCTATGTAGTCGTGGTAGAAAAGTGAAATCAGCGGAGACACATGCCTTTCGTCGAAATACGTAAATATCCTTGGTCGGACACTTACAACCACCATATTTCCCACACAACCACAGTTTCTGAAATTCGGCCGCTGTTGTGATCGAAAGGTGACTCTGTGTTACTACCACACACAAACGCCAGAGATCTGTGATCGATAGTTTTCGCTGAAAAGTGATACACCATGACACTTTTGTCTTTGGCAGAAGTATGAAATTGCCACATGTCGACCACTATCAACCCCCATATCTCCCACACCCCCATAGCTACCGAAATCTAACAACAAAAGTGCACTAAATGAGATACGATTCTACTACCAAACACAAACACCAATGCTCTATGCTATGTAGTTGTGGCAGAAAAGTGACATATGCGGAGACAGTCGAAATACGAAAATATCCTTGGTCGGCCACTTACAACCACCATATCTACCACAGTACCACAGTTTCTGAAATTCGGCCGCTGTTGTGATCGAAAGGTGACTCTGTGTTACTACTACACACAAACGCCAGTTATCTGTGATCTATAGTTTTCGCTGAAAAGTGATACACCATGACACTTTTGTCTTTGGCAGAAGTATGAAATTGCCACATGTCGACCACTTTCAACCCCCATTTCTCCCACACCCCCATAGCTATCGACATCTAACAACCATAGTGCACTACATGAGATACGATTCTACTACCATACACAAACACCAATGCTCTATGCTATGTACTTGTGGCAGAAAAGTGACATATGCGGAGACAGTCGAAATACGAAAATATCCTTGGTCGGCCACTTACAACCACCATATCTACCACAGTACCACAGTTTATGAAATTCGGCCGCTGTTGTGATCGAAAGGTGACTCTGTGCTACTACTACACACAAACGCCATTTATCTGTGATCTATAGTTTTCGCTGAAAAGTGATACACCATGACACTTTTGTCTTTGGCAGAAGTATAAAATTGCCACAGGTCGACCACTTTCAACCCCCATTTCTCCCACACCCCCATAGCTACCGACATCTAACAACCATAGTGCACTACATGAGATACGATTCTACAACCAAACACAAACACCAATGCTCTATGCTATGTAGTTGTGGCAGAAAAGTGACATATGCGGAGACAGTCGAAATACGAAAATATCCTTGGTCGGCCACTTACAACCACCATATCTACCACTGTATCACAGTTTCTGAAATTCGGCCGCTGTTGTGATCGAAAGGTGACTCTGTGCTACTACTACACACAAACGCCAGTTATCTGTGATCTATAGTTTTCGCTGAAAAGTGATACACCATGACACTTTTGTCTTTGGCAGAAGTATGAAATTGCCACAGGTCGACCACTTTCAACCCCCATTTCTCCCACACCCCCATAGCTACCGACATCTAACAACCATAGTGCACTACATGAGATACGATTCTACTACCAAACACAAACACCAATACTGTATGCTATGCAGTTGTGGCAGAAAGGTGACATATGCGGAGACAGTCGAAATACGAAAATATCCTTGGTCGGCCACTTACAACCACCATATCTACCACAGTACCACAGTTTCTGAAATTCGGCCGCTGTTGTGATCGAAAGGTGACTCTGTGTTACTACTACACACAAACGCCAGTTATCTGTGATCTATAGTTTTCGCTGAAAAGTGATACACCATGACACTTTTGTCTTTGGCAGAAGTATGAAATTGCCACATGTCGACCACTTTCAACCCCCATTTCTCCCACACCCCCATAGCTATCGACATCTAACAACCATAGTGCAGTACATGAGATACGATTCTACTACCAAACACAAACACCAATGCTCTATGCTATGTACTTGTGGCAGAAAAGTGACATATGCGGAGACAGTCGAAATACGAAAATATCCTTGGTCGGCCACTTACAACCACCATATCTACCACAGTACCACAGTTTATGAAATTCGGCCGCTGTTGTGATCGAAAGGTGACTCTGTGCTACTACTACACACAAACGCCATTTATCTGTGATCTATAGTTTTCGCTGAAAAGTGATACACCATGACACTTTTGTCTTTGGCAGAAGTATAAAATTGCCACAGGTCGACCACTTTCAACCCCCATTTCTCCCACACCCCCATAGCTACCGACATCTAACAACCATAGTGCACTACATGAGATACGATTCTACAACCAAACACAAACACCAATGCTCTATGCTATGTAGTTGTGGCAGAAAAGTGACATATGCGGAGACAGTCGAAATACGAAAATATCCTTGGTCGGCCACTTACAACCACCATATCTACCACTGTATCACAGTTTCTGAAATTCGGCCGCTGTTGTGATCGAAAGGTGACTCTGTGCTACTACTACACACAAACGCCAGTTATCTGTGATCTATAGTTTTCGCTGAAAAGTGATACACCATGACACTTTTGTCTTTGGCAGAAGTATGAAATTGCCACAGGTCGACCACTTTCAACCCCCATTTCTCCCACACCCCCATAGCTACCGACATCTAACAACCATAGTGCACTACATGAGATACGATTCTACTACCAAACACAAACACCAATACTGTATGCTATGCAGTTGTGGCAGAAAGGTGACATATGCGGAGACAGTCGAAATACGAAAATATCCTTGGTCGGCCACTTACAACCACCATATCTACCACAGTACCACAGTTTCTGAAATTCGGGCCGCTGTTGTGATCGAAAGGTGACTCTGTGTTACTACTACACACAAACGCCAGTTATCTGTGATCTATAGTTTTCGCTGAAAAGTGATACACCATGACACTTTTGTCTTTGGCAGAAGTATGAAATTGCCACATGTCGACCACTTTCAACCCCCATTTCTCCCACACCCCCATAGCTATCGACATCTAACAACCATAGTGCAGTACATGAGATACGATTCTACTACCAAACACAAACACCAATGCTCTATGCTATGTACTTGTGGCAGAAAAGTGACATATGCGGAGACAGTCGAAATACGAAAATATCCTTGGTCGGCCACTTACAACCACCATATCTACCACAGTACCACAGTTTATGAAATTCGGCCGCTGTTGTGATCGAAAGGTGACTCTGTGCTACTACTACACACAAACGCCATTTATCTGTGATCTATAGTTTTCGCTGAAAAGTGATACACCATGACACTTTTGTCTTTGGCAGAAGTATAAAATTGCCACAGGTCGACCACTTTCAACCCCCATTTCTCCCACACCCCCATAGCTACCGACATCTAACAACCATAGTGCACTACATGAGATACGATTCTACAACCAAACACAAACACCAATGCTCTATGCTATGTAGTTGTGGCAGAAAAGTGACAAATGCGGAGACAGTCGAAATACGAAAATATCCTTGGTCGGCCACTTACAACCACCATATCTACCACTGTACCACAGTTTCTGAAATTCGGCCGCTGTTGTGATCGAAAGGTGACTCTGTGCTACTACTACACACAAACGCCAGTTATCTGTGATCTATAGTTTTCGCTGAAAAGTGATACACCATGACACTTTTGTCTTTGGCAGAAGTATGAAATTGCCACAGGTCGACCACTTTCAACCCCCATATCTCCCACACCCCCATAGCTACCGACATCTAACAACCATAGTGCACTACAGGAAAGACGATTCTACTACCACACACAAACACCAAAGGTCTATGTTATGTAGTTGTGGCAGGAAAGACAAGTATACGGAGATACGAATTTTTGGTCGAAATATGAAAACGCCCTGCACTGACCAGCTTTAATCATTATATCTCCCACATCCCCACAGCTATCGGCATTCGGCCAACGTTGTGCACGACAGGAAACTCCATGCTACTTCCACCCACAAACATCAGTGATCTGTGCTAGGTAGTAGTGGCTGAAAACTGAAATATAAGAAAAAAACACGTCTATTTTTATATATATATAAGATATGATCATCTTTTTGGTATTTATCAGTCCCAAGTGCCACCATCTCTGGCAAGTGTTCGATTGAATTTACTATCCTTCCATAATTGAAAAATAATATTTTTCATTCTTTATTTTAAATAAGTGAGGGTTTACCAGAGGTTGAAATGCAGAGATAGGCAGATGTATGATGCCAAAGATAAATTGGTAAGCTAGTACCCATCCACAGAAATCAGAAGTCATGGTTATTTTTGGGAAGACTATTCACAGACATTAACATGATACACTTACTGAGGATGTTGTTGTTGTGGAGATTGGTAGGTACAGCATCTGGATGTTCCACATAATTGTTGGCTTTATTTATTTAGTCTGGAACTGGGAATCTATTATGGACAGGGAAACTTTTCTATACTGGAGACAGTGGAAGACGATCATTTATAACCACCAAGATAGAAACACAAGAAGGCTCGTAAACCACACCCGGGAAACTGGTAATGGTCTCCAACAATAATAATGATGATTTATTATGATTTTTTTTAAATTTCTTCCTAAAACACAATTCCTTGCGTGACTTTGCATGTCCAAACATGTTTTCCTTCCCCACTCCCACCTTCACTGTCTTCAATGGTCATTTTCTGCCATTCAGATTGTGGGAGTTAGTATGCAAACACATAGACTTGTCACATGTATCACCATGCTACTGAATGATAAAATGTTCACCCAAAACACTGTGAATTGTGCTAATCTCCTTTTTTGTGCCTTTGTTATTATTTTCAGTTTATCAAAAGAAATGGATAGTTTGGAAAGAAATACACAATGTCAGCAAAGATCCTACCTTCCTGAATAATCTCTTAATTACAGGAAAATCAACATTTAAAACAGAGATGTAACATCTGGTGATTATGCAAGGGTATTCATAATGTGTTTTCCCAAGCATGTATCACTTCTATGACAACCCTGTATGTAACATTTTAGAACTCACACTTCTATATGATTTAAAGTCTTGTTTCATATTCCTGCAGAGGAACTCCTCTGGAATGTAGAAAATGTTTAACACATATAAAAAAAAATAAGTTGTCTATAGTGTGTCCGCTGAAAACTATACTGAAAATCAAATACAAAAGGTTTGGTGTACTGCAGTTAAAACAGAAAATTTTCAGAAATGATTTGTATATCTTATGAAAGATACCCGAGATGCTGATTCTGTCCAAGTACCATTAAAAACTGAAAGAGGCAATCTTCAAAATTTCAGCTAAGACAAAGTAGGCTTGATTGTGTCATACTTTCATACTATGAGAGCAGTTTTTTAAGTTCGTGGAAAGTCTAAGATATGGCACCATTATATGAATGAAGGTTAATTTAATAGTTATGATATCCTGTGGAGATCACTATCCACAAAGTATTATTGAAAAAAATTCTTGGTATGGTGAAGGCTGGAGTGTCTAAACTGTTAAGGATGTTTTCATCACAAATGATTGTATACATAAAATTGTCCATGAATATTCACATTATAGTATCACTGTGGATAGATAGCTTTAACTTGTGAGTCATTGCAAGCATGGGGGGGGGGATGTGATTTCATTAGTAGCAGTCTGAAACCAATCAAAATAACCAACTGCAGGTGAAGCATTACGAACTGAAAAAAGCAAATAGGGTTCCTTTAGCAGGAAAAGTTACGGACTCTGTCTCATGCTATATTGTGGCACAATCTTCATAACAGATTTCTTGGAGAAGGACAAAACACTACAAAGACTTTTTGCAGAGTTGGGAGTTGGATGGATCACACCACAACACTATATGGATGGGATAAAAAAAAAACTTCTGCACAGATCACACCACAACACTATATGGATAGGATAAAAAAAACTTCTGCACCATTCAATTAAATGCAGAAACCTCAAAGAAGCCTGTTGAAAAAAAGTACTATAACAACAATGAGCATGAAAATGCTTTAAGGTAATAAAACTGTGTGTGTGTGTGTGTGTGTCTTCAAGGGTTGGGAGGGTATGTGATGACACCTCACTGAATACAAAATAGAATCAATTTTACAAAGAACTTGGCAGTATGAGCTAACTTATTAGTGTGATGTTGCACCCCCTTTGCCCAGAATGCATGCACTGATTCGGTTGGGGACGGTGTCATAAAGCAGTTGTATTCTCTCCTGAGCCAAGCTGCACCACAGCTGTTGTGACTGGTCCTTAATACCATGACTACTGGTGCTGGGATGGAGTTGATGTTCAAGCTAGTCCCATACATGTTCTATTGGAAACAGATTGGGAATCTTGTTGGGAGTACCTCAAAATCTCACAGATAGTTCATAGACACATGTTGCATGTGGACGTGCATTATCCTGTAGAAAAATGGCACCACAATATTGTTACCTGAGAGGTAACACACAAGGATGCAGGATGTCCATGATGCATCATCGTGCTGTCAAAATTCCCTCAATTACTACCAGCTGTGACCAGAAGTCATACCCAACATGACACCAGTAGTAAAATCACTATGCCTTTCCATAACATTCGAAGAATGGGAACTCTCCTAAGATCGCCAACACACTCGCTGATTATGATCATCACAGGTGTTGCAAAACCACGATTCTCGCTTAACACAAAGCGACATCAGCAGTCCATGGTTCTCAGTCATGGCACCACTCCAACTGCAGCTGTTTGTGTTGTGGTGTTAACAGCAGCCTATGCATAGGATGGTAATCCCCCACTTCGGCTTCTGTTAGTCTCAGACCAATGGTGTGTGATGACATACAATGTCGCAGGGAGTTCTTCGATGGAAGATGCAGATGCGAAGGGGTTACATTATGGCAATCCTCCCTTATGGTGGGCAGATGGGGTCCACTAGAGCACTGATGATGAATATACTTGCCCTCATGTTCCCATAAAGTCCAACATCTGGCCAGTAAGGTGCTAATAACACTGTTTCAAGTAATTACACCTCTTTGTCTTTCATAGTGAAGCCTACATCTGACACTGTTCACACCCCTCAAATACTCTACCAAGTCTGGCTACAACACTAATGCACTTTGGTGACCATTCTACCTGTTACAGAGAATTGCAACACTAATCATTTACATACCCACCAATGGTGTGTAAGTGTATGAAGTTATATTGACATCTGACAATATCTTCTGGTTGCTTGAAGGTTTTTTTTTTTTTTTTTTTTGAAACTGTATTTAAAGCAACTAAAAATTTTAACAGATTTTAATTTTACTACAGTGGTATAAGACGCTATAAGCATCATTTATTCCTGCTGCAAATCAAAAGAAATTATGTGTCATTAATTGGTGCCTAGATCTTCACTGTAACAGATTTACAATTCTCACAGACCTACAATATAAGTTTACTTGGTATTCATGTCATATTATTTTATGGATCAAGGATTTTTGAAAAAATCTATGGAAATAAAAAGCAGCAGCTCCTGCTTCCAGTATTCTCTGAGCGCATCAAAACTTGGAAAAATAATTTTTTCTATCACAAATTTTATAAACTTCAATTAATTCTCAAAAGCAAATAAAAAAACTTACTCAAATGCTGCAGTGATGACTTCAACATTATCATTTGAGGAAATATACGACCACAGTTTGGCCACAACTTCTTTTACAAGATTTTCATAATCTTGTCCAGAAGATCGAAGACTTGGGATGATGGAAAAGAATTTGCATAAACTGTAAAAGTAAAACACAATAAATCACCTCTAAAAATTAAATAGGAGGATCTTTATTGGTGGCATAAATATTTCACTGAAGAAATTGGTAAAAAAGCAGTATCTGAAACAGAGTGTGAGTACACTTTTAATTAAATTTACCAAAATGCGATTACATTAATTTGACATATTCACTGATGTTATTAAATCAAAGCATATTTTTATCTACAGTATTTTTTTCAGCTTAAATTAATGAAGTATAACATTTTTTATGGGTAATTTCAGTGATGCAAAGGTAGCATTGTAATTACTAATCCAGCCACCATTGGCATGGTTTCATCTGACACCACTGTTTTTTCTTATCAGAATAAAAAATTAGGACATTATGCATCAAGGAGAAATGGGAGGGTACAATAATCAAACATGAAGCTGAATGAACTCAAAACTACCCTTATGAATTCAATGGCTTGCATAATATATCCATTTAATTTACACTAATCTCTTCTTCACAGTAAAGTGATAAAGGAGCGTCAGATGAAATAATGAAAAAATAAAGGTCACACTTTTTGTAAATGAGTTCTTATATGAGTGACTCCAAAGAAGAGGTACAAGATCAAATCAGTGATAACTGAAGAATGTGGCCTTGAGGTCTCTGATTGTGTCAGAAAAAAAGTAATGTCATAGTTAATGATAGTAATGAGAAGGAGAATGTCTTTAAGTAATGAAAATAAGGAAGGACAGATAAAATACACCAAACACCATAGATGGAGGCAGCTGGACTCAATGACCACAAAAAGGTGAACATGTGTAAAACAAGATTTTGGTACTTGACATTATTCTTGCAAGTATATGAGACACTTAGCAAAGAGGAGGGAGGTAATCACACTACTGACACATGTTGAGTAAAATTAGTGTGATCATATCTGACCTCTTCACTTTGAGTCTCATCTACTTGCAAGAATAAGGTTTAATACCAAAATATTGTGTCACCTGTGTTCTTTATTTTTACTTTTGAGCTCAGCTGCTTTCTTGTATGGTTTATGAATGGATCTGATAACAGGTATTGCAATACCAATACTGATTAGTGTGGGTATGTGTTCACTTATTGGAAAATTCTGAAGGACTGTCCTTGTGTGGTCTAAAGGGTTTCCTTCATCTGTGGAAACAAAAACCAGAATAGGCATGGTGTCAGATGGCCATGTTTTCTTTTATTTAACATTGTTGCTGAGATACAGGTCTTGACTTTCACAGCACATATCAGTTTCTCTCCATTTTCATCAGTATTTGGGTATCCCGAGAATGTATGTTGGCTGTTAAAGTCTCCCATGTATTTGCAAGGTTTTGGTAATGAGGGCAGTGATGGAGTTGACTAATTGGAAAAAGATGGTTTGTAAATTGATGCAATTGTTGAGTTTGGCAGTAATTATTTCTATTTCACTGACTTTTTGACAGCTCACTTCGAAGATATGGCATATGTTACTTTTGGCACACATAGCTTATCCTCATATAGGTAAAGGAAGTCTTGCAATCATTCTGTATCCTGCAATTTTGCCCCTGCTTTCCAAATCTTTTTCAGTCATGTGGGTTTCTGAACTGCTAGATGTCAATTTTGAGGTCAGTAGCTAGTTTACTAAGGTATTCACATTTAGCAATTGTTAGTCCTTCCACATTTATTTGGAGAATATGAACGCTAGGTCCAAATGTTCTGGTCGGTTGGCTTTGACAAGTGCTGCTGTTCATTTTCATCTTCAGATGTTTCATCTTCTGATGTTTCTTTGTGTGGCCGAGAGAGATCCGGGATCTAGTTTGGTCACCAATTGTGTAATATTATCAGCCATCCTGCATCAGCAGTCCATTGTCTAGGATACATTATGAGGAGATCATCTACATGTCGTATTCATAATAATGCCCATAAAAGAAAATTCACCGTACATAAAATTTCTGGCTATAAAGTAGTATGTTCAGAGACGACACTTCATGGAAGTAAACTTTGCATATTAGGAATGACAGGAAAGGAAAAAAAATAGTAATAATACTTGAAGCTTTTGAATAAGGTGTTGCAAAAAAGTTAAAAAGCAGTAGACCTTCCAATATGTGAATAAATAAAACCCAAAATAATAAATGAGGAGAAAAAAATTATGAACAGAGGATGGTTCAATTTGTACATTTATAGCAAAGTGTAAGGCAAAGACAACAATGCATCAATAATCTGAATACATGATTTCTGATCCCCCCCTTTTTTTTTTTGCTTAAGGCTTTACTCGCCACCAATGTTGAGGTCATTATGGGTGGGAAAGAACTGGAAGCAAGGAATGGGAATGACTCTGGCCATGGGATTTTGAAGAAACTATCTTAGCATTGCTATGCAGAATATTTGGGAAACCACAAAAAAAGACTTTACAACAAAGAACTATCAATTTAAGTTTACATGTATGTACAGGATTCTTAAAGATTTTTCTTTTGTTATTTTTAGGTCAAATAAAATGAGATGATTTAAGTGTCATGTTATTTCATCTCAATTTATTTTCTTGAGATTTCCACAAGATTACAAGCAGCAGCACTAAGAGCAGCCATTTAACTAATAATTTAATAGCATAATTCCTTATCAGAACTATCCTGCATATCTTTTGAACTTTCACAGCATTCTACTCATGCTTCATTATAATTCAACCGAAGCTGAGAAAGAATTTTTTTAAAGAAGCAAATAAATATATCTACTTTAATGCAGTGTTTCTCAACCATTTTCAACCTGACGACCAGTAAATGACAAAAATAATTTTGCAGACTGCAACTTGCGTGGAACTTTTTTTTGGTATATTATTAACATCTGGGACATATTGTATTGCACCATGGTAACATAATAAATCTAAAAACAAGTTTTGAATTCCTATGGAAATACTGTTGTGAAACTGGAAGTGAATTATTTAATTACATATTGAACAGATTCTTAATATTTATTAATCAAATGAATAATAATGTTACTATGGTCTGGAAGCTACTCTATACCACAGTAGTACATGCACAAAATAAAATAAAAGAAATGAGGCCGGACAACTTTTATTGTAATGCACGTCACTGCTCTTACGTTTCCAACCTCATCACATACTGTGGTCCCTAATACCTATCATAAGATGCTAAAAAATGGCCATTAACATAATCCTTAAAAAAAAGCACTATCTTTGATGCCAACTGAAAATGTATTTATTGAATAGGCTATTGTAGGAGCAAAGCTGTCCTCACCTCATAGCCTCGAAATGCCAGATTTTTGCATGGTAATTGAAATATTCATTTTTTTTGGTTACAGTTTATACTTGCTTATAACATTATACAATATAACTACAGTATCTTAATTTTTTATATTCTTCCTGCAGACCACCTGTACCATCTTCACACACCACTGGTTGAAAAACACTAGTCTAATGTAATATCTGACTCGAAGCATACTAAACCTTTTAATCACTGTAGGTCTTTTATCACGATTTAGTCTTGGAGCCAGACTTCGCCATGTTGTTGTGACTTCAACGATATCTGCTGAACATAAAGCAGCAATAGCTTCAATAGCTATTGATGATGGCAAGCTGCCTTTAGTACCACTACATTTGTTCAAAATTTCTGATAGTAAAGCAACCAACTCTGCTCCATACTGTGCTGGCCTGAAATCAAAGAATAATATTACTGTCATCAACTATACTTTGACAAAATCACCAATATGATTCTACATCCTATACCAGAATATTCATGCAAAGTCTCCTTAGTGTTTGCCAGAAAATTTTATGCAATAAAGTTTTCATTTCGACACTTAAAAAAAAAGAACTGCTTTTTAAGAGCATATCCAAATATGTAATAATGAACAAAAGTTAGTCAGCTCTACTAGGCTAACCAACCCATAC
>JARYHS010009186.1:190785702-191015457 GCA_031002005.1 Vandiemenella viatica
TGAAAGTATTATTTTATACTATGTAAGTAGTTGTGAGTGTCTGCATGAATAGTTTTGATAATTATTAACTAATGTTTTCATATTCACATAGTTTTCAGAATCTTAAAATTTTTGTTAATTTCAAAAGCCGCTAACTTACTATTTTCAGTGTAATTTAGAGAATTTAAACTGATATAAAGTAATTGTCCTTGCTGTTCTTCGCACTCTGTCAGTTTTTGGGAACAGTAAGTTGTATCGATATGCTGGCTGTTGGGTGGTCACTTTTGTCAGTTTTCAGAAGGTTCGTTGTGGAATAACTTTAGACCACGTGACGAATACAATAGTCAATTAGTTTCCACTTCGCAGAAGTGTTAATATAGTCTAGAACTGATAACCACCACGTATTGTCAATCACAATAATTAATAAACGCACAAATAAACCGTATCGTGCTATAAAACTTGGTAATGAACTAACTTAACTCGTTACCAATAACAATTTATTCGTTTTGGAATTTAGCAATCGCAATAGAAAGCATGATACGAACCACAGCAGATTTTTGACAAGCGGTTTGATAAACTGTTGAATTTGCTATTGCATATATAGTAGATGTTATTGCTAAGACATTCTTAACGTTTTCTCTTATTTTAGGAATTTACAAACTCATAACTATATGATATAATTTTTCATTAACATAAATGTGAAACACAACATATGTTACAAATTTCAAGGTTCTAGGTCAGTTGATAGAATTAACTCTTGGAGTCGATACCGAGAATATTTGAGATCTCTGTCATATAAATATTTCAAAACTGTAGAGTAGAAATTGAAGAAATTGTGATATTACGTTTGTGAATTCAACTATTATAAGGGTAGTGTAGTAATACTTTATTATTTGATAATACTGTTTTTCGTATTTGATATCGCGAACTTCAAATTTGTTTACTGTGACATAAAAGATTATTTACATATTAATAGTTTGATACGAGTAAATCCGTGATTGTGCTTGGATTATAAACATTTTGAGGTCATCACATCAAACAGTAATTAAGAAGCAAGCACCTAATGAGACACGTATTCGAAACCTCTCTGATGGGTGCCTTTACGGGTTTTTTTTTTTTTTTTTTTTTTTTTTTTTCATAACGCCATTCACTTTTCCTTGTTGAAAGGTAAACAATATGGTTCGATACTCCGATATTCTTCCACAGGTTTCCACAAAGAGGCAATCCATAACCTTATTTAGAACGCTTTGATGCCACAAAAATTGGTACTAAGCGCATCTGACAGATTTTATCTCAAAGGCAGGCTTTTCCACAGCGACATATGAAAGGCTTTGTTTTCTGATACATTGCGATGTTTCAAAGAGTTCTGAAACATCCAAAACTTTACTCTCTTGGCTTGGTGTTTAGTATCCAAGCATCCAATCCTTTAAAACCTGCAAAATGATAACACAAAGAAGTACAGAAATCGCTTCACTTGAACATTTCTATAGATTACCGGTGTATTGTTCCCTAATATCGTTCTAGCTAATCCCTCTGATTTGATAGATTTATTAATGTCATAGTCCGTATAATTACCAACGGAGTTTCTGTATGTCATTTACATTCCTCAAAAGGTAACAAATGTCATCAAAACTTAGCAGTACATAAAGAAAGCATATTCACCATCACTGCATAATTTTCAGTGGCCATTATTAATGAACACCGTTGCTCAAAAATAATATAAGCATGTTTCTTATTACGACTCAAAATAGGGTGCTAGTTGGAATCCAATAAACATTTCGATGTTCATACTGTTAAACCATCCTGTTTTTACTTTTTCCCATCAACACGAATAATAATAATAATGATGTAAGTGTTGGAAGCCAATTCAATTTGGCTTTCCCAAAAACAACCTCTACATACCATACCTCGCTTTTGCGGATGATTTGGCGATACTAGCAGAAGATGAAGAGACTGCCATCAAACAGCTTGAGACACTCAAAGATTGTGCAGAAAAAGTAGGGCTACAAATTTCATTCGAGAAAACTGAATTCATATCTTCAAAAACAGAAATAGCAAGTTTGAGAACAAAATACGGTAAAATTAACAGATTCCAATACTTTAAATACCTCGGAGAATTCATCTAACCGAGAGGCCTTGAGAAAATCTGGTAGAAAAATCGCCTCCAAAAAGTAAAAAAAAAAAAAAAACATTAGGGTTAGTTCAAAATCTCTACAACAAAAATCCATGTCAAGACAGATCAAAATTCGGCACTACAACACAGTCATAAAACCAACAGTATTCTATGCAAGTGAAACGTTAACACTTAACAGAAAACACGACCTTGAAGAAATAAAAAAAGGTAGAGAGAACAATCATTAGAAAAATTCTATGACTAAAGATGGTTACAGACTAATAAAAGTTTTCAAACATCGAAATTGACATCAAGAAAAAGCGAATGAAATTCTTTGGTCACCTTAAGAGGTTACCAGAAAATCTGTTGACCAAAAAAAAAAAAAAATAATAATAGATTATGTAACTTCACTTAAAAATCCAACACCTTGGCTTAGTGAAATTCGGAAAGATCTTAAAAGTGCAAACATAGGAACAACGGACATCTTAGAAAGAAACACCTACAAACACAAAGTAGACGAATGGTAAATTATAACTGAGCAACCAAAACAAATAATACAGATCAAAATGATCGGACGAACGTAAACTAGCTTTCTCGGAATGAATGAAAGCCTATTGGAACAACAAGAAGAACTCAAAGAAAACTTGATTGAGTCATCTGTTCAACGTCTTACATTGGGAGAATTCGCCAATAATAATAATAAAATTAATATGATACATCAAAATTGCCCAAACTGACTAGTGTATCAAAAATACATTAATGATATTAATTAGTATTTACTGCCACTAATTAAAGCCATAAATAAAATTATTTCATGCCTTGATTACAATCCACAAGGGATTAGGTTATTGTTGGGGAATTATTCTCTCCATTTATTCCAACTAAAACTGATAATTATAATTAAATTAACATACTGGAGTAATGGTTTACAATTTTGGGGTATTAATATCCAGAGAAAATATTTCTCTAATACATTCTCAAATACTTTACATCTCTAGAGTTTTAAATCCAGTATCGCGTCGTTACTTGAAGCGAAAATCTAGCTAACAGTATTAATATTTTGAATTATGTAATTATGTCCCTATTATAGATGTTTGAATGGTTTCTTTGAAGCAAACCAAAGTGTATTTTAGTTCAAACTATCTGACCTTTACAAGCGTTAGAAGAAGTGTCTGCTTTTCAAATTTGCTGATCAGTTTTATGCTCAGTTTCTCCACTAGATCCATTTTTAAATTTTTCTAGCTGATTAGTTAAATGCTACAGCCGTTATGTATTTTTGTCGTGTCGCCTAATCCAAACATAACAAATAAATTCTTATCCTTCACATCATGAACGATTTTAAAAAAATACATGTAAGACAAAATAATGATTGTTTTGCTTTTTTGTGTTTCTGTTTAACTTTGTAGAAAAGACACAACCTAATTCTTCGAGAAATAAACGTGGACTACGGATGTGTTATAATCCAAAGCACAAAGTAACTGATTCCGGCTTTAATAACATCGACGTCGATGAACCAAATGCTATAAAAAAGGATCTACAATTACATTTGTTATGGATGTTCCACACAGAAAACAATCAATTAATTTCATCTAACTATTTTATAATTCTGATATATAATGTAAATGATTGACATCCAATAAACACTTGTGTTATGCAGCCAACGGCAGTATTTATGAATGACGAAAGAGAGAATCTCGATTTAATTAAATGTTATAGGATGAAAGCTTAAAGTGAATAATGCTGCGAACAAGAAAAAATTATTTTTTCCCAGTGTATCAGCTGTACAAAACTATCTCGAGCGTCCCAATTGCTCCAGTTGTTGAATTATGTAGTCAAATGTCAGTGAATTAATCATTCTGTCATTTAACTGAATTTAACTTTATGTTAGACATAATTAGTCACCATCTAGCTAAATTCTGATTGGTATATTTCTGTCACGATTTGTTGTTAGTTGTACACTACGAATGTGCAGTCAAATTCTGTATTGGAATCGGTTAGAAAAAAATATAAAATAATGTGTACCCTCTCTTGTAAGTTTTTTGGTCTCGGCAAACCACCAAACACAGTGTCTTTCTTGGCATCTTTTGCGTCAAACTCGGCGTGTCAAAGAGTAGTGTTACCGACGTTTGTTATCTAAGAGTAGTGTAATAGACACGTTAAGGTCAAATGAACGCATTGAAGTCTTCACGGGGTACCATCGGATTGAATCTTCTTCCACTTGTAATGACTTCGACGTTGACGGCGAGTAAACCATGTAATAAGTCCCGTTTTGCAAAGCGAGGCTGTGTGCACAAATAAAGCGAGGGCTATTTTTCGGCGTGCGGAAGCCGCGAGCCGGTTCGTCAAGCCACCCGCTGCGCTGCGGACAATGACAGCAGGGACAACCAACCTACAGACAATAGCAACCGGCCACTCGGATATTCTTGTATGCTGTTACATGGAATGCTGCTCGGAGGGGGAGTGGAGACGAGACTTCTGGACTGTGTGTGGAACTGAGTGGACGTGTGGTCGGTCTACCGCCATCCTCTGAGCGTCTAAGGGGCGGATTACGTCGCCAGCGGTGTCAACAGCAGTGCACACGGTAATGTGAATCCAATAGTGCGACATATTTGCAACACATCAGGGCCCGAAAATTACCCTTGAGTAGATAGAGACTTGTTTTCAGAAAGCCAACTGAGCTAGCCATCAGCAAATCTAATCACTTGTCAATGTTGATGTCATTTAACTTATTTGAATAAATTCAGATCTTTTGTGAACCCATCTTTTCATATCTTGTAACCTCCTGAGACATGTCGTGTACAAGGTTCAATGTTAACATGTTGATGAAGAAAAGTTTCAATTGCTGACGCCATACAGGGTGTCTAAAAGGTAGAGCCACCCCCACCAAAAGAGAATTATTACATATGGCGCGCCAACCTGCGGCCCGATTGTTTTGATATGTTGCAAACAAGTCGTAATAGTGAGTAGAACTCTCTGTGTTTTCAGCATTTTCCGGTGTGGCTGTAACAGCAGCAATCCAGCATGTACAATAATTATTTATATCATGTGTAATGTTTGTATATTGTAACAGCTAGGATTTGTAAGGGCGATAAGGACGCAGTTACAGGCTGTACATGTGTCATACATTGAAGACTGTTTGTTGATGTATATTGAAATGTCATGTTCATTGTGTTGTCCGAGTGTGGAAGTCGATTGATGAATTATTGCAAGTACTTGTGTGATACACTGCAGAGCTGGTTATCGGTTGTTTTCACACACTTTATCTATGTATTTTTTTATGGTAATGGTATTTTGTTGTGAAATTTGACTGTAAGAGCAGAGGTGTTGGAATAGAGAGATAGAATGTATGTCCATGTTACACTGATGTGACCTATGTTGATTTTCATTCCAGTAGTTGACATTATTTGGAAAATGTCATGTTCATTGAGTTATACTGCTGTAGAATTGGAGTTAAGGATGTCTGGTGGTCAGAAAAAAAATGTGATAGCTGATATATGTGGGTTTTAAGATATTTGTTGATGTTCGCATTTGTTTCGGTGCTTAGACAATTGGATTTTGATAGTGCTTTCCTGTTCTGTGAGTTGAGTTTTTCATGCCTGGCGGTCCAACCAGCGTTGTAATTGGTATATGTGTCTTATGCTAATTGATGGTTTGTTGATGTTTCATTGTTTGACGATGTTTGTTAGAGAGTTTATGGTGCTCGTGTTGTCCTGTTGTGGAAGCAGAGTTGATGTCTGACAGATCAGCGTTGAAAAACTCGTGGATTCCGAGCTATGTACCTCAGTTTGTAGGTTTTCTATCGGAAGAAGCAATGTTTTCGTTTGTCTTGGGAGCTTCTAATTCCTGTGAGAGTTGCCAATGCGTTTGAGGTCGGGAAGACCACAAATAAGTTACAAAAATCAGAAAAGCTGTCCGTCTCATCATACCTGAGAGTGAAGAACGTGAAGATGGCTGAAAAGGGTACGCGAAGTGCAATTTCGGAACACCCTAACACGAATATCATCCTCTCCATGCATTTTGGGCGAAACGAGGGAAGGGGACGGATATACCAAGTCTGGTTCTGAAGGAATGGTTGCCCAACAGAAGGAAGCAGCGAAAAATCCACTGAGCGAAGCCGACAAATTTGACCGTTTGTTCGCGATGATGACGGAGATAAAGAGCGGACAAGAGCAGCTGAAGTCTGAGATAAAGTCGGAGGTTTGTGAACTGCTGAAGCGAGAGATGGAAGGCTTTAAGAACACCATATCGGCAGAAATGAGGGAAGTCGAGGTAACAGTGAAAACGTTGCAGGAAGAACAAAGCAGATTATCCAGTGCTCTGAATCGCACAAACGAACAGGTGGCGGACACGCAGAAGAGTGCGTCGGAGACAAGTAAGAAAGCAGAAACAAGAGCAAACCAGCTGGAAAAGCGTCTCGGAGAAGTCGAATTAGGCCACAATGCGAGGATCACTCGACTTGGAGAGCTGATTAATGATGTCAGCAAAACTGCTACTGAATCAAGAACGGAGTGTGAAAGTCTTCGCGAGGCACATGGAAGTTTAGAAACAAAAGTGACCAGTGAGTTGCGGGGGATGCGTGAGGAAATGACACGCGCGAGTGCCCCGGGAGTAGACCGTATGCATGTGTGCCACGCCGCACACGTGTCGATAGATTTGCCTCTCCCCCGATTCAGCGGAAAGACAGGTACTCACCCGAAGAGCTTCCTGAAAGAGTTGGAGAGTTACTTTCGGGTGAAGAATGTTCCGGATCAGATGAAAATGCTAGTTATTTACCAGTCTCTCGGGGAAGAAGAGAGAGTCTGGTTCGATACCACTTGTGAAGAAGGGACGGCGTATGAGGATTTTAGAGAGATATTTTTGGAAGTATTTTGGGGGCGGTCGGCTCAAACCAAACTGAGACGAAGGCTGTACCAGGGACGCTACTACGCAGATCGTAAAGAATCTATGGCCACGTATGCTGAGCGTCTCGCAAAGTATTCCCGGTTTCTAGATCAGCCGCTCGATGAAAGCGAGCTCTGTGGGGCTTTGCGGGCTCATTTTTCGCAGCAGGTACAATTGTTATTGAACCCCGCTGTTATCACCACCTTTAAGCAGTTTGTGGCTACCTTGAGGATGGTGGAAGAAGGAGAAGAACGTATGAGATATGGGCCTTCCGCATACGACGCGAGGGCCGGCGGCCGAAACTCTGGGAATATGGGAAAGTCTGGGGGACACCAGAGCAACCAGAGAGGGAATGGCGACCGAAAACAAGGGTACTTCGGTAACAAACGATCCGAGAATTCCGGAAATCGCTCACCACCACATCATGAGGCCGACGTCCATGCACTGAGGGTGCAGGAAGATCTGTCTCCTGCACTCACGGCGCAAGGTCACGAACGCAGTGAGGATAGTGGTCTCACTGTGTCGTCACAGAATACCGGTGGGATGGCATGAAACAGGATAGGGGTTCCTCCGGGAAGTGATGAAAGACACGTATCCGGCAATGATTTAAACATTTGGAAGGATGGTTTGAGTAACCTGGAGGAAACAGACCCCCCAACACGACAACACCACGGGAGAGTAGGGCTTTGCCCAGTCATAAATGTTTGCATTCAGAAGATGGAGTTCGTCGCCCTCATCGACAGCGGTAGTGCTATAACGGCGATTGCGGAAAGATTGGTAAAACAAGCCATAGAGTCGGGAATCCCTATAAAATTCCTACAGGGTGAGAAGTTGTCACTGGTGCCAGCATTTGGGCAGAAATTGAAAACAGTTAATAGGCAAGCGTTACTGAGTATTACGCTTGGCGAAGAGAGCCTGGAACTGCTGGCATACGTTGTCCCAGGACTCAGCATTGGTCTCATAGTGGGAGCTGATGTTTTGAGTGAGAAAAGGGCTTGCATAAGTTGGGAGAAAAATACGATCACGGGATTGACGGCTAAAGAGATACAGTGGGATGCAAGCAGCGAAAGCTACGGCCTGCGACTGGTCCGCATCGAGGAGCCAGCGAGTGAAAGATTGCCCCAGCAACTGAGCGACGCTACATTGTTGCAGGTATGCGCGCTCGTGGATGAGAGAAATGAGATTCTGTGTGAGTTGGAGCGAAATGCAATGCGCAATGACACTCTGAACGTCACCAGATGGGGAAAGCTGAAAGAAGTGCTTCGCAGAAATCTGGCCGTTTTTTCTTACCGCCCAGGAAAGATCATAGGAATAACGCATGAGTTCAAATTAAACAGTGAAAGTCCTTTCCAAGCACACAGCTACCCGGTACCAGCAAAGCATCGAGAGGCGGTCAGGGATGTTCTGCGTGTGATGCTAGAGCATGGAATAATTTCGAAGGCCCCTTCGCCATACGTGAACCCCATTGCAGTTGCTGTCAAACGAGATGGAACCGCACGTATTTGCCTTGACGCTCGGAAGTTGAATGAGCGAATAGTAGGAGATGCGGAACGCCCGGAACCAATCGCTGATCTTATTAGTAGATTCCATGGCAA
Source organism: Vandiemenella viatica (assembly GCA_031002005.1). Taxonomy (NCBI): domain Eukaryota; kingdom Metazoa; phylum Arthropoda; class Insecta; order Orthoptera; family Morabidae; genus Vandiemenella; species Vandiemenella viatica. The sequence continues at coordinate 190,794,271 of JARYHS010009186.1, forward strand.
GAGATGGTTTTCCACCATTGACGTGACCGCTGGTTATCATCAGGTAGAGCTTCACGATAGGTGTAGACCATACACTGCTTTCCTATTCGAAGGAACCCAGTTCATGTTCAACCGAGTTCCATTTGGGGTTCGTGATTCGGCTAGTGCGTTTGTGCGAGCACTGAATGAAGTACTGCCAGCCGAGGTGAAGGAGTTCTGTGCAGTCTACGTGGATGATATCCTGGTATTTTCGGACTCCTTCGAACAGCATGTAGACCACTTGAATACACTGTTCGGTGTTCTGGCTAAGCGTGGGCTGACGCTGCGGCCGGACAAATCAAACCTCTGTGCACGAGAGGTCAGCTTCCTTGGGTTCCGGGTAACTCCGGAAGGTATAGAGGCCGCGCCGGAAAAGGTGGAAGAAATTTTACATTTCCCACCTCCCACGTGTGTGAAACAGGTGAGGCAATTCTTGGGAATATGTGGCTATTTTAAAAATGGTATTAAGGATTATGCACAGATAAATGAACCACTATATTTTCTGCTCAGAAGGGTACCCGTTGGAAGTGGGGTAAAGAGCAGCAAGATGCGTTCCAACAGTTGAAAGACGCGTTTCGGGACAAAGTGACGCTCGCCCATCCAGACTACACGAGGCCGTTTTTCCTGAATTGTGATGGCTCTGGGAGGGGTGTCGGGGCAGTTTTGCAGCAGCAAGCTGATGATGGACGTCTAAGGATAGTGGCGACGGCTAGCCGCACATTGCGAGGGCCGGAACGGAACTACCATACCACAGAGGTGGAAATGCTTGCTTTGGTGTTTGCAGTAACAAAGTTCAGGCCGTACCTGGTCGGTAGCAAAACGTTTCTGAGGACGGATCACCAGGCGTTAACGTTCCTAATGAAGTCGAAGTTCACTTCGAGTCGGGTAACTCGATGGGCACTCCTATTACAGGAGTACGATATAGAAGTGTCGTACTGCAAGGGGGTGGATAACAAGATGGCGGACTGGTTAAGCCGTTATCCTAAGGATCTTATTCCCTCAATAGGCCATGCGGCAAGGGGACATGAGATTATGATCGCCGCTGCGAGAGTGATCGCTGGCGTCGACCCCTGCAGTTCCGAAGTAAACTGATCCGTGAACAATGCAAGGACGAAGAAATAAGGAAAGTAAGGCAGTTCATCGAGGACGAAAAAAACGGAGTAGATCAGCGGATCCGTAGCGTAGCCCTGATGTGCAAAATTCATGAGGGTGTGTGTTTCAGGCTGGACCAAGCCATGGAGAACTGGCTCGCGTGGCTGCCGCAGACAATGACAGGAGAGGTGGTCCAGATGTACCACGAGCACTTCGGGCATCAAGGCACAGAAAGGACGATTAAAATGTTACGTCGAGAGTGGTATGTGACCGCTTTAAAAATGTCTGTCGCGAAGACGATTCGCGAGTGCGATCTGTGCCAACGGGTCAAACATCCGAATAGATGTTACATAGGAGAGCTCAGTCCAATAACCCCGAGTGCACCAAATGAGTTGGTGTGCCTGGATTTTTTCGGCCCTCTTCCGCGGGGCAGATTTGGCCGACAATATATCTTAGTGGTTGTCGACGCATTTACCAAGCTGGTCCGCTTGTATGCTACTAATACCACGACGACGAGGCAATGCCTCCGGATCATTCTGGACAAGTACATGCCGGAGTGTGGCCGTCCGAAGCGCTTACTCAGTGATCACGCGACGATTTTCACGAGCAAGAGATGGCGGGATGCCCTGTCAAGGGTAGGAATAAAAGCTATATTCAGCTCTATCAGAAACCCTCAGAGCAACATTGTAGAGAGGTATAATCGTCAGCTGGGGGCATATTTCCGGATGTTAGTCGGCGAGAATCACGCCAGCTGGGTGAAGCATTTACCCAAAATAGAAGATTTCTTTAATCTCAGTATTCATTGCAGCACTGGGCACAAGCCGGCGGAACTCCATTTCGGTACGACCGTGGACACGCTGGTCGACCAACTAGTGGGTTGCCCAGAACCTGTGGTGAGCACTGAACCAAGTGAGAGGTTGGCGCAAGCGAAGGAATTTCTGATGGAGAAGGCGAGGAAGCGCCAGGAGAGGGAGACGGGTAGAGAAGCCTATGTCTTCAATGTCGGCGATCTGGTATTGGTTCGTTGTGCACCTCAATCAGATGCCTTAAGAAAAAAAATTGCCAAATTCTTCCACCTTTTCAAAGGACCATTCTGTATAAAAAAATCTGTAGGCAGAAATGCGTATTTACTTGTAGACGGCAATGTTGAAGTGGGAATCTATAATGCTCGAAGCCTAAGGCAATACCATCATTCATAGATGTGGAGGCTGTTGGTGATTTTCTTCCAGCTTGTTGCGAGGGATGTAGAGCATAGTGGTGATAATGCTGCCGTGAAGATGGTTTGGCGACGTTGTTGTAGTTTGGAAGCGACAGTAATCCAGATTATTCGTTTTGACTTTAATCTAATTGTCAATATGGGTAAGAAGTCCATGCACAATGACTTTTCAAAGGTGACCCGCCGCAGAGCATGGGATTTGCTGTGTTTATGGCGATGTTGACTGTTTAGGAAGTTGTCCATGACAGCGTGTGGTCAGCGTTGACTCTCTGAACTTCTTGGTATAGCGGGACCGTCAGGTAGACTACTCCCCTAGTCATTTGAGTGGAACTGGATGCAGGCAGGTGTGTGTCTTTGACTTTGTTCTGGGTAAATGAACAGGGTGAGATGACTGTTTGTTTGTGAAGGGGCAACGACCTTCGCTAGTAACGCTTGATTGTAGTATTGTTATGAATAGTGTTCCGTTGTCAATAGATGAGTCATGTTAGTAAATGTTGTTAGATTCGAGGTATGTATACAAATGTTGTGATCATCTGTCGTTAGAGTAATTGGTTTTGTAGCATGAGCTTTGTTATGTTACGCTTTGTATATATTAGAAGACATTGATTAATATTATTCCCCTATAGTCTGATGTAATTATGTTCTAAGAAATTCGATCATTAAGTTTAGTTTTTATGTGATTATTGAGTGGCACTGATTGATATTGCCAGGTGTTTTCATCTAAGGTTTTGTAAAAATTTGAAGATCACAATGGTCTCTCAGATCTCCATATCCTTAACTGATATTTTAGAATAGTGGAAATGCATAGATTATAGGTTAAAAACAATTGGTAGTGAAGGACTTCAGCTGTGTAGAGGAAGAGTTGTGGAGGGACAACCTCACGTAAAAATGTCCATGGTTTCTTATTTTTGATGGACCTGTAACGCTTAAAGACATTCCATTGTGAATCTATAGTAAGTGCTTATGACACACCATGATAAGTACTGTGAACCATTGTTTTTTTTATTTTAGTGTTGTATATTTTTATATGTTATGTGTATAATGTATAATGATAGATTAAGGCTGGACCCTGCTGTTATGTGGATGGTACACTTTGGATGGCTGATGCATTGGGGAGTTTTGCACACGAAGCGAGTTGTATTGTAAACATTCACAGTTTGGCGCCTTCAACGTGTCCTCACATGACATTTCCGCAGGGGAATTTTGATTGAAAATGGGTGAAGTTTGTAAATATCTTCTGAAATCATAAGTTTGCAGGGTTTTATGGCTTTGTAAATCAAGGGTATTGTTATCAAGAGGGCAGGAACTGAACTGAGAACAAAGTTGCAGAGAAGACTTTATAAGCAAATTTAAATTCCATGGAATTTAAATTTAGGTGGGTTGGTCGGCAAGCTGTAATAAGTCCCGTTTGCAAAGCGAGGCTGTGTGCACAAATAAAGCGAGGGCTATTTTTCGGCGTGCGGAAGCCGCGAGCCGGTTCGTCAAGCCACCCGCTGCGCTGCGGACAATGACAGCAGGGACAACCAACCTACAGACAATAGCAACCGGCCACTCGGATATTCTTGTATGCTGTTACATGGAATGCTGCTCGGAGGGGGAGTGGAGAGGACACTTCTGGACTGTGTGTGGAACTGAGTGGACGTGTGGTCGGTCTACCGCCATCCTCTGAGCGTCTAAGGGGCGGATTACGTCGCCAGCGGTGTCAACAGCAGTGCACACGGTAATGTGAATCCAATAGTGCGACATATTTGCAACACATCAGGGCCCGAAAATTACCCTTGAGTAGATAGAGACTTGTTTTCAGAAAGCCAACTGAGCTAGCCATCAGCAAATCTAATCACTTGTCAATGTTGATGTCATTTAACTTATTTGAATAAATTCAGATTTTTGTGAACCCATCTTTCATATTCTTGTAACCCCTGAGACATGTCGTGTACAAGGTTCAATGTTAACATGTTGATGAAGAAAAGTTTCAATTGCTGACGCCATACAGGGTGTCTAAAAGGTAGAGCCACCCCCACCAAAAGAGAATATTACAACCTCTAAGTGAAAATAACTAACAAAACATAAACGAAGCCAAGACAGCTGTACGAGCAATAATTTGTTAGACGTTGTCAATCTCGACATTAACATAACAGTTCGGAACGCAACAAGACAAAGGCGCGTTCGGATACACCCATATTGTAATCATACGGTAATGTGCGTTCAGAGATTTGACAAAGTAGGGATTTGTTTGTTATTAGTTTGCGTTTCAAAGAAAGTTTGATCCACCTACCTGAAATATAGTATCTTCGCTTACTATAAATTTTTTTCAACAGTATAGTATAGTACGCAAACCCGAAATACCGTACAGTACTGTATATTATAGCACGGTTGACAACCCTAGCCTCGACCGACACATGGACCGTCGATCTGACGCGTATAACTTAATTCTTACAAATGATATTGAAAACGAGAGGGAAATGCTACTGTGTTTATTGTATCGAAGGTGGAACAAGACAAGTAAAACAGCCGATGTCAGTGATTCTGAATTCATTTTCTCCTAATAAAATGAAAAATATGAAAACGTTAGTCATAAAAAATATGATTGCTGCATTCCTTGGAAACAATCAGACACTCAAGTTGTATTTTTTGCTTCAAAAGTACAGATTAAGATAAAGTTTCGGTGCTGGATCAATAGAAAAATATTAAATTTGGAAGTCTAAAAAGTGTGTTATTAAAAGAATATGAAACCAGGAAATAATTTCACTCGATCAATAGAAAAATATTAAATTTTGAAGTCTAAAAAGTCTGTTATTAAAAGAATATAAAACCAGGAAATAATTTCCAGAAAAGTAAAAAATTAAATTCGAATTTTCATTGTGTGTTTAATGTAATCGCATATTAAGTGTTTTACATTTGAACACTAAGGTGTAATTATAAAAAAAGGGGAAAAATCCATCTCTGATTTATTTTCTTCAGTAGGCTGTGTCACCGCGCCGCCTCCACGCCGCGAGTTAAAAACAGCCGTTCGGCATCGTCTGTTTTGCCCCATTTAATTATATTGGACTATGCGTCGACCGTCGCGCGGCGTAAAACGTCTCGTCTGCTTTAGACCTAACCTTGTAATGCGATTCGTGAAACAGCGTGCAACATTACTCGTGAGTAATGTCGATGGTGCCGACAACAGCAAGTAGAATTGAAAGAATGGGGCACTGTGCCCTGAGACAATAGGGGCAATCATGTGCCGACCTTGAAACTGCAGAAAAACCGATCTTGAGCTCTCACAACCGGAACACATCTCTGAACTTGATTTGAAAATGTATACGATGTTTTCGAAGTCTTTTGTCAACCAAAGTACCATTTGCTAGGAAAAATACTGAAATCCACTGAAAAAATTCATTATTTGACATTTAGCAACAGTCAAAGCGTGCATACACCCATTTGATGCCCTATCAAATTCAGTATTTGTGTTTGAAGATGTTTCGTGTGAAAAGCTGAATAATGTACGGGACAACTTTTGTATTGGTAGACACCACTTCTGCCTGTGTCAGAAACATGGGTCACCAAAACCATTGTTGAGAGACACTGCAAATTTAGTTGCGCTCTTCAAACAAGATGATACGAATTTCAAACGTATGTCAACGTAAATATGTCGCTCATTAGATGGAATGAGAGTAAGCACGGATTTAAGGTTTCTGACCTACACTGTGGCATCGAGATAGATACCCAGAATGGCTTTGATTCGTTTTTGAGTAATTATTGGGACACGCAGTGAACCGGTATCATTACAAACATGGACAAGTTTGTGAGGACACAGACGTTACAGAGCAAAAGAGTGTTTGTGAACCCTGCTCAACACACACTTCTTACGAAAGAAGATAGTTTGGATTGTCAGGGTAGAAAACTCAGAAGTGTAACTGCACCCATTGCCGAAGTTGAGGCTGTGAACAAACGCTAGGTTCATACTTTACACCAGGATGCCGTCGATAAAATGTTTCGTATGACCGTTTAAATGGCGGAGAAACTACTGCATTTAGATGAAAAATTTCTTTTAAATGGTAATGGAATTACTTTGATGAAGGATTTAAAATCAGTCTTTGCAACTATTATTATGTCTATTAACTCTACTACATATATGAACTGGAAAATGGTCGCATCTATTACGAAATTTCAGTTGATGATACAATAAGTTTTTATCTGTACCAGACAGAGTACTCGTTAAAATGAACTTGACTGAAATTAATTCAATTTAATTGCAATGGAGCACGCGCTCCGGTGGCAATTTCCCTACACACCCAACTTCCCCCTATCCTGCACCCACCTACATTTGCCTTCTACTAATTTTAACTTTAAATTCTATTAACGTTTTCGGGAAGTTATTCATCATTTCCCTTGGTAACTCATTCCAATCCCTGACACCCTTACCTAAAAAAGAAAATCTTCACACACCCTTGTGCCTGAAATCGAGTGCCAGTTGTGGTCATGGTAATATTTTCCCTTCCATGAACTACTTTTCATACCTACTGCAATATCTTTCAATGCCTAATCACCAGTATACGCCCTGTACACTCCCATGACCCTCCTCATTCTCCTCCTGTCTTGCAATGAATCCCATTCGAGCTCCTTTATCATATCTGTCACTAATTGCGTTCTGCGATAATTTCCAGAAACAAATCTAGCAGCCCTTTTTTGCACCCTCTCTAATTCCTGTATTTGTTACGCAAAATGTGGGTCCCATACTTACACTACCATATTCGAGCAATGGTCTGACCAAAGTTCTGTAACCCAATTCCTTTACTTCTCTCGTGAATCCCCTTCATCACTCTTTCCAACAAGTGCAGAATTTTGAAACCTTTTCCTACCACCTGTCCAATGTGTCCTGCCCACTTAAGTTTGTTATCAAATGTAATGCAAAGATATTTACATTTCAAGTCTTCAGCAAGCAATCTTTCCCCACCTTATATTCATAATTAACCTTTTGTTTTTATTTGTGTATCTAATAAGCTGACTCTTCTTTGCATCTATCTTCATCCCATGTTTCACAAAGATGCTGGTCCATATAAAACGACATGACAAACTTAATTTTCACGTAACAACACTGAGACTTAAAAGCATATGTAACTATAAAATGCAAAATATTGTAGTAAACAACCATAAGACTCCTTCGGTGCATAAACAACAACGTGGCATTATATTGTAATGGCCCGAAATGCAATTCACAGAAATTTATTCGAACTGGAGATGGGTAAGATCGACTTAGCGGAATTTTACAGTAACATAGCTGGGCACAGTTAATCAAAAAGTTAACTTCGTTAATCCGCTACTTAAAAAGTTAACTTCTATAATCGTTAAACCGTTACATTTTCACAAATTTAACGCAAGTTACGGTTATCCGTTACAAGTTAACCATCAAAACATGTCTACCCAATGTCCCTCTGGAATTTGAGTTCTTACCGGGATTCAACGTTTTGATCAGATTCTCAAGCGTATAGGATGCTACAACATGTAGCGAAATCGTGTTGACAACGAAAAAGTTTACAAGGCATTGGTCCACACCAGATTGAGATACACCGCAGTCTGTAACTACGATGCCAAAAGATTCACCAATGCTTTGTTGATGTAACCTTTTATTAGCAGATGGAGATAAAAAAAAATACTTTTGCTGCTATTTATACCAGAGTCCACCGCACTTGTAGGCTCTGAATTGTTTTTGCTGATTCGACGAGTTGACCCTGCTTTTACTTTTTCTTCTAACTGTAAATATTTGGGTCTGTGCAGCCTTTTCATGTGTTGTTTATGATTATTAAAACTAGAAACATGAATGTTGATTGTAGAAAGTTTAGGCAAACACAGTTTGAATTCATAAAACAATTGTTGTCCCAATCTTTAATTAAATGCAATATAATTGCATATTGGATAAATATGGCCAATGATTTTTAATCTCCTCGTTGCTATTGCTAGCGTTTCTGATTTCATTAACAGTTTATAGATCTTCAGTTTCCATGATTTAATCATGTGACGAATATAAAGTTAATGTATTTCACTAACAAACTCCAACACGCAAACTAAAAAGTCATACTATATTCCTCGAAGGTAAAGGAGTTATAAAAAATATCAAAATCACTGATCGGATTTGAATCGTGTAGTGAGCGCCGATTTTCAGACGTAACCCTTAACTGCTCACACCCACGCCAAGCCTAGCTTAACACATATGCATGAATCATACTCGGACTAGCTCTTCGCATTACCTAATTCGTTTGCTTTTCGACTTACCGAAGGTACCAGCGTGCCATGGCGTGCAAATCAGACAAACAATGTCAACAATCAATGTAACGGACTAAACGGAAGTTAAGAAGCACGTTAATGATGTTTTAGATTAACTTAAAATTTTTGCAATTTTATTAACTTCGTTAATTAACGGATTAACGGTGAACTGCAGAGGCTGTGTCCAGTGATAATGAACATGAAAGAAAATAAAAGCTAATCGAACTTTTTTTTTTTTTAATAAATCGTTTAAATTATACTGTTGTTATTTAGAAATGTTAAATTACACAGGTGCTCGCCGAGCTAATCACAAACCCATCCAGCAATGTTATGAAAAATATCCGAAGCATAAAAATCTAATATCAAAACTTGTTCGTCATTATGGGGATTATGTTTTTCTCTCCATGAAGGAGTATGTGCACTGCCAATCCGAATCAACACATTGAAAGATTAAGATTATTAACAACATCGACCATGAGGGCAACAACGGTGAAATTATTTCGGTGATTGAAGAACTTCCATGAGAGAGCAACATTGACCAGAACTCCCCGGACAGGTACTAAGAAATTTCTCGAGAGGATGTGTAGTAATCAAGGGACTTGGCAATCTACAGCAAGCTAATATTGTTGAAATGATACCATCCAATCGTAAAAAAGAAGGGTTTACAAGGGCATGTCTGATTCATAAACAAAGTTTCTATGGGCTCTACCGCTCTAGAACAAGACGGCTAGTATTTTGTCGTCGCTAAGAAAACGAATTTCTCCTGGAATAATTTCGGTCAACCAAGGGAGAACTAATCAATACTCTGAGAATATCAGATCTTTCTCCTGGAAAAATAAGATTATATTGAGGCTTAAACTAAAGGCTTACCAAAAAGCATGCCTTTCGTTTGGAATAATTTCGAGCAGCCAAGGGAGACCTAAATCAGAATGACTATACTGCGTTTTAAACTAGAGTTCTTCCAAATACCACTCCTTCCTGCTGGAATAATTTCTAGATATCCAGCAAGACATATACCGTATTTTAAAGAAGAGTCCTGACAAATACCACGCATTTCGCTTAGAATAATTTCGGGCAACCAAGAAGATATTAATCGGTATGATCACAGTACTGCTTAAACCAGGGCCTTTGTGTAATATTTTCGAGAAACTAAGGAAGATCTTAATCAGTACGATAATCAGCGGCTTAAACCGGTCTGACAGAATACCACGTCTGTCTCCTGAAAAATTTTCGGGTGACCATGAAAGACATAAATAAGTATTACTATACTACGGTTTCAGTTAGAGTCCTGTCTAATATCTCACCTTTCTTCCCGAATAATTTCCAGAAGCCAAGGAAGATTTTAAGCAGTATGGATATACCGTAGATTATATCTAGGTCTTGTAAGATTCAATTCTTTTGTCCTAACAAAGTATGAATATATTGTTGTTTAATCTAGAGTCATTTGAATACCTCACCTTTCTTCTAGAACAATTTTCAGAAAGGAAGAAAGACCTTGATCAGTATGACTATTACGCGATCTTTAATTCGAACGCGCGTCCTCCCCAAAGCAAAGCCAGAGCGTTACCGTTCATCCACCACGCTCAAAGTCACGGTTCAGTCATCCTGATTTAGGTTTTCCTTGGTTATATGAAATTATTAGAGGAGAAGGGCGTGGTATTTGGCAAGACTGGTTCAAACCACTGCATAATCATATTGGTTGATATTTGAACAAGCCTTTAACCCATGGACTCCCAACACGTTTTGGTCTACCGCCCCCTTTTCTAAAAAAATTTATTACTTGCAACCGTTTCAAAAAGATTACTCAGCCCCCCCTTTTAATAAAAATAACCGACTCCCCTTCCCGTAATAAATAATGTAACACATGGTGCTCCAACATTGTTGGCTCGTAACTCACTTTTTGAAACAGTGATTTTATTGCTCCTTCCTAGATGAAGTGTACAAATTCGTATATCGAAAATCAAGGACTTATTTAAAAAATTACTATATCAAAAAATATTAACAATGTTGGTGTATTGTTCACTATTTTACTAATAAATGCATATTATGAAATTTTATTAATTAGTGGGGTGAGCTCGGTGTAATGTCACTAATGTTTTGATATTTGACGCCTTGTTTGTCATCAGCAATCTTAAATCGCCGCTTTCTACTATTGACAATATGTTTCTTTCCTTAGCTAATAAATTGCTGACTACGGTAAATCCTCTTTTGGTTGCATATAATCATGGGAAAGCAATTAAAAACTTCTTTGATGCAACCTTATGAGCCGATTATAATACTGGAAAGCAGACCACAGCGGTTGATCCCCAATGCCCCCTAAATTTAACTTCGATCAAGAACATCCCTTCTAATCTCTTCATCGTCCAACTGTGGGCGTACCGCCCCTATTGGGAACCACTGCTCTAATCTCAACATAGCTAACAATTTAATAACAATATCATTATACAGTACATATCATTGTTTATATCGTTGTAGGCGACAGCTACGCTTTGTTGGGGATGGCATCTGACGACCCATCCGGCGAAAAACACTCGCGGTTTAAATCAGGACTCCAACAAATATCAAACCTTTCTCCTGGAATGATTTTGGGTGGGTATACTTAAATCAATATGATTATGCTGCGGTTTGAACCAGTCTTGCCAAATACCACGCCCTTCTCCTGGAATAATTCCGTATAACCAAGGGAAACCTAAATCAGCATGACTATACCGTGATTTAGAACGTGGCAAGTGAGCAAAAAGAATCTGGCCTTGTTTTCCGGAGGACACGGGTTCAAATCCCTGCCCAGCAATCCAAATTTGAGTTTTCCATGGTTTCCCAAAATTATTCCATGCGAATACCAGGGTGGTTCCTTCAAAAGGACGTGGATGAATCCCTTGCCGTTCCTAGCCGTTAGTCCTTTCCCGTCTCTAATGACATCGAAGTCGACGAGGCATAAAGTAGAGACCGGATTATATGCAGAAAAATCTAGAAATATGGATGAAAAATGCTTAAAATAACCGTGAAAAGTGTCAAAATATGCAACATTATACAGGGTGAGTTTTTTATCTTGAGACAACTAAATATCTCGAAAACTACAAATCCGATCAAAAAAAGTGGGTAATAAAAATTGTTCGTCTCGACGGGGGACATCCGATGATACCAAATTTGACTCCCCACCCCCACCCCCTAGGGGTGGGGGAAGGGGGAGAAAAAAAACTTAAATAGGAACCCCCATTTTTTTATTGCAGATTCTGATTCCCCGGAAAAAACTACCCCTATTTCACCCCCAATTCGAGTCATTTTGGTCGATAGATGGCGCTGCAATCGACAAAAATCAAAATAAGCAAAAATTCATTTAAAAATGAGGATATCTCGTGAAATACACATCAGATCAGCAAAATACAAGTTAATGTGATTGATATTTTTCAAAAAACTATTCAATAACACCACCCACCTCCAAACTTGAGGGATGGGAATGGACATTATTTCAAAATGCACTGATGCAAATTCTTTAGCAGATAGCGAAAGTCAAACATTACTTTTTTGCGTTACCCAGGAACAACGACGTGGACGTAGTAATTTTCTGTTCCCTTTGGGGTGCTAGATTTAGGTGAGTCCCCTCGCCTCTCACCATCGGGGTGCTTGTTTTTGGTGAGTCCCCTCGCCTCTCACCATCGGGGTGCTTGTTTTTGGTGAGTCCCCTCGCCTCTCACCATCGGGGTGCTTGTTTTTGGTGAGTCCCCTCGCCTCTCACCATCGGGGTGCTTGTTTTTGGTGAGTCCCCTCGCCTCTCACCATCGGGGTGCTTGTTTTTGGTGAGTCCCCTCGCCTCTCACCATCGGGGTGCTTGTTTTTGGTGAGTCCCCTCGCCTCTCACCATCGGGGTGCTTGTTTTTGGTGAGTCCCCTCGCCTCTCACCATCGGGGTGCTTGTTTTTGGTGAGTCCCCTCGCCTCTCACCATCGGGGTGCTTGTTTTTGGTGAGTCCCCTCGCCTCTCACGTGTTTGTTTCTAACAACAATTCTAAAGCAAGTGCTCGAAAATATCACCACCGACATCGATGCATTTATTTACCCGCTCTTGGAATGATTCGACGCAACTAAGAAGCATATCCGGCGTGATTTTTTGACAAGCGTTGGTAATTCGTTCAATCATGTTTTCAGGCGTTGTTGCACTTCACTGTAAACTTCATTCTTCAAGTATCCCCATAAAAAAAAAATCAGGCGAAGTGAGATCTGGTGATCTTGCAGGCCACGGCACTGGACCTCCTCTTCCGATCCATCGACGATTGTACAGACGATCTAACACTTTCCCGCGATCTTACAGCAAAATGTGCTGGACAACCGTCATGTTGAAACCACATTGTTTGTCGCACGTCTAAGGGTACGTCTTCAAGCAATGTTGGCAGTACGTCCTCTAAGAGTTGTTGATATTTCTCCCCATTGAAATGTCCATGGATAAAATGTGGACCAATAAGTTTGTCCCCAATTATCCCACACCAAACATTTACATTCCACGGACGCTGATGTTCAACTTGGCGTAACCAATGCGGGTTTTCCACACTCCAATAATGCATGTTGTGTCGATTAATGGTGCCGTGGTTAGTAAAAGTGGATTCATCCGAAAACAGTACTCGAGCAAAGAAATGGGGTTCTTCTTGTATTTCTGTAGCGACCATCGGCAAAAATGTCAATCGATTATCGAAATCATTGCCGTGAAGTTCTTGATGCAACGAAACATGGAAACGGATGGTTTCGTTTGTTTGTGTGCACACTTCCCTCCTGAGTGAACTGTTGGATAATACGGTAAAAAGAAGCGCGCGATCGAGGCTGGTCTGGAAACGATGAGCATAAAGATCAACAGCATTATCGATATTCTTGCGACATTCTCCATAAATGTAGACCATTTCAATTTTTTCTTGCAACGTTATAGCCTGCATTCTCATTGACACGTGCAACAGAACGAAGTAAATAAATCAGAGATGTTATGAACGCTATGAAAGTACATCAAGTAATGAGAAAACTCTGAGAAATGAGCGACGATGTGAACGCAATGGAAGTACATCAAGTAATGAGAAAACTCTGAGAAATGCAGCGCCATCTATCGACCAAAATGACTCGAATTGGGGGTCAAATAGGGGTAGTTTTTTCCGGGGAATCAGAATCTGCAATAAAAAATGGGGGTTCCTATTTAAGTTTTTTTTCTCCCCCTTCCCCCACCCCTAGGGGGTGGGGGTGGGGAGTCAAATTTGGTATCATCGGATGTCCCCCGTCGAGACGAACAATTTTTATTACCCACTTTTTTTGATCGGATTTGTAGTTTTCGAGATATTTAGTTGTCTCAAGATAAAAAACTCACTTGGTATAGTATAAAGATAGTAATTTTTAGAATTTTTATTTAAAAATCAGCATGCAATTAGTAAGTAGTTGAATAACATATTTATAAATTCAACAATAGTTCAGTGCCGGATCTAGGGGGGGGGGGGGGCAAACCGGGGCTCTTGCCCCGGGCGACAACTTCAGGGGGGCGCCAAAATCATGTGTTGGTGGCATCTTTTTATAAGCGCCATGGCGAAATATTCATGTGCTGCCGACCCTTTTTTTAGGTAAAGCGCCGTGGTACACTGACCGAGGCGGCAACTTGAAAGGACGGAAAATACATTGTTGTGTGAAGGAGCGGCCTCTATTCACGGAATGGAATTCATTCCGTCATTGTTAGCGGGAACTCCCGATATTCTTGGATTTATAAATTTTTCCGTCTGATGTCCGCATTCTTGTAGCTGCGTTCGAGTGATTAGCCCAGTTTTGTATAAATATCTACTTTTGTGCTGAACGAGTTTAAATATTTATTACTGGATACGAACCATTAACAGGTAAGGAAGAATCTATCGTTAATATCCATTTTTTTTTTTGACTAATATTTTATGAAGCCTTTGAGAATCAAATTTTTAAAATTCTGCTTTCGGGTAACTTGTACCATCTTCACATACCACAGATTGGAAACGCTGAAATATATTATAACGTTAACTTATTTCTTTCTGGCTCATTACTGTTTTTGTTAGCGCCTAATCCACAATATAAAATAATGAAAATTTTGTCCACGCCTTGTCTCTCACATCAAATAAATTAAGATAATTGAATTTGGTATGTTGGGAAGGGCATGCCTTGAATTTATGCCTTTGGTAGTTTCAACTGTTTCTTGGTTTTCTCAGTTATTTGAAATATTTAAATTTTTTGCCAAAGACGACCGTTCTTTTTGTTTTATTTCTTTAAATGAACTTATGATTTACTTTATCGATGTATACTGCTGTTATTGACAAAATTCACATTGAATAATAACATTATTTAAATTATAATCGCAATGTTTGTAACATTTTGGTTGGGAAACAGTGCTTATTGTTATAAAAGCAATCAACCGTTTTCATAGTATCGAATAGATTTTATCAATTTCCCCCCCCCCCTAAAAAAAGAAGATAATTATTCTTGTAAAAATAAGCAAAGTGTCGTGCTTGTGTAGTGACAAAAAAGATATGAGATCTTGTTCTGAGCCAAGTCTACACTTTGCAATGTGTAGTCATTTTATGTTCTGAAATAGAATTGTTTTTCTTGATGTTATAGATCATTTATTTAGAATAAGCCAAAACTTTTGTGACTTGGCCATTACGCGTTCCATGTTTTAGTAAATCTAAATAAATGTGTTGCTTTATCAATTTTACAACAATGCAAAATGTGTAACAGCAAAGTCACCAGAGTTTTGTTTAATCTAAATAAACGATCTATAACTCCAAGAAGGAGCTCATTTCATTTTGTAAGTTGACCTCTTATTCTGAGTCGTTGCTCAAATTTAAAGATTCCATTTGAAAATCTGTGGATATAGGTCATTTCAGAATTCAAGACATCAATACACATTACCAATAATGCCTCCACACTCTGAAAACAATCGGCGTTCGTCATGGTTAAGCAATGCCGACTGCTCCAGACTTAACAAACGCCATAACTAAATAACGCAGCAGCAGCAACGCCATTAACTGCCCATTTCCTCCTTGGGCAGAGTAGGGTGGAGTGTTTGTCTTGCGACATTTACTCCTAGTCTTATAGATGGATACTTGCTTCAGGTTAGATTTGTCTTGACGTTTGGCGTAGCTTTTTTCAGATGATTTGGGGATTTATTTTACAAGTGAGATAGGTCCTATGTGTGGACCTATTCCTACCGGATAATTTCCCAGATTCTTGATTAGTGGGTTGTTGGATTTATGGGCTGTATTATAAAATTTGGTGGCAAGATCCTTGAAACGTTGTTTTAAAGTTGGTAGCCCTGTGGCTTCATGAAGGGCAATTGTGGGAAATCTGCAGTCGAGATGAAGTGCTCTCTTCAACGCTCGATTTTGAATAATTTGAAGTCGGTCGAGATTTGTTTTTGCTGTGTATCCCCACACAGGACAGGCATGTTCCAGTATTGGTCTTACTAAGGTGCAGTAGATCCGTACTCCTAAGGGTTGCGGAGAGCTTACTGTCCCTGTTTAGCACTGGGTACAACGCTTGAAGTCTCGCGCTAGCTCTTCTGCGGAGGTCATTTATGTGGGCCCTCCAGGTCAACCTGGAGTCAAGCAGGACTCCAAGGTAGCGAACTGTGTTTGACCATGGGATTAAGTTGTTATGAATTGTGAGTTGTTGATCCAATTGAGGTCTCTGTCGAGGTCCTGTCCTTTTAGTTATTAAGATGGCTTGGGTCTTCGTTGGGTTGATTCCGATACGCCACCTCCTCGCCCAGGCCTCAGTCTTCTGCAGTACCTCCTGCAGACGACGGGTGACGATAGCTTTGCTGCGGCAGTGAGTGAAGTAAGCTGTATCATCAGCATATGTGGTGGTGTGAATTCCGTTTTGAGAAGGTACATTGGCTGTATATAGGGAGTATAGCAGAGGTCCTAGGGTCGAGCCTTGTGATACTCCTGCCTGAATGCTACGCCTTGTGGAATAGACGTTACCAATTTGACTTTGAAAGAGCGGTTTACCAGGTATGATTTTATCAATTTGACAAGCTGTCCCGGGAGTCCCAATTCGTAGAGTCGTAGTAGCAGTCCGGCGTGCCATACCGAGTCAAATGCCCGGGAGATATCTAGTAGCACAAGTCCACAGTATTCTTTATGGTTGAAGGCCGTCGTGGCGGTCTCAACCACCCTCATCAGTTGCTGGGTGGTTGAGTGTCCCTGACGGAACCCAAATTGATGGTCTGGGAGAATACTCTGTCGCTCGATGTACAGGTTTAGGCGTTTGAGGAGCAGACGCTCAAACACCTTGCTGATAGATGGTAACAGACTTATGGGCCGGTAGTTTTGAGGTAGAGAGGGGTTTTTCCCACTCTTATGGATAGCTACGACTACGGCCTGTTTCCACCGGGTGGGAAAGTTCTTCCTGTCTACAATTATGTTGAACAGCATAGTAAGGTGGTTAATTGCCGCTGGAGGCAGGTTTCTCAAACAGATGTTACTGATTCTGTCGTGGTCTGGGGCTTTTCTTGGGTTTAGGCTGGTCACAACAGTGAAGACTTCTTGAGGGTAAAGTGCTCGATGTGTGTTCGTCTTCGTCATCAGCTTCGAGGAAAACCTCAGTCGATTGTTGACTTCGTCCGATAAGATCAGGGTCGCCGGGTGCTGGTTGAAAGTTTTGTTCGAAAGCTTTAGCTAGAGCGTTGGCTTTATCTTCAGGGCGATATATGTATCCCTGTCTCCAAGTAGAGGTGGAATTCGACTTTTTCTTTTTAGTAAACCATCTGGTCTGTGACCACAGCGAGCCGTCGTCTATTCGCAGCATTGAAGTCTGGCCTCCCATTCACGATTTCGATGTTCAGTAAAGACACTTTCAATTCCTTTGGAGACGATTGAGTAATTTCCTGGTATTGGGGTTCCTAGTGATCCTCCACTCCTTTGCGACTCGATTTTTATGTCGGATCGCTGCTATCAGGTGAGGTGGGAGCTGGAGCGATTTGTCGTTTTTCTTGTGCTTCAAAGTGGAGGCTGTGATGGCGTTTAAGACTGCACTTTCAAAAGCCTCCAGCGCTGTTTCCGGATTGTTGTCTGCAGGGTGGTCCGCTAGTGCTTCAGTTATAAGATTCTTGTACATCCTCCAGTTGGTGAACTTGTGATCAATTATGGGATTTAGCCTATCATCTGGTTGCCACTGGCCTATGCTGACTTGAAATATAACTGGTAAGTGGTCTGATGATAGTTCATCCACAGTGGATGCTGAGATGAACCCGTTGAAGTTCTTAGTAATGAGCACATCAAGGATGTCAGGCC
Source organism: Vandiemenella viatica (assembly GCA_031002005.1). Lineage (NCBI taxonomy): Eukaryota > Metazoa > Arthropoda > Insecta > Orthoptera > Morabidae > Vandiemenella > Vandiemenella viatica. The sequence goes on from JARYHS010009186.1 coordinate 190,812,119, forward strand.
GACCACCATTGTAAGGATAGTGCGTGGGCTCGTCGGGAGCCCATACACACATGTTATGTCGATTTATGATTCTTCTGATGACAAGTCCCGCCTGGTTAGTGTTATGACAGAGCCAGTCAGTATGTTTTGCGTTAAAGTCTCCTCCTAGGAGTAGTTTGCCTCGCAATGCTGCCAGTGCTTCTAAGTCTGCATCCAGAGGCATTCGTCTGGGAGGTCGGTAGGCAGAAATGACGTTGAAGGTCTGATTGTTAAGGTTTAATTCTATGGCGACTGCTTCTATGTTTTGCAGCGCCGGAAGAGGAGTTTCGTGGTGAGGTAGGCCCTTTTTTATGTAGATTGCAACGCCGCCTCCAGCTGTGAGTCGGTCTGTTCTATAGCAGTCATAGTTAGCAATCGACGCACGTAGTCCTGGTTTAAGGTGGGTCTCACAGACGAGGCATAAGTCAATATTGTGCTCTGCAATGAATTGTCTAAATTCTGTAAGTTGAGGATAAAGCCCGTTTGCATTCCATACGCATATGGAGACGCAGTGTATGTGATGCCTTCTATCCATTGTTAGGTAGGTTAGCACTTGAGGTGATAGCTGAGGCTGACGTAACTGCTGCCTGGATTTCTGCAGGCAGGCGGTTCATCTTTTCGATGAGGCACATTAGGGTGTTGAGGATTTTGTCAATGCTTATTGTAGAGCCTGTCGAGACCAGCATATTGCGTATGTTCACAGGGGCCTGCATTCTGTGCGTGTTCGCCAGGGGGACGGTTGCGGCGGCGAGTGCGCTTCCTAGGTGCTGCTGGACATAATGCCGGAGCTGATGAGTTTTCAGTTTCGACTGGAGGTGCAGGGATGGCTGCGCCTGCAGATTCCTCTGTTGGTTTGGTGGTAGTATGTTGGGAGGAGTTGCTTTTTCCAGCTCCTCTGGTGGCAGTTGTTGAATTTACCTCACACAAGTTCTTTTTCTTGTCGGCTTTATCCTCATTTTCTCTTTGCTGTGTAGCAGTTGCTGTTGATTTGATTTTCCTGATTTTTCCACAGCAGTTAACTGTTGGACTTTAGTTCTTTATTCTCTAGATTCTGCTGAGTTGCTTTGGTGCCTCTGAGTCGATCACGAGCTAGCTTATAAGCGATGCAGCCTTTATAACTGGCGACATGATTACCACCGCAGTTACCACATTTAGCTGCATCACGATTTTTCTGTGTTGTACATTCGTTGGAGTCGTGGGCTCCGGCACATTTAACACATACAGGTTCATTTTACAGTTTTTGGCGACATGGCCATACAATTGACAATTGAAGCATTGAGGGGGGCCGGAAGTCGCCTTGAGTGTCTCAGTTTTAATTCTTATATGACATAGGTACTCCACCTCGAACAGTCTTCTGTTATCTGGTGTATCAGGAGCGACTACCAGAAACAGTGGCATTGCTATATTTGTTCCCGGTCTCTTTAGTTGGGCCACAGTTTGCACGTCATAACCCATGTCCAGGAGTTCGTCCTTGAGGTCCTGGGTTGGAAAGGTGCGTGGTAATCCTCTCAGGACGACCTTTAGTAACTTGACTGCCCCTGAGGGGAAGGTAAAATAGGGGATACCATTTTTAGTGAGCAGATTTGTCACGTTAATGTAGTCCCAGTAGTTGTGAAGGAAAATTTAATTTTGTCACCTCCTGCAGTTTTGGCCAGAAAGGGGTCTTTGGCTACATTAGCTACCCAGTCATGAAGCTTTTTGTAGCTCTCTTCGAATTGAACCACAATAGGTGGGATGTTGGAGTTCCTTTTGGATGGTTGAGTTGTACATTGCAGGGCTTGGAACTGGTTTGTTAATGTTATTGGTTGGTCCTGAGCTAGATTTGCTGGAGCTTTGGCAGTACGACGCGGATGGATAAAGCCTTCATCAACATTTACAGTCGTACTGTGGTCACATCTTGTGCTGCAAGGCGACCGTTATCTTCCGGTGCCAGTGCGGTGTCCCTTGCTTCATTACCCATACCAGAGTTTGATTCAAAAGTTGCATCAGTGTCTGAGGAGATAAGCCGACTGAACTCTGGTCGACTATGCGGAGCTGGGAATGATGTTACAGCACGGGTTGTCTTCTGATTTTTCTTCTTCTTGTTTGTTCTTTGAACAAGGGTGGTGACTCGTTTCTTCACTTGATCTTTGCCGGTCGGGTTGGTTGTAGGCTGCCAGATTCTGCTGCGGCAGTGTGTTGTCATCAGAGTCTGAATCAGTATCAGGTTGCCCTAATCGCCCTACGTTGTCATCCTCGTTGTCGGTGGCCTGATAGCCATCTGACGAGTAACACCCCACGCCCAAGAAGCCGTTGTTGGAGTTGGATTCCGCCATCATACGTCCTGCCAATGGAAACGCCTACTGGAAGGGAGTGTTGCTCCGACCCTTCGTTGTCACCGTAGGGTATCCGGGCCGGAGACAACCCTACGCTCACGCTCGGGCTTCCAAACTAAAAATAGGAATAAAGTAAATTTTAAGGAGTTAGTTACACATACTGGTCTGTATAGATAAAAAAAAATTTCAGACATATAGCCTTATCCAGAGCAAAGCAATTAACTGGCAAATAGACGCCAAAATTTTTCACGTTTCGGTTTGCTAATTAATAAACACGTAGAAAATCAACAGTATTACACTTTACTTATCGTCTGGGGATGAAACCATATTTGTGTACCAAATTTAATGGTTTTCTAGCAGTGGCGTAGCTAGGTCAACAAGGGCCCCGGTGCAAAAAATTTATTTTGGGCCCTCAGGCCAGACGGGCGACGTTTTTTTGCTTTGTGTGCTGTTAGGGGCCCTCTGAACTGAGGATGGGGGCCCTTGAATTGTTCTTTTGGGCCCCCGAGCCCCCCCCCTGAGCAACGACGACCCTTAGTGAGGGGCTCCTGTGTTCTCAGGGGGCCTTAGACGACGGTAGAGCTACAAAAAAAGGTCGCCAGTTTGCCGTGGAGGCTCGTGGGCACTCTAAACTGCGCTTGAGGGCCCCCCCGGTGCACTGCACCGCCTAGCCCCATAGTAGCTACGCCCCTGTTTTCTAGTACCACGGGAAATACAGTGGTATTTTGATGTTGAGTCGTAATCGAACTTTTTTTTTTTTAATTACACTAACTTCCAAAGTAAGGAGAGGAACGAAGTAAAATTTAACACATTTTTTTCAATTACACTAACTTTCGAAAGTAAGGAAAAGAACTAAGTAAAATTTAACACATTAGATAACCTCTGTAAACTCCAATCTGAACCATATAAAGTTATTGCGGTAAAAAACGCTTTCACGTAGATATGCGAATGTGTACCAGTTTCAGACTTTCCTTACAATCTGGGGCTAAAACTTTATCTGTGTACCAAATTTCAGCATTCTACAACTACGGAATTACCTTAGAGTTTTGATAATCATGTCAGTATATAGTGAAATATGTGAAATTTTCATAGTAATAATATCCAAATAAATAAGATGAACGAAACAAGATTTGGTATGTTTGCTAAGGTCGCTGATATCTATGTATAACAGAAGTTTGAGACATGTAGCATCAATAAGACCAAAGAAATTGAGGTACTAATATAACTCTAATCGCTTCGAGAAAAGTGTAGGAAGTGCAACCGTTGACTCGATTTGGGGATGCACAGTTTCGGTACATGTTTAGCATACAGTTGTTTATTGTGCTGCTAAAGTCACCTGATTCACCAGAATCGGCATAATTGTGGTTTCTGGCCACAAATAGTTTAATTTTAATTTTAAAAGAAGCAGTCTATCGCATTAAAACTATTTCTATACCCAATTACCTAGGAAATATCACACGATATAGCTGGAGTTATTTTTTGTGCCTTTTAGGGTTCCTGAAATTGTAGTATTGAATTAACCGCGAATTTCGACAGTAAATAATTTTTTTGTCCGTATAAGAAGCAGGCAACGGCGTTTAAGTCATTAATGACTTTTGGATGATTAGAAAACTGTTTAAAATAAATTCTATGGTTTGCATCAATCTCGAAACACGTAACTTTTTAATAGTGAACTAGTAACTGCGTATTGTTTGTTATTTTATTAATTAGCCGCTACCTGAATCATAAGGTTTACAAATCTTTCTTTTGGACGATCAATGCGCATTTTGTACCTATAAAAGGGTGTGTCAAATAAATAGTAGTGGGTGTCTTCTATATTGTTTAGTCTGGCCATAACAAAACAAGGAGAGTAACATTATACATGGCACCTTATTTAGAAAGGATTTTTCTTTTTTTGAACTCGGTGATATGGACTGTCACGGCGAAGTTCCGCTGACGGTGCAGTCATCCATGTTTGCTACATAAATATTTACCTGGTTACATATTGGAGTTAAAATGTATGTATTTCTTAGGTGGAATCGATGAGCTCAACACGTAAAAAACCGTCTGGGGCGGAATACAGGAAAAGAGCTAAAGATAAAACTGAACAAGAAAATCAATGTGCTGCTAAGATGAGGAGATGGCTTCACGGAGCAGGCGTATCATCGGTCCCCTCTGACGCTGCCAACGCTACGACTTCAGGTAGTACAAGTACGTCTTGTAATCTCGACAGTCGACATCCATGATAATTCACCTACCATCGCTGAACCGTCTGACTTCCAAGACTCAGATGATTGTAAACAGTCACTTTCGTCGGTTTATGCCAGCGCCAAGATGACGTTAAGCCAGCAACTAGTGAGTTGTTACAGTCGGGTAACCAACAAGAAGGCGTAGATATTATGGACCCAGGTACTTGGCCAGATCCAGAAAAAATGACAGACCAACGAAGGTCATTCTTCAGCATTCAGGCTGTCTTAATAAATGAAAAACATCCAAATAACATAGAGTTTATGTCCACTGAGCGGGATGGTAGGCATTTGACATCTTCATTGTGGTTCAGAAGAATGGAAAATAACGAAAATGTTAAAAGAACCTGGCTTGCTTATTCTAAGACGAAAAATGCAATTTTCTGTACTGCCTGCAAGTTATTTTCCATTTCTTCTAAATCAGCCTTGCGTACTGTTGGTCTCATTAATTGGAAAAAGGCAACAGAGAGATTAGCTGATCACGAAGCATCACAAATGCACAAAGAATGTTTTATAACGTGGAAAACCCGATTGCGGCAAATGAAATCGAGTCAGGCATCGATCGCGATATTGAGCGACTAATTCACTCAGAGAAAGAAAAATGGAGACAGATTCTACATGTAATAATAGACGCTGTAATGTATCTTGCCACAAACTGTCTTTCTTTTCGAGGTTCCAGAGAAACCCCGAGTGACCTCACTACTGATTTTCTTCAGCCTAGTCAAGGAAACTTTCTTAATTTAATAACTTTGCTCGCCAAACATAATCCTACTCTCAAATACCAATTAGACCATCTAAAGAAAGGACAAGTATCTTACTTGTCTAAAACGATACAAAATGAAATTATTGATATACTGGCTAAAGCATTCTGAACGACATCAAGGAAAGCAACTATTTCACCATCATGTTCGACTGTACTCCAGATGTATCACACATAGAACCAGGTGATTCGATATGTAAAAATAACAGGAACCGAATGTGAAATAAAGGAGAGCTTTATTGATTTCATAGAGATTGGAGGAAAGACTGGAGAGCATATCACACAGCGAATTCTAGAAAAACTGGAACTGGATGGTTTGGATGTGCAAAAATGTCGAGGACAATCCTACGACAATGGATCAAATATGGCTGGCATATACAAAGGAGTCCAAGCCAGGGTTATGGAAATAAATGAGTTGGCAGATTTTGTACCATGTCTGGCACATTCTTTGAATCTTGTAGGTATGTATGCAGCGTCATCATGTTCTGAAACAGTTAGTCTATTTGGACTTGTACAAAAACTTTATTGCTTCTTCGTTGGATCCACTACACGGTGGGAAATAATGAAAAAGTGTACAAAAACCAACTTAAAAGGTAGTAGCCAGACAAGATGGTCGGCCAAACACCTTGCTGTTACAGCCCTTTTGAATAATTTACCTGAAGTTGTCAAAGCACTGGAGGAAATTGAAAAATCTTCTCTAGCTGCAGAATCTAAGTATGAATCCGCTATTCTCTTACATGATGTATTGAATTTTAAATTTATCCTCAAATTAACAATTTGGGCTAACCTTCTTCGAGAAATTAATAGAGTAAACGTGGAAATACAAAAGGACATAATCCTTTCGCGTTCTGTGTCACTAATGAAAGGGCTTATGAAGATATTGCAAGAAATGAGACTAAAGCCGATAGAATATTGGATCAAAGAAGCTACACCTGTAGCACAAAAATTGAGAATCGTTCCGAAACTCGAAAGTAAACGAATTTCCAAACGAAAGAGGCAACACGACGAAATCTGCGAGGACGAATCAAGAGCATTAGACCCCACACATCCAAAGATATAAAAGTTGTATTTGACAGAATTTTAACAGAAATAGGAATAAGGGTAGAAAGTGCAATAAAACTAAATGAAAACTTTGCCTTCCTTGGTGGCCACACGTTAGTAAATATGTCCACAGAAGATCTCCAAAAAATGGAGCCGTTCTAGCAAGCAGATACTCCAAGGACTTAAACGCAATTGATTTCTGCCAAGAACAAGCTCCATTTGTAATTGGAATCGATGAAACAACTAGTCCATTCCAATTGTTGCAACACATGTGTAAAAATGACTTGCAGGAAGCCTTTCCTAATATTTGTATAGCTCTGAGAATATACTGCACGTTCCCGACATCCGCAAGCTGCGAGCGGAGTTTTAGTAAACTAAAACTCATAAAAACCTACCTGCGATCAACAATGAGCCAGGAACGTCTTTCTAGCCTCGCGATCTTATCAATCGAAAATAGAACAGCTTATGAGACGAATTTTGATGAAGTTATAGACTCTTTCGCGGAAATGAAAGCTCGGCGAGTGAATTGTAGGAACATTTAGTGCAAATTTTTGCTAGGGCCTAAGGACTGCAATTGTGAGTACAGTTGGCTCGTGCGTTACGTATTCTGATGTGTGTCGTAATATATGCAAGTAATAAAAGAACTCATTTCCTATTATGTCTTTTGTCTTTTTTATCTCGTTAGTTAAATAGTACCCAACTGAGTGTGGTGTTTTCTTTAGGGTGGTGGGGGGGGGGGGCGCCAGCGTGAAGTTTTTTACCCCGGTTCGGAAAAATCCTAGATCCGCCACTGCAATAGTTAACAATTATTTAACATTTTTTATCCTGTTGTAAACGTGAACATTCGGGTAACTGTTCGAAATATTCAATAGTAAGACTGTTTCTTCGATCTCTCAAAATATTTTTTATAATTATATATGTGTGTTCTTGTTTTTATCTGCTTACGTCTCTCTAACAGCGAGGTCTTTAAGACGGGCAAGGGATAGGGGGCAAGGAATGGGAAGGAAATTCGGCCATGGCCTTTTGAAGGAGAGCATGCCGCATTTGCCTGGAGTGATATGGGAAACCATGGAAAACCCAAATCTGGATGCCGCCGTCCTCCCTAATGCGAGGCCAGAACGCTAGCCGTTACACCCTACGCTCGGTAATTATACACTCCTGGAAATTGAAATAAGAACACCGTGAATTCATTGTCCCAGGAATGGGAAACACTATATACACATTCCTGGGTCAGATACAACACATGATCACACAGACAGAACCATAGGCACATAGACACAGGCAACAGAGCATGCACAATGTCGGCACTAGTACCGTGTATATCCTCCTTTTGCAGCAATGCAGGATGCAATTCTCCCATGGAGACGATCGTAGAGGTGCTGGATGTAGTCCTTGTGGAACGGCATGCCAAGCCATTTCCACCTGGCGCCTCAGCTGGACCAGCGTTCGTGCTGGACGTGCAGACCGCGTGAGACGACGTTTCATCCAGTCCCAAACATGCTCAATGGGGGACAGATCCGGAGATATCGCTGGCCAGGGTAGTTGACTTACACCTTCTAGAGCACGTTGGGTGGCACGGGATAACATGTGCATTGTCCTGTTGGAACAGCATGTTCCCTTGCCGGTCTAGGAATGGTAGAACGATGGGTTCGATGACGGTTTGAATGTACCGTGCACTGTTCAGTGTCCCCCTCGACGATCACCAGAGGTGTACGGCCAGTGTAGGAGATCGCTCCCCACACCATGATGCCGGTGTTGGCCCTGTGTGCCTCGGTCGTATGCAGTCCTGATTGTGGCGCTCACCTGCACGGCGCCAAACACGCATACGACCATCATTGACACCAAGGCAGAAGCGAGTCTCATCACTGAAGACGACACGTCTCCATTCGTCCCTCCGTACACGCCTGTCGCGACACCACTGGAGGCGGCTGCACGATGTTGGGGCGTGAGCGGAAGACGACCTAACGGTGCGCGGGACCGTAGCCCAGCTTCATGGAGACGGTTGCGAATGGTCCTCTCTGATACCCAGGAGCATCAGTGTCCCTAATTTGCCGGGAAGTGGCGGTGCGGTCCCCTACGGCACTGCGTAGGATGCGACGGTCTTGGCGTGCGTCCGTGCGTCGCTGCTGTCTGGACCCAGGTCGACGGGCACGTGCACCTTCCGCCGACCACTGGCGACAACATCGATGTACTGTGGAGACCTCGCGCCCCACATGTTGAGCAATTCGGCGGTACGTCCACCCGGCCTCCCGCATGCCCACTATACGCCTCGCTCAAAGTCCGTCAACTGCACATATGGTTCACGTACACGCTGTCGCGGGCATGCTACCAGTGTTAAAGACTGAGATGGAGCTCCGTATGCCACGGCAAACTGGCTGACACTGACTGCGGCGGTGCCCAACCGCTGCGCAGCTAGCGCCCTTCGACGGCCAACACTGCTGTTCCTGTGTGTCCGCTGTGCCGTGCGTTTGATCATTGCTTGTACAGCCCTCTCGTAGTGTCCGGAGCAAGTATGGTGGTCTTACACACCGACGTCAATGTGTTCTTATTTCAATTTCCAGGAGTGTATATGGATCGTTCCACATTCATTGACGTAACTGGGCAGTATTTGAAATTGGGTGCTGTTTGTTTCTCGATAATGTTCACCCGTCCCATTACTAAAACTATCAATTTGACACAAAGGTTCAAACTTGGATTATTGTTCAAAATATTTTCAAACGTCACTTTAAATATACACAGAATACCTCTGGCAATGCGGATTTTATTCATTAACTGAATACATTCTGTCATAAACACTTGAGTTTCAAGCTTTTTAATACTCGCAGGTATGTGGGAAAAAACGAATGCTAGTCACAGCTACTATGGTTTTAATACTAGAATTGTTAAATGCTTCCTTGTACTGACAAACTGTCATAGCCTGTCCACTATCAAAGTTGTTTTACTACACCTTTGATGGCTTCGAAATGTTCATTGTAAAACAGTACAGCTTCCATCCATGTTGTCCATCGAGTTATCACTGGTTCCGGAGGTGAAGGCACATTTGGCAATTTTTAAAATAGGAATTATTACGAGAACGTGCCTTAAGAAACATTTCCTTTGTTGATGAAATTAGTTTATTTACATTCCCAAACGTGGACTGTAGTTCTTCAGCCAGTCCGCCGTAGGTTTTGCCGGCCACAACGTAAGATTTTATTTATTAATTAGGTACACTACCTAAAAATACTGTAAATATAGCGAAAATATGCTTCATCACTAGGTTTCAAGTAAAATATGCATTAACCGGTGAACATGTGCTTAATCCCACAAAAACAATTCTTGTAAAAATAGGCAAAGTCTCGTGTTCGTGCAGTGACAAAAAGTTATGAGATTTTCTTCTGAGCCAAGTCCACACAGTGTGTATTCACTTCACTTTATGAAACAGAATGTTTTTTTTCGGTATTATAGATCGTTTATTTAAGATAAAAAATCTGATGACTTGGCCATATGCATGTCATAATTTGTACTTAAATCGAGGGAATAATATATATACTTGTCAAATTCGAATAATAGCGAGGAAAATCTTGGCTTTTACGTTTTTATAAGTTTGTGTAGCTTAGCTAAAACATGGCGTACATAATGGCCAAGTCAGATTTTTTATCTTAAATAAACGATCTATGATACCGAAAAAAAAAAACATTCTGTTTCATAAAGTGAAGTGAATACACACTGTAAAGTGTAGACTTGGCTCAGAAGAAGATCTCATAACTTTTTGTCACTGCACGAACACGAGACTTGGCCTATTTTTACAAGAATTGTTTTTGTGGGATCTCATTTCTTTTTGTAAGTTTATCGCTTATCCTGAATCACGGATCAAATGTAATGATTCCACTTGAAAATCGGTTATTAAGAACATTTCAGATTTTAAGACATAAATATACGTTTACCAACAATGACCCAATCACTGAAAACAATTGATGTGCCCGATAGCCGAGCAATGCAGATTGCCGCTGGCTTAACTACCACCATAAATAAATTACTAGTAACTTCCAAACTAAACATAAGACCAAAGTAAAATTTAAGATATCACTTAAACTTGCTTATCTCTTAGCATTAAAAAATTCTCAGCCATGTAGCTTCATCGGGAGCAAAGCAATTAAGCCGCAAATATGTGCCAGAATTTTTCATGTTTGGGATTTTAATTAAATAAATACGGGAGAAAACTCCAATATTAGAATTTTCTCATGATATTGGGATGAAATCATATATGTATACCAAATTACTTGTTTCTGGGATGACTGGAGGTACAGTGGAATTTTGATATCGGGGTGTCGTGGTCGAAATAAAATTTTGAATTTCAGTAACTTCCAGAATAAGAAAAGCAAATAAGTAAAATTTAACACATTAGTTGAACTTAGTAAGCTCACTCTACAATTGAAATCTGAAGTGTATAAAGTTATTAGGGTAGGAAGCGATTTCACGTTAAGGGTAAGTAAGGGGTAGATATATGGAAATTTACGAGTTTGTGGGTATGTATGTGAGTAAAATTTTATCTGTGTAGCAAATTTCAGCTTTCCACAACTACGGGAAGAACCTTAGAGTTTTGATGATCATCAGTCAGTCAGTGAGTGAATGAGTGACAAAATCGCTGTAGTTTGCATCCTAACAACAACCGAACTAAGAACACTATCGAAAAAAAATTTTACGTTTGCTAAGATTGCTGATATCTATGCACAACAGAAATTTGATACATGTAGCATAAATACGACCGAAGAAATTGAGGTTCAAAAATGGCCCGAATCGCTTCGAGAAAAGGGTAGGCAGTGCCGCCGTTGACTCGACTTGTCGGGTGCACTGCCGTGGACTCAAATTATAAATGCGGAAGATGGTCTCTGTCTTTTTGTTACGTTTTGACGACTAAATGGCTATACCAATAATGATGGAATTTGACAAGGAAATACTATGTATCTGTAGGAAGGAAACCGGAAATATTTTTTCGGTATGAATAAGTTGTATTCACGAAATTTTTAGAACTTATCGAATGGTGACGTGTGTTAGTTTGTAACATCGGTTGCTCAAGCTGTACTTCTCACGCGATTTGTTAGTGTATGATTTGTTATTAAATTTCGTTTAGAGATAAATCGTATTATTTAGTATAGAGCTCGATTTGCTCTGCACTGTACTATTATTTGTGTCTGCTTAAAAGTTTCTGGCACCAGTTTATTTTGTCTTCTTTTTTGACATTGCTGGCTTAGACCTAGCCTATAGTGTAGCTCTAGCAGAACGCGAGCAGCTAAAGTTATTAGAACCCAAGAATTGGATGCTCATGCTAAAGAAAGAAAAAAGCTGAAACCCTTAGTTAAAACCCCCCCTCCCACACACACACACAAACACACACACATCCCCGCACACCCTCCCCCCACCTTCTTTTGTTTTCTGTTTTTAAATATGTTGGAAATTGATTCTCTTCATGAGACACGTTCGACGGTTTGAGCATACTGATTCATCCAGAACAAAGCAATTAACCTGCAAATATGTACCGGAACGTTTCACGTTTGGGTTTCCATTGAATAAATACAAGGAAAATCAGCAACATCATTTCCAACAATGCCCCAATCTCTGGAAACAATTAATGTACGTCGTAGCCTAGCAATGAGCATTGCCGCTGGTTTATCTACCACCTCAAATAAATAACAAGTAACTTCCAAACTAACCATAGGAACAAAGTAAAATTTAAAGCTTTTTTTTTAAACTTGTTTGCCTCTATATAGTATAGAATTTTCAGGTTTATAGCTTCATCCGGAGCAAAGTAATTAAGCCGCAAATATGTGCCAGAATTTTTCATGTTTGGGATTATAATTCAATTAGCTGATACCTGCGACTTCGTACGCGTGGATTAAGAATTTCTTTGCCAGAATGAATATAGAAAGTTTTTGGTAACGAAGGATTGGTCCCAAACAACACCAAATCGGCATAATATGACAGGAAAGCCATCACTATATCATTCTACCGTCGAACCTGTCTCTTGAGGAGAAAAAGTTCCCAATATATTTAAAAACAAACGAAGGTGTTGGGATTGGGGGGGGGGGGGGTGTTAACTAAGGGCAGGTTTATTTCAGATAGGTCTTTTCTTCTTTTTTCAGCATGAGCATCCGATTCTTGGGTTCTAATAACTTTAGCTGCTCGTGCTCTGCTAGAGCTACAACTAAGGCCAGTTTACGCCCGCAAGGCATGTCAAAAAAGAAGGCAAAATAAACTGGTGCCAGAAACATTTAAACAGACGCAAAGTAAGAGGACAGAAAAATCTACATCTATACTAAATAATACGTTTTTTTCTCTAAACGCAATTTATTAAGAAATTATTCACTAACATAATGCGCGAGAAACACACCTTGAGCAACCGACCTAACATTACAGACTAACACACACATCCGTCTCTCTGTCACCATTCGACAAGTTCTCAAAATTTCGTGACTACAACTGTCAATCATACCAAAAAAATGTTCGTGCTCTGCCTACAGATTTTCTTGTTCAATTTCCTCAATACCGGAATAGTCATTTAGTCGTCAAAACGTAAAAAAAGAAAGAGACCTACTTCCGCATTTATAGTATTATTACTGCAGAGCACACGCACACTGACTGCGAATCACCCCTGAGGGGTCAATATAACGTAAAAAAGTGTGCACCTACAGCATTGCAAGACTACTTACGATTTTCCTCGCATTGCACCCCTAAGTTTGTGATATCTACAGTTTATCATTCAATCCGAATAACCGACGGTCCAGGCGTGACTCTTACGATCAAAAACAATTTTTAAAAATCTTGCCTACCTTGGGATTTGATCCGGCGGTATACACATTAGTAAGCAAGCGCGTTAACCAATGGCCACCAGCCCACAATTGTTATGGAACTACAGAGTCTTCCACATCCTAAACGTCGGTCTATGTTCGTTTCGGTAATTTTTCAAAATTATGTGACAATATGACAGGAAATTGTTCAACCAAATGTAAACAGTATTTTTCTCCATGTTTCAAAGGATAAGTGTGCAAAGTTTCATCGAATCGGATGAAAACTGTGGATTTGTATGAAGAATAAACAAACAAACATTCATCTTTTTATATATAGATAAATACGGGGAAAAACTCCAATATCAGATTTTTCTTATGATTTTGGGATGAAACCATATATGTGTACCAAAATTACTTGTTTCTAGGATTACTGTAAGTACAGTGGAATTTTGATATCGGGGTGTTGTGCCGAAATAAAATTTTGAATTTCAATAACTTCAAAAGTAAGAAAAGGAAAGAAGTATAATTAAACAGTTTAGTTAAACATATTAAGCTCACTCTACAGTGAAAATTAGAGCTTTATAAAGTAATTAGGGTAGAAAGCGATTTCACGTTAGGGGTAGGAAAGGGGGTAGGTATATGAAAATTTACGAGTTTCAGACTTTTCTTATAATATGTGGGTAAAATTTTATCTGTGTACCAAATTTCAGCTTTCTACGGCTACGGGAAGTGCCTTAGAATCATCAGTCAGTGAGTGAGTGACAAAATCTCTGAAGTTTGCATCCGAATAACTTACGAACTAAGAACAGTAATAAAATAAAATTAAGTAAGTTTGCTAAGATTGCTGATATCTATGCATAACAGAAATTTGAGACATGTAGCATAAATATGACCGAAGAAATTGAGGTTCAAAAATTGCCCGAATCGCTTCGAGAAAAGGGTAGGCAGTGCCGCCGTTGACTCGACTTGGCGGCACTGCCGTGCACCCAAATACGTAAATGCATATGCAAACTTGCAAATGCATATAATCCGGTCTCTAGTCATAAGATAAAAAACAAAAGTCCTTGCTGTTAAATCAGGTTTCTGCCGAATAACATACTTTTCTTTCGGATTAGTTTTGTTAAGCAAAGAAGACCTAAATTACTATGAATAGGCGACGGTTTAAAGTAGACTTCTGCCGAATTCCACTCCTTTCTTGTTTCCAGAAACAAAGCAAGACCTCAGTGCTTATGACTACGCTTAGTATAATTTCGAGACACCAAGGATGAACTTAATCAGCATTACTATACGGCGGTATAAATCATGGATCCGACGAAATATCACGCCTATTGTTTATCAAACACGACCTAATCAGAATAACAACGGTTTTAAGTAGAAGCCTGCCAAATACCACGCATTTCTCCTGGAATAATTTAGATAAACCAAGGAAGACCTTAACCAGATGGATATAGCTCCAGAATACCACGATTTTCTCCTATAAAGATTACACTGAGTACTAGAATCATGCTTAATTCCATGCAATTTATCCAGGAATAATTTCGAGATACTATTAAAGACTAAAATCGGTGTGACTTTACCGCGGCTTAAAACAAGGTCTTACAGAATACTGTACCATGCCTTTCTCCTGGAACAATTTCGGGTTTCTAAGGAACTTGTAAATCAGTATGATTATACTACGGTTTAAACTATATTCTGCCGAATAAAACACCTTTCCTTTGAAATAATTTCGGGAAACCTAATTCAGCTCAAATATGCAATGTGCTATGGAATACCACGCCTGATTTTTGTCCCTCTTTCACCAATTCAATAATTCTATTCTAATGAAATATCACTCACAGAATTTAGTTGAAATTATTTTCAAGTAGAATCGTTGGGAATAAAACGATAGACACACTCATATAGAAGCAACGAGTTGAGAAACGTGTGATTGTTTTTTATTTTTTTAAAAATTAAAAGTTTGTAATGATACAATTTTTATTATGTATCTGACACATATTCTTCCATTAAAATTTGGATATAAGGTTTTTTGCTTGAAAAAAAAGTATATTTGGGGGGGGGGAGTGAATTTATACTCAAGATTTTATGTAATAAGGAAAGGGTATATGTGACTAGGGTTATTGCCACCGAACAAGCGCTCCACTGAAATTAAATTAATCAATTAATTAATGTTGCTGAGTTAAACATTCCTTCATGACGGCCGAGAAAAGTTAGTTTCATTGTCTGCTGTAAATCTTTATACTACGGAGTGGAACGTTTAATAGTGGTGGAAATTAGAAATCAGCATTCCATTTTCCTGTGTGATTAGAAAAAACCGTAATCGGAACTGGCGTACACAGGTGCAAACGAATTTTTAACTCCGATCGGCGGTATCTCCATAAGATAACTATGGGGATACAACTGCATTGTGCTTATTGTGTGGTTGCCGAGTGAGTTAATAGTTGTATCCTTAAGATCTTTGTAGGTTCTGTTTCCGTTACGAGGACATTCGGTTAATGTCTCGTCAGTTGAGACATGATTCATGCATCTAGTGGCTATAGCAGTGCATTCACATACGCATGACACCCCGTGACCTATATAAGGTAAGCGAGTAACGGACCCAGATTGACAATTGAGGAAAACCAGAACTTTGGACGCATTTGATGTATTCGCTTCTATCAGACATACACAAGTATGGGTAAGTTGTAATTCTCTGGTAAATGTGTTCTTTTTTATAATTAATAATTAATTTCGATTTTAAAAGGCTCCAACCTTTTTTTTATCCACACCTTACTGAGTTTGTTTTAAAGTATTATATTCGTTAATAAAAACAAAACATAAAATTGAAAAGCAGAGTTTAACTCCAATCATGTTTCTGTGGTATTGTATTTTATGGTTTCTATAAAGCTTGTTTATTTCTTTTCATAATTTAAAATGTCATTTATTTAAGTGCTAACATGTCAGCTTTCTTTGCTTTTAAAGACGTGCGAACAGTTTTGACGATGGCGAATGGTCCCAGTATTGATTTTCTTTTTATTCGGGTTAATTCAGTTAGTGGAATTATTCCTCTAATTGTCGGAAGTAAATGTGTCAGCTCAAGATCTTATTTTTCTTTTTCAAGCACGATTTTTGTATTTGTTACTTCCTGGTATTATAAAAATTTAATTTTACCGAGTTAAATTAACTGAGTTCAGCAAGTATCACATTTGAAAACTGTAGTCTGTAAGCAGATTTAACTGACATATTCTATTAGCATCGAATAGTCATATTTTGTTCTAATGGAGACAGTGAGTCATACTTGTAACAAAAGCTCCTCCCTGACCCTGATAGTGCGGTCACTTTATACGAGCTTCATTATGGAAGTAAGGTGAAAAGTTCTTATCCTGACAGTGGGAGAGTGTTTATTTTAGTTCAAAAATGTTCTTACGTTTTCCCCTTTAGTTCCTACATCCACTTTCGCATCCGCAATTGTTTATGCGGATATTTTGTTTACATTGCAGTAAATATTATTCTTTTCTCTTTATCTATTCGAGATTCTGCCCATCGTCACTTAGCTAACATAAAAAGTTTTCTGACGATCTTGCAATAAAAGTAACAATGAACTAAACGTTGTTATTACCTAAGTGACGAATTTACAAGTTTGAACTTGTATGTAAAGATCGGGCTACAATAGACCGCTCGGATCCCGCACTGTCACCGACCGACGTTGTCGCTCATTCGATTGAAGCGAGTTCAAACGACACCGCACCGTGTGTCGGCCGTCATTAGTTTGGGTTAATTTTTGACGGTGCGGGCCTGTGTCGGGATGGTCGTTATGGAGAAGCGTGTACAAAGAATTCAGAAATTTCTGGTCCTTAACGACTAAATGTTGTTTTTTGCGTTACTGATTGTTTTAGTGAAGTGTCTTTTCTTCAGCCTCACTTTAGGTTCATCAGATATTCGTAAAATGTAGGTAAGAGTTATTGTATGTTCACATTAGCAAATCAAAGCTTTGCCAGACGAGAAGGTGATTTTAATGCCTGTAAAAATTGCATCCGAGACCCGGATTTTGAATCGGGATCCTTCCATACCCGAACCACACGCCGCAAGCATCTGAATTTAGAAGTACTGAAAAATATGTATTCAATCATATAAAAGTACATTTGTGTTTTGGTATAACAACAATAAATTATATAGAAAAAAAGTGCGTTGATTTTACTATGTTTGGATATTCGTCATTACATCCAGATTTGTCTCTTGACTCAGATGGATACGGCGTATGATTGGAGAACTGAAAGTCCCTTGCTCAAATTCCTGTCCCAACTGTAATTCTCATAGGTCTTAAAATTGACAGTCACCTCTGGCAAAGCTTTGATTTGTTAATGCTAAGAAGCTCCGTGGTTCGAATTTCACATTAATCTGTAGGTATCCTTTTAAAAATAGGTGACAACGACAGAGGTGCACTACGCAGCTGATAAGGAACTCTGTGACTGGAATTTTTAGATCACATGAAATTATTATTATTTTACAGAATCTTTGCAGTCTATATTTAAATTAAAATGTATAAAAATCTTATTATTTTTTGTTAAAAAAATATTGAGTGAATCGAAAGGAACATAAACCAAAACAAACAAATGTGAAGTGTTTGACGCTTTGACATTTCTTTGCGTCTATGTTGTCCGTGAAACAACGAAGTGTATACGTTAGAGACTGAAGACAGAGGAGGAATCCGTCCGTCACACGGATTAGCTAGCGACCGGTGTGGATGTGAGGGGGCGAGCCGTCACTCGTCCGAGTGTCGGTGCGGTCTAGTGTGGCCCGGCCTTAAAGCGGCCTATTCTCGGTCCAACTTTTAGGATATCCGCGTAGAACTATCGTAGGATACGCTCACCCATTCACGCTACTCTCGATGTTCCAAGCAATCCATTCCATTAGTATTTTCTCGCGGCACACCCAGTGGCGTAGCTAGGTCAACAAGGGCCCCGGTGCAAAAAATTTATTTTGGGCCCTCAGACCAGACGGGCGACTTTTTTTTTTGCTTCGTGTGCTGGTATAGGCCACGTGAGCAGTGGCAGCGAGGGCCCTTAGTGGGGCTCTTCCTCTGTTTCAGGGGCCCCTTTAGACGACGATAGAGCTATAAAAAAAAAAAAAAAAAAAAAAAAAGGTTGCCAGTTTGCCGAGAGGGCTCGTGGGCGCTCTAAACTGCAACTGCACTTGGGGGCCCCCAGAGATGCGCTTTGGGGCCCCTTGAGGTATGCTTGGGGGCCCCCTGAGACTAGGGGCCCCGGTGCACTGCACCGCCTAGTCCCATAGTAGCTACGCCCCTGGGCACACCATACGTCCTTATTGCACACTCGTAGGATGTTTCCCCCAATATCTATAGCTTATTTACTCCAATATCTATAGCTTGTTGGACAGCAGGCACCCTTTTTGGTTGCCTGGGAGTCCAACAACATCCAACATCTCCTACATGTATTCCTGTAACCGCTTTCACGGACCATCAAGAGTTCTTTTATCGAAAATCGGATCTTGTAGGTCCTACAAGTTGTACTATGAATGCGCCACTAGAGCGATGGGAAGGTGGGTGGCGAGCACGGAACTGAGCGTGGTGAGTAGGCGGTAACGTCCTGGCCTCGCATTCGGGAGGACGCTGGTTCGAATTCCCGTCCGGGAATCCAGATTTGGGTTTTTCATAGCTTCCCCAAATCACTCCAGGCGAATGCTCCCTTTAAAAAACCATGGCCGAATTTCTTCCCGTTCCTAGTCCCGATCTTTTCACGCCTCTAATGACACGACGACTACGACTCGTCCCACGAACTCCGCAAAGTTCATATGACATACACTGGTTATTAGACAGGTGCGTAGTTTTGTAAATAATTTAATTCACTTTTGAAATCATTCCACGTTGGTTTTGTTGAAATATGAGGTAAAAATAAATCAATATGGCAGTATTATATGGAAGTAGTAGTTAATTATGAAAAAAGATTGATTTTAAATTTATTTTTGATGAAACATTAAAATCTAAACAATTATACATTTATTTTCCAACATCCGCATATGTCAAGCATTGAACATCCGCTTCCGCAAAGATGACATCCGCAACAACGCTAATTCAGAAAATAAAATGACTCTACTCATGTGCGAAAATTTTATAAGCTAATACTAATGCAGATCATTAATGATCAAGAATTGTTTTCAAATTTTCTTAATGTTGTTTGTGAGACAAAGATCGGAGGAACACACAGAAAATTGGGAACAAGAAAAAGTAATGCTGGTATCAAAAACGTGTTAAAGAGTTGTTGTCCCCTCAGCAGTCGTCTTTGGTAGGTCTCGGCCGCTGCAAACGGCGCAGGTGCGACTGCCGACTCGGAAGCATGATGGCTAGCTCTCAAATTGTTCTGGTTCGAATCCACCTCAGATACGAGTGGTTTTGATGAACTGTGACGTTCGTCTTGTGTTGACTGTACTGTTGATCACTAAAATCACATCATACACCAATTGAGAAGTTAAAAGAACGGAGAGGATGCACGTATCTCTAAAATTAGGCAAATTTTTGATTGGTTTGTTCTTTACCAATTGAGTCACTAAATGTTTGTAGTATATTTTACAATGCCCCGGAAATGATTATTTACCGAGGGTTGAAAAGGAAATCAGCCTCGTTATTGGCTTATGAACTAGTCCTCTGTCAGCCTGGAATTATTATTAATAATGTAATTGCGTTGGAACTAACACATCGATGACAATTTCCCTAGTCATCTAATTAGCCCTTTTATATATATTTAAATTTTCCTTTATAATTGGAATGTTAAATTCGTTGATCCTCTGAAAACCAAAACAAGGATTACGATGACCATGGCATCCTCAAAATTACTGACAAATCTATTTAAAAGTTCAAACCCAAATTTCAGTGACAACAGTAACGGCAAAAATTTCACTGATTTCATGAAAGAAAAATGCAGTTTCAAGGCTTACTTTTAACCCAGAAAGTCCATGTTTCGGGATGCTATAACTAGTTTGCATAGCAGTTATTGATTTAAATATTTTTTTAGATCTCTCACTATAAGGAGAAATTGTTTTACTTTTGTATACCTAAGTGTATCTGATTCTTTTTTTGCTTATGGCTGTGGGCCTTGTCAACGTCAAAGACATTAGAGGTAGCAAGGGACTTGTGGCAAAAAACTGGAAGGAATTCGGCCATATCCTTTTGAAGGAACGATCCCGGCATTCACTTGGAGTGGTTTGTTGAGACTATGGTAGACCAAAATCTGGATGGCCGTATGGGGATTCAAGCCCGTGTCCCCCCAAATGTACGGCCAGAGCATTACCACTCGCAGTTATATCTAAGTGACGTTAAAGGCAAAATTATAATCACAACCACCCTAAAAGACCTTCGCAAGGAATAAACGTTTCTACATGGATCTTATGTTTCATTCAGTTTGAGCAAAGAGCTGCGGTAAGTTATCTAATTACTAAAGCTGTTGTGCCAAAAAATTGTGTAAAAATACTTAAATACAGCAGCGATGAATTTGGACAAGTTTTATGTGGGGCTCTAAAATAGGCGTCCCCAAACTTTTTATCCCGTCGACCCCTTTATAGAATATTTGCTCCTTATCAACCGCCACGATAAGTATTTAATAAAAACATTAAATCATTTTCGGGATTTGTGATGCTAAGCAATAAGGAGACCTGCATAGCAGTCAACAAAAGAATTTATAGTTCCCATATACTATAAAATCCACCCAATATCATTAACAGAAAAAGTAGATATTTTTCATTGTTTTTCTAATTTTTTTTTTTTTAATTATAACAAAATTACGGATAGATGAAATTCTCACTAACTCTGGTCATCAAGAAGTATCTTCAGTGAAATATTCTGTATACCAACTAATACACACTAATGCTACACATTTCTTAAGTTTACAATTTTTGTCCAACACTGCACTAAAAAACTGATATGGCAAAGTAATTGAAATTTTTAACAGATTGACATGCCTAAATGACATTGTGGTATGTTTTACTTGCACCCTTTCTTTAAATAGGTTTTATTTAAAACAACAGTTGGGAACCAAAGAACTAACAAAACATATGTAAAAATGAAGGCAATGTTTGACAGCTCAATACTGAAACAATTTATTTTCACTGAAATAAATGGCTGCAAAAAGAACCACATAGTTCTTTTCATGACTCTGAAGAAAAACTCTTCCAGGAAGAAACAAACAATTTATGCAGGCTAAATAGTTATTAATTCTAACTTAATTTAATAAGTTCACACTTCTTTCAAAGCAATTAACTTTTCTTTATATACACAAACCCCATGATACTTGTTTCAGAGTGCCACCAAAAGACAATTTCAGCAGTAGCATTAGCAGTGACACTTATAATAAATGCACAAGTGGTGTCCTCCATTCATCCGAGGGAAATTTACAGCAGAAGTAACAATCTGAATGAAAGGTGAGACAATTTCTTAGTAAAATTAGTTATTTTCTATGTTGTGACTGCTCTATGTTCTATGGTATTTGATGTCTTCTGCTTATGCTAGCTATGAAGTTGATGAAACATTTTGACATGTATAAACACTATACTAATTTAAACAACATATTTTCAGAACAAAACAAGTGATCCCAGAGAAAAATAATTCTCTGCAACCATCAGAACAATCATATCAACATAATAATTCAGTACAGAATGTGAGGTTTGCTGTGCAACATTTCAGCTCAAAACTGGCCTGGAAAATGAAGAAATTATTGAAGACCTTGCGTTTCTTTTATCATGACTATGAAGAGGAAGCAGATTTGTTGATTTGTTATGTCAAATACTTTGAAATGATTCCTGGTTTGAGTAAACGCAGCTTTAGTTTTGGATTTCTGGAAGAAATTCAATATTTTCTAAGTAAAATGCAAGCAAATGCTCTTAGCATTTTGCACAAACTTATAAGAATAGTGGTTAGTGTGAGATTCAGTGACATCACTAAAATATTTGAAAAGATTGTGAAACAACTTATTGAAACTGAACTAATTATGTTAGATCAGAAACACAAAAACACTGAAAAGGAGAATTCCAGTGAAAAAAGGAGCATTACTAATCTACATCTTATAGATGTTGTGCGTAATATCTACACCAATTTGTACATGTCCATATATGGAGACATACCTTCTACTTTTCTTGCAGAGCAATCCAAGAGCGATATAAAATTTAGACACATTGCAATGGAATTTCTAAAAAAGGGTATTGAATTATTTAACACTCACACATTAATTCGATGTACAAGAAAATATATTATGACAAGGATTTGGAATTGGGTAGATGCAGAAAAAAGAGATTATGGCTGATTATATTGTAACTATTTTGGTTTTTGGTGTTTAAACAAGACATTAGTGCTGTATTGTAATCCATTTTTCAAACATGAATATCAGACTCTGCTTGTTAATATTTTTTTCATAGAACACTTGTTCTACTGTACATCAATCAACATATATGCTTACTATCAAGGGTTGGATGGAAAAATATGAAAAGACATAATTTCCATATTTTAATGTGAAGTGTACTTCTAATCCATGAGAAATGTATTGTGCCATTAAGTATGAAACCGACAACAATATATGGTGCTTTTAATTCACATATTTATACATTTATTTTGCCATAATATTTGACTCATCTAATTGTTTAGACAATGGATACTGTATCTGATTTAAAACTACTCACAAAGCACTCTTTAAAGAGCAGCAAAATGCACACTGATTTCAGAATGGGATTTGTCAAATAAATGTAAAAAAAAAAAAAAAATTTTTCTGTCAGCAAAATAATTTTTTTTCTGGGTGCATTATGGCAATGAAGTGTACAAATTTATTATTATTATTATGAAATAAATATAACAGAGTTTAAAAATTAACTAGCACTGTTTCTCATCTACCACTAAAATTTAAAGTGATAAAAGTTAAAACAAGCTCAAATTAAATATTAAAGCAGACATGAAACTTCGATGGTCTTCAATTTGGTCAGCAACAGACTTCAAGATGATACTATAATAACTACAGGACTCTTTTAAGTTGGGCTTGCCATCTGTCTCATTTATTTCCTTGCATGAGTAAAGGTTCCACCAAAATATAGTGTATTTAATTTCTTGTTGTAGCTCTCTCGCCTTCAGCTCTGGGGTGAATGATGTATTTACTTTACCCACCCTTGTCTGACTTCAATGTAAAATAAAATTCTGACCAATAATGGACACAAAACTTCCAATGTGATTTCTGCAATTTTGATACTAAATAAACCATAGCTCACTATCCAAATTTTCAAGAGCATAAATCTAATAAAGCTATTTCAAAAGAAAATTCAGTATACATTTTTAAACAAAAAACTTGAACCAAAATTGATTAACATAAGCATAGGTTCTGAAAGGGCTAGTCTTTGTTACAAATTATTATTATTATCATAAGCCAAATACAAAGAAAAACATGTTAATCAGATAACTATAGATAATCTGATTGAAGCAGGTATTCTTGCCGGACAGTCAATTACAATGTAAATTGCATAAGGAGATAATTAACTGAGGGAAATAAATATTCACATGCTGTTGTGAGTTCTGTCCCTCATTTTAACTGTAATAAATGTCATTAAAGGAAAGATACGTGGCCTGGCTCGGAACCCCCCCCCTCCCCCCACGTAGCCCAGCATAGCCTTCCAGCCAACCCCCCCACCCCTGGACCGAGCCACGTAGTTTGTGCACGCTCCATAATGACACAAATCACTGTTCTCATAGCAGTGTTAAGTTGGATGTCAACTTTGGCAGTATGAGCACTACCAAGCCATGCAGAGCAACAGTATTCTGCTGTGGAGAATGCCAAGTCAATTACTGCTCCTCGAAGAATGTGGGCACCTGCACACCGTGACGTACCAGCCAGTTTCTTTACAAGATTCACACGTTTTCACTTTCTTTGCAGTGTTAGATAAATGCTCGCAAAAAGTGAGGGCTCAATCCAAGGTAACATACAAATATTTGGGATGGTCTTTGTGTTCACTCTTCCAAGGGGTCTGAAGATTTGGAACAGATGAAAGAAGGGTAGAGAAGATTCACAAAAACATGGTGACTTAAGCAACAGAATTTTTAACAATTATATATACCTTCCTGCCATTATTTTCATATAAAGTGATGGTCATTTATTTTATTTTTATAAACCAAAACAGATCAACTATTAAGAAGTTTAATTTTTACATTTATTAAACATCAAGAGCAAAAAAATTAATATTAATTTACACATTTAAACTTGGAACATATAATTTTGCAACATTGCCTTACACTTCATAGCCATAAGTCAATGAATATTGATAGCTGTTTGTAACAAAGGATATTGGATCTCACTTGCTTTTATTGAAGATCGCTCACTAAGCTTCATTGAAGCTAATACAGAAAATGATGTGCCATATTTTAAACTGTTGACACAACGGAAAAAGAATATTTTTTCTATCTTGTCTTGGTGGATGCAGTAGTCAATTGATTCTTCAATTAAACGCTGGCTGAACCCAAACCAAGGGTGGAAAAAACAAACTGTTGCTCTATGTCCTGATTTGTTTTTTTATTGATCCAACATAAGGACTGTAGGGAGGCTAATAACTTTTGCAACTTGCCTGTGAGCTGAAGGAATGAGTACGGTATGCATATAAGAATTTCTATCATTACTGTATAAAATTTCCTTAAATCAAATTTCAGAGCCAATCAAAAACACAGTGAAAATGCCTTTTTTCTGTGCATCCATCTAGTTCACAAACATCTAGGTGACTGCAAGAAAAAGTATCTTGATTCATCACTCCATAAATAACATTTTCTTCTAGTTTTCCACAGTCCAATTCAAGTATTGTTTTCATATCCTGAGAATAAATGCAGCAGGGTGTGGCCATCAGCCCAACAATGAAAACCAAGG
This sequence comes from Vandiemenella viatica, assembly GCA_031002005.1. Classification (NCBI taxonomy): domain Eukaryota; kingdom Metazoa; phylum Arthropoda; class Insecta; order Orthoptera; family Morabidae; genus Vandiemenella; species Vandiemenella viatica. The sequence goes on from JARYHS010009186.1 coordinate 190,837,112, forward strand.
AGATAGTTGTAGAATCCCTGTATCTAAGCTGAGACATTATTCCTCTGAAATTGCTGTTAAGGAAGGCCTTATGACAACTTTTTTTTGTACAGTATGCTTGAGTTTAGACTGATCCTAGTTACTTAATTCTAAAGGCCTACCGTAGGACTAACTGAGTACAAAATTCCACATGATGATGACATCAACTACAGTGGACAACTGATAAATCTGACATAACTCTGCATTTTATGAGCCCCTACAATCATACACCTTTTATTCTCAAAAGACACTACCCACTGACTCTTTATAATTTAATTACATTATGATAGAGCACATGCTCCAGTATCAATTTACTACATATCCATTTTTCCCTTTCGTGTAGTTCATATTGTGATTTTAGCAGCAAGTTGTATATTTTGCTTTTATTGACATAACTCTTCAGTTTGTCAACACATTTTCAGAATTTGTACTCTCCACAGTTGAAGGCTGATGTGCTACAATGAACACAGAAATACGGGCATACTTAACAATATTTCGGTGTAAACCTTAATAATGATTAGAGAAAAACATATGGCATGAATCATAAAGAGTTTAGATGTTTGCATCTTCCTCCAGTCACGATTAAGGTTTATACTAAGATATTGTAAAGTATATTTGTATTTATATGTTTGCATGGCCCTCCTCTGCCTTCATCTATGTTGAGTGACCCGGTTTATATTTAATATTCTTCTGTATTTTCACTGCATAACAACAATTCCATGTTTTTACAGAATTTTATTTCAAGCTTCACAATACTGTATTAAAAAGGGAAATGTATCAACAACATACAACATTCTGATATAACACATCTAACAAATACATTGAAGTACTAATTAAATATTATTGATGGACTTCCAAACTGGTGCACTTCATCGTCATAAATATCCACTGGAAGGGGTTCTTCAGAGTCTTCTGGATAAAATGTTGGAAATGGTGGTGCATCTTTTAGTTTCCTGCAAGAGGAAACAAAATCTGCAATTACTTTGATATAATGCATTCTTTGTTCATTCAATCAGGCATTGATCTGTGTTATATTGGTAAACTGTGGCACTGTTTCGCCCAAAGCCTCTGGGCATCTTCAACTGAATGTAGATTAACTTCTTAATGTTGTCAACACCAACAAAACCAAAGAAAGTTGAGATGTTACAGACTCAACAAATGAAGAATGAATCTTCAGCATTGAAAACCATCAAAAGTTTCATACAACTTGTAGCATAATGGAAAGTTACCAAAATTAATATTATTAAATCAGGTTAATAGCCTATTCATAAATAATTTAATCAATGTCTTTTATATTCTGTGGCATAAAGCTGGACATTCACTTACTCTTAGTAAATGTTTTTTTTTTATGTTGTACGCTCAGATGTAGATGTAATATTATTAGCTTATATGCAAGTCTACCAGGAGTTGTTACAGCCAGAAATAATATTAAATTACATTACAAATATTAGTTGAACATTTTAAATGAACATGCTGTTATCTAAGTGAATTGTTTAAAGAAGCAAAAGTGAATTGAACATTTTGTTCAGTAATCACTGTCAATAAAGAACTTGCATTCTTCGGACAATGAAATTGCTTTTCTTGGTGGTAAAGTTTGATGTTGAAATAAAAAAAGGTATAATATTAAAACTATAATTTTGGTTGAGTATCAAGAAAACAGCATTTACTCTTTTTAATTTGAGGACAATTTAAAGAGCGAGATTAAGTGCTAAAGATTTGTTTTCCTTGATGGCTAAGAAGAATAACAACCTATTTAAACAAACAAGTAAACAGCCATAAAAAATATCCCAAACTTTAATTGAATGGCAGTGATAGTAAAACTGCTGTTAGTTTTGTGTGTGTATGTTTTCCCTGGCCCTCCTGTATTCATCTATGATTCAAATCTAACTGTAAAAAAAATAAAAGAATCGAAATGGAAATGACATAAGAATAAAATTATACTGGATATAGGATGAAATTTGCATTCAATAAAATTTTGGGAGCAGGCAACTCTGCCAAAGAGAATAGAATCAGCATTAAGGTAAGTGGAGAAATTGTTGGAAGTTTGTAGTGACCTCAAAGCTTGAAGGCTCTAGAACAGGGGTGGCCAACCCGCGGCCTGCCTTGAATATTTTTCCAGCCCGTGAGATTAATCACACTTTTACAAAATTTGTTTTGTTATGGCCAAAGTAGTGAAAACCAATGTATTAAAAAAAATACATTTGTGCGTCCATATTTTCAAGATTTATTCCATTTATATTTTTATATATAATTTTCAATGTTACATATTTCTTTAAAATGTGTGTTTAGTATCATTATTATTATATTTATGTTTACATGTAAAAATAATAGTAAAAACAATAATAACTCATTATGTTTCAATATTTCACTACAAAAAAATAGTGGGTCTAAATCTAATATAGGGATATATAATTTTATATGCAGCCCACGGATTTCCAAAGTGGCCCGCAATATCATTTGGGTTGGCCACCCCTGTTCTAGAATAAGAATAAAGAAGAATAATAACTAAATAAAACAACATTCCACCATTAAAGATAAGAATTCCAATGAAAATTAAATTTGTTAAAAAAAATATGACATAAAACTACGTTATTAATTTAAAAAATAGTAACTGACAATTGATCTCAATCAGATTCAAAGTATTCTTCTTGAACATATTATCCCCAGGAGATCCCACTAATTCTAGAATTGTTTCATGAAGATCTCTTTGGTAATGGGCAGTTATCAGACAGTCACATTCGGAATGATTTCTTTAAGTGATACGAACTGGGTTTCTTACAGTGATATTCTCAGCTTGGGAAATGGCGAAAAATTACAAGAAGGAGAGTAAGCTCTTGAATTGAGGGATCATAATATCAATCGATAACATCCAAATTAGATGTGAAGAAAAGAGTGGTTCATTGCTATAATGGAACAGCCGGGTTACTAGTGCCCAAAGATCAACTGGGTTGAGTTCTACAGAATTAAAAAGACAAGTTTGATAGAGGAAAAATTTTATAGCAATTTCACGTTGCACAATCTGAAAGCACTGTTACTTGTACTGTAATCTAAATGAACAAGTTGTAAGGTTTCTTGTGATTATTTTATGGCTTTATTTAAGGAGTAATGAGCTGTTTTTGGTGTACTTAGCGCATGGCACAATGGTTGGAGATGTCATGAGGGGAAATTATTGCAACATAGGAGCTCAGTGGAAGACATGTCAGGCAGATTCCACCTGATTGAGAAAGGTGGAAAGATGTCAATATAAGACTCAGGGCAGCATAGTGGGGCCTTTTATCTTACAGAAGCAGGGGAGCATCAATGGTTGCTCCAAATATTTGAAGCAGAGGACCAAAGTCTTTAATGGAAATGAAACATTGACTTTCTTGATTGCTGAATTCATTCATAATCTGACGGGGAGTAAGTGAAGTCTCGGCAAGATGTTGTTTGGAGTCATAACATCTTTAAGGGCTAGGAATATTGTCTGGAGACTCAGTGTTAACTTCAGTGCTTGAAAATGCGATGACTTTTAATGTGTAGTAAAGGGACCAGTTTAACTTCAGCAGTATTTATATTTGACTCAACAGAGCTTTATTTCAGTTTCAAATTGTTTGTTTCATAACCAGAAAGACAGGTTTGCATGGAGAAGTGAAGATTTGAATGACTGCATCAAATGTAATATAAAGAATTTAAATTGTTTCTGACCGCTAAAGAAAACGACACTGGTTACTTAGAGAAGTGAAGATAGTCAGATGTGTTAAACTTTCTGTTAAATACAGACGTAGGGAGCGATATTTAATTATTAAAGTTAAGTATGGTTGTAGCATAACTAATATGAAATTATTCAAGGAGACATATTTAGGGCTTTCAGCTAATGTGAATACAGGTGGAATTTTTTTTTTGAAATGTTTATGCAACGGCCTGATAATATTTAAAACTGAACAGTTGAGACAACAACTGATTAGAAATATTTTTTTTATTATTTATGGCTTTACACCTCAGCGACGACGAGGTCATTAGAGGCAGGATGGGATTGGGACAAGGAACAAGAAGAAATTCAGCCATGGCCTTTTGAAGGAAGCTTCCCAGCATTCACCTGGAGTAATTTGGGGAAACCATGGAAAACCCAAATCTGGATGCCCAAATGGGGATTCAAACCGGCATCCTCCCGAATGTGAGGCCAGAGCATTAACTGCTACCCACTACGCTGGGTAGAAATATTTCAAAATAGTGTAATTAACATTCATTATGTGCAATGGATCTTCTGAGAAATTTGTAAATTAATTACAGACTATTATGAACAGTTATTTGAATTATGGCACTAGTTTTGGAAACTTTTTTTGTTTCTGTTGTCATTTTTTGAGTTTCAGGAAACTGAAGTTGCCTAAAGTCTTTATTAAAAACAACTGCTAACTGTATAAAACTTACCACTCCTTTTACTACATGATGGGCTATAAGCAATTAAGGTGACTTGCAGATTAATAATGGGGAAGAGTCTTACAAAGTGCCGAAAAAACATTTTCCATACATAATGGGTCGCACATTTAATGGGAAAATCATTAATATTTGTAATAATAATGATGATGATGATGATGATGATAATGATAATAGCACAATTTTGTGAAAAAATATTTTTTCCCCTCAAGTAAACATTAATGCTACATTTATTACGAGTTGAATACATACAAAATTAGGAAGTATAGTTGGTCCAATATTATAGTATTCTACAACAATGACAATAATCAAGTTTTTTTTAGATTTATAGAGTAATAAAAATGGTTGAATTCATTTTTCTTACCTTCTTGGTAACCATGTATCATAAATATAAACTACTGAATTTGTTTCACCAGGAATTCCAAGTCCTTGCACGTAGAGAACATTATATTTCGTATTTATCCTCCAAATCTGAAAAAGAACAAAAATATATCAATGCCATAACTGCACATAAAAAATTGTTAATAGCTCAAAATATTTTGTCATAAAAATGTGAGCCATTGAGATAGACTTATCAATCTACATTTATGACTGCAGCTGGAACACACAAAAAAAAGATGAATAGTTGTTACACAATATTTCAATATTTCTTGCAAGTAAATGAGACACGTAGTGAGGAGGTCAGAAGTGATCACACTGACACCTGCTGAGTGAATGCAGAATACAAGTAGCAAAGCTAGGGTCACTGAGGTGGTGATTCAAATTTTGGGTAATTGCATGGGTTGCCACTGGATGGTATAAGTTGCTGGTATAAACTGTTTGCCTGTGGCCATTCATTCTAATGGAAATTGGGTCAGTGGTGAGACCAATATATGAACTGGTACAGTGGAGGAAGGTGAGATGATCTTTGAGGATCTCTTACATTTCTTCTCCAAAATGTGCACCCTTCTCCACAGAATTCTATCCATTGTCCCACACACATGCTTCAGCAAACCACCCAATCTCAACAATATCCTGGATCACAAATGTTCACCCTTTATTTTTTTCAAAGCATCATCAGAGAGACCATTGCTGTGCAGCAGACCCTGCACCTTACTTCAATCCTGACCACAGGAGAAACTTTTCCCACCACTGGACAAGCCTCATGCACCACAACACACATTTTATATCAACTCCCTGTCTCCACTGCATCACTTCATATATTGGTTTTACCATTCACCTACTTTAAATTAGAATGAATTGGCATAGTTTATACCAGAAACTTATACCATCCAGCTCATGGCACCACCCACAATTTGAAGAACTTTTCTTTCTTCGGCTATTCCCTCCACTAACAAATTAATCAATCCTGTATGTACTAAAAATGTTACCCACCATCCCAACATTTTCAAAACATATTCATTTTGTACTTTATCTGTCCACTTTCAGCATCCTTCTATAGCATCACATTTCAAATGCTTCCATTTTCCTTATTTTCTGGTATTCCCGATGTCCATGCTTCACTACCATAAAGTGTGTAAGGACAAGGCTGATACCAGGGCTGTAGTATAGCCTTAGTGCCTCAACTAACTCTTGATGTTGACTCAAAGTTCTGTAGAAAATTTATAAAATGATTTTGACTTGACCATGTAGCCGGATAACTCAACCTAAATGCTTGAGGTCGCCACAATATTTGTTACACCACAAATAGAGAAAAGGTTGCTAGATAACTATGAAATGATAAAAGTTTACTTTCCAAAAATTCCACGTTTTATTTCAAAGTCACAAAATTTCAAATATGCACTTAACAGTTGAGTTGGCAAATTGAACACTCTTTTCCAAAAGTTGCAAGTTGTGGAGAGAAATTTAACTGACCGAACCCCTTTAGTAAATTTACCAGTTCTTAACAGTCATTAAAGTTACTATATAATGCGACACGAAAGTTTCAACATGGTCGAACTAGCCAGCATGGCGAGTTACAACCAACCGAGACGACAGACAGACCGGAACAGACAAAACATAATGGCGGCGGGGTCCTTTTATAGGAACCATTAGAATCAGTGACGTAAGCAACTGTATCACATCTTTTTGCTTCCGCGAGATCAAAAGTGTGTGTAATTTATTTGACGATCCAGACTATTAAAAATGTTTAAACTTTGACAGTATCTAGACTTATCTACTAGAAGTCAAACGGCAGTTTAGTGAGAGTTTTAAAGTAATTAGTTTTAACGTTTTAGATGTTTAAAACTCCGCGTAGTGACACATTCTGATTCGGGGAAAATCCCTAAGTGTTCTGGAATTTTACGTGCGTCAACAACAATCCGCGACAATCTATTTTTCAAAAACTTAATTACTGGACAAATGCTAAAACTTTTTATGGAAACTGATATATGTACGAAATTGACTCAATTTCTGCTATCTACTGATGTAATTTTTAAATTAATATCTCTTTTAATAAAAAAGCTTATTATTTTCTCTTAACTAAAATCGCTAATTAAACTTAACCAAATTATTTAATTTTACTGCCAAAATATCGGGACAGTGCTGACTGCAGCTGGTGATAAAAGTTCGGTTATAGCTTTACTCGATTTAAAGATATTGCAAATCTTAGAATTCTTACTGTTATGATCGCGTGTTTCAAAACTTGAACAAACGGGAATATCTCTTAAACTAAACGTTTCCCGATATGATAAATATACTTTAAAATGGTTTTTATAATGAATTGTTACTGCGAGCAAGATTACAGGGAAATTACTTAAAGTTGAAAACTACACTTCTCGAAATTTCTAAGTCCCGCCTAAGCAAAACTAGAATTTGCCAAAATTCTAAGGTGCTTACAAGTGCCGTGCTCCACACATAGAGTCTCTGTCTTAGATCAATATTTGAAACTAATTTTTTTTTCTCTATTTCATGAAAGATTTTTCGCTAGTGCTATTCTGTTTTAACATCATTCCTGCTTTGGTCATCAGTTGTAATTTTACTTCCTAAGTAGCAGAATTCATTTACTACTCCTACCATATCAGATCCTATTATTGCTATCATTTCTACTACATTTCAGCACTTCTGTCTTGATTCAGTTTATATTTAGTCCAAAATCTTCCTTCAGTATTTTATTCACAATATTCAATAACTTCTCAATATCCTCAGTCTGTTCTAATAGGACAATGTCATCAGCAAAATGTAACATACTGATTTTTTTCTCCCTGAACACTTATGCCACAATCAAATTTTTCTTTTACTTCTTTTGTAGCTTTGTCTATATACAAACTGAATGTTAATGAAGCATTGAATGTTGTGTCACACCCTTTTTAACTGATGCAGATCTCTCATGATTCTCTGCTTTTATTATTGTTATTAGTATTGATTCTTATTTAGATTGTAAAATATTCTTGTATCTTGTTATTTTACACACAACCTTTTTTAAAAAATTTTGTTCCACTTACATTATCAAAATAACATTTTCTAAATCAACAAATGCCATAAAAGTAGCTTTGTTTTACTTGATCCGTCCTTCAAGTATTAGGCTTAAAGCCAGAATTGCTTCTCTTGTACTGCGGTTTTCCCTAAACCCAAACTGATCTTCACCTGCGATCTCTTCTACTATCCTTTCTATTCTTCTGTATATTATCCTGGTCAGTAATTTCGAAGTATGTGAATGTTGTACACATTTGTCAGCTTGTTATTTCTTTGGAAGTGTGAAGATGATACTTTTATCAAAATCAGTTGGAATCTCTGTTGTTTTGTAACTGTTTGATATATGTTTGAATAACCTTTGGATTCCTTCTTCTCCTATAGATCCTAGTTCTGTAGTAATCTCATCAATTCCAACTGCCTTATTTGATTTCAGATCTTTCATAGCTCTTTCAAATTCTGTTCTTAAAACAGGATCTCCTAAGTTATCACCTTCTTTTTTTCAGTAAACTGTTGTTTAAATCATCCCCATCATACAATTTCTCCATTTACTCCTTCCAATGCTTCACTGTCTTCTCTTTTTCATTTCTCCAATTTGTCCTATAGGCATAGTTGGGCAGAGTTTATCAATAAGTTAACTTCGTTAATCATTAATCCACAACTAAAAAAGTTAACTTTGATAATCGTTAAATCTTTTGAAAATTTAACGCACATTACAGTTATCTGTTAAAAGTTAACCATTAACAACACATGTAACCAATGTCACTCTAGAAACTGAGTTATTACTGGGATTCAAGGTTTTAATCAGCTTCTAACAAATACATCTGATTCTACAACATGTAGTAGAAACGTGTTGGCAACGAAAAAGTTTATAATACATTGGTCCAAATTACCTTGCGGTAGGTCGCTTTCGATAACTACGAGGCAAAAAGACATACATGTTGACATAACCTTTTGTTAACTGATGGTGATGGAAAAAAGACTTCTTCTGCTATCTATATCAGAAGAATTCACAGCACTTGAAGAAGGCTTTGAATTGTTTTTCCTTTTCCAATGAGTTGATCCTGCTTTCACTTTTTTTGTTTTTTCCAAACTGTAAATATTTGGATGTTTGCTTCCTGCTCATGTGTTGTTTAAGATTATTACGGCTAGAAATGTGAGCCTTGATTGCAGAAATTTTAGGAAAACACAGTTCAAATTTATAATTCCACTGTTCTCCTAATCTTGATTTAAATGCAATGTTACCACATAAATGTGTCCAAGGATTTTTAATCTTCTCGTTGCTATTGCTGTGTTGCTTTCACTAACAGTTTCTAGATCTTCATTTTCTATGGTGTAGTCATATAATGAATATCAATTTCATATATTTCACTAACAAAATCCAAACCAACACAAACTAAAAACTGGTACTATATTAGTAAAAACGTTAAATTATATAACTATTAAAATCCATCACTGACTGGATTTGAAACGAGTAGCTTGATTACTCTAGCATTTCTGCTCACACCCACGCCATGCCTAGGGAAACAGTTACATATGCATGACATTTGCACTTCGCATTACCTAACTTGTTCTCTATTCAACTCGCCGAACATACCACTGTGCTGTGGCACGCTATTCAAACAAACGAAATGACGTTAACAACCAATGTAACAGATTAAAGTTAAAGGAAGTTAAGAAGAGCATTAATGATTTTTTTTATGTCATCAGTCTATCAACTGGTTTGATGCAATCCTCATTGTGCTAACCTCTTCATCTCTACGTACCCCTTACAACCCACATCCTCAGTTATCTGCTTCATATACTCTAATCTCTGTCTTCCTCTACAGTTCTTACCTTCGACTGTTCCCTCCACCAGCAAATTAACCAATCCAGCATGTCTCAAAATCTGACCTACCAGCCTGTCTCTTCTTTCTGTAAGCTTCTTCCACAAACTTCTGTCCTCACCCATCATTTCCAAAACTCGTTAATTTCTTACTTTGTTTGTCCACTTAATTTTCAGCATTCTTCTGTAGCACCACATTTCAAATGCTTCAATTTTTTCTTTTTTTTCAGGTATTTCTAAAGTCCATGTTTTGCTACCAGTACTGTGATCCATACAAAGAGATTTAATTTTTGTTTCTTTTCCTAGATCAAAATTTTAAACTATAAGATTTCTCTTTTTCATGAAGGCTCTTTTTGCCAGAGCAATTCTGCTTTTAACATCATTCCTGCTTTGGCCATCGGTTGTAATTTTGCTTCCTAAGTATCAGAATCCACTTCCTTCTCCTGTTGTAACTGATCCTATTTTTATATTTAATCTACTGTGATTGGTATCATTTCTGCTACATTTCATCACTTTTGTCTTGCTTTGATTTATATTTAGTCCAAAATTTTCCTTCAGTATTTTGTTCACGCCATTTCTGAAAAATTTTCTCTAGTGCTAAATTGTTTCTGTTTATTCACTTCCAGTCTGTTCTGCTTATACTGCTTCCTTATTCGCTTAAATTTCAGGCTGCACTTCAGTACTATCAAATTATGGTCAGAGTCTATGTCTGCTCCTGGGTACGTTTTACAGTCAAGAACTTAATTCCTGAATTTCTGTTTGACCATGATATAATCTAGCTGATATCTGCCTGTATTCCCAGGATGTTTCCTTCTTGCATGGTTCTTAAACAGTGTGTTTGCCACTACTAGCTTATATCTTTCACAAAATTCTAGCAACCTGCTTCCTCGCTCATTTCTTTCTCCTAGACCAAAACTTCCTACAGTATTCCCCTCTTTTCCTTCTCCCACTATTGCATTCCAATCACCCATGATTATTAGATTTTCCTCCCCTTTCACATATTGGATTAATTCTTCAATTTCAGCGTATATTTTCTATTTCTTCGTCATCCTGTGACGTTGGCATATACTTGTACTAATGTGGTTGGGACGGGCTTAGTTTCTAACCTCATCAAAATAATCCTGTCACTAAATGTTCATAATAACTCACCCGTTTCCCTACTTTCTTGTTCATTACAAATCCTACACCAGTGACTCCATTGACAGCTTGTGTGCTAATTATCCTGTGTTCCCCAGACCAGAAATCCTGTGCGTCCTTCCATTTAATCTCACTAATCCCAACAACATCTAACTTAAGTTGTTCCATCTCCCTTTTTAAGTTTTCTAACCTACCTGCCCTATTCAGACTTCTAACATTCCACGCTCCGACTCGTAGAATGTTTCTATCCATTCTGATGACTCCTCCCTGAGCAGTCCCCACCCGGAGATCCGATTGGGGGACTATTTTACCTCCGGAATATTTTACCCAGGAAGAAGCCATCATGATATATGTAATTTGAGAGGATTACATGTCCTCGGGATACCCTTTGGGTCTTTAATGCAGTGGTTTCCCGTTGCCTTCTGCATCCCCATGCCGTTGATCATTTCTGATTCATCCGCCTTTAGGGGCCGTTTCCAACCCCAAGGGCAAGAGGGTGCCCTGAACCGCTCCCCGCTCTTCCGCCCTCCTTTCGGAGGCCGTTGGCAAGCAGTGGGTGACTCCTTATACCGGGAATCTTTCAGTCGCCAGAGCCTCGTCCGTGCAAACAGGGTGCACCACGTGAAGGAGAGGTTGACATTTGGTTGGAAAACCCTTAAACCCCAATGATTTATTTTAGGTTAACTTAAAAGTTAATTTTTGCAATTTTGTTAAACTTTGTTAATTGACAATTAACGCTTTTCTGCCCAGCTGTGCCTATAAGTCAGAACTTCACTGGCTGTAAACCTGAGAAGAATATTTAGATTGTACACCTCGAAAAAATCAATTCTCACAATTTAAACAACTGTTTTATATACAAGAACGAAGTCTTTCTCGGCGTTGAGAATGCATAAACTGCTCTCGGGTGACTAGCCGAGTCAAGAGTGGTGAAGATGGCGGCAATGAATCAAGTCGCCGAAATATCGTGTGACAACGCACTCTTGACTCGGCTAGTCACCCGAGAGCAGTTTGTACAACTGTTTTATAGTGAGTATTGACAGTGTCTTCCCTGAAACCACAAACTCCTTGAACTCCAGAGATGGGACATAACATATAAATATATCCTTAACACCAGACATTCTTCTCGTTTGATCTCTGATAATAACCTTCTGTTAGACCCAGCAGCTATTATTCTTTCTTCGAATTACCCTTTTCAAAGATACAATAAATCAACTATGTGATCAATAGTCTTCAATCTTCATTGTGCCTATACTTCTTTCATCTACTGTCTGTACCTTTATTTCACATCCTGTGTCCACTTTCTTCTACTGGTTGATGTTTTCCCCCCTTCATTTCTGAGAAGCAGCTCTTTAAGTTGCCTCTTTAAAATGTGATCATTTAGTGAGTCTGTGTTGATTCCAGCATTTTTAATATTTCCATTTCCTAGAACCATATGGGGTTTGGATTTTTAGCTGTTTATGAAGTCAAATATCTGTTTGGTTACTCCTTTGTTATTTATTCTATGTATTGTTATTATACACACACTTATTGTTATTATTTATTCATATATGTATAATTTATTATTAATAAATTAAGTCACATCTATTAATTATTGCTTATTAATATTTACACCCTCTTACATTCAACAGTGTGGTAATGATCCCTACTTCCTACGATATTATATCTGCAGAATTATCAATTCTGTATTTTCTTGCTACCCTCCACCACCACTCCAGACACACTAACTTTGCCATTCACTCAACAGGTGTTGGTGCAATCACATCCCACATCCTCACTGAGTGTCTTATGCACTTTCAAGAATAATATTCAATACCCTAATATTATGCTAAGCATGTTCATCTTTTATTGTGTGTTCAGCAATTTCAGCCACTATCATCTATGGTAAGTGTTGAGTTGAATTTCCCTATTCTTCCATAGTCTGATTGCCTCAAAGCATTTTCATCCTCATTATAATAGACTATATAATAGACTATAGTAATAAACATTCAAGTTACTTTGATCTTCATCTGAGTTTGACTCAAAAGGAGAACAACAATTTCAAATATTTCAAGAATTTAGAAGGAAATATGCTGTAATCATTTAAGTTGTTGGGATTGTACGCAGGGTGATCCATAAATATCTCTGGGATTTTGGACATTTACTGTGCCCTGGCTACGACAGATACAGCAAAAATGACCAAATCTATTGGTACAGTATATACCCAAAGTTTCAATTTATAACAGGTGCTTTGGAGTATTGCCTGATTTAGTCAATAGAGTGCAGTCAACACAACATGGTGTTCAGTGGTGAAGAGAAATCGTCATCAAATTCATTATGTGTGAGTCAGTTACGATTTTTGTTTATATATATATATATATATATATCCATCATCTAAAGGTAAGTGGTGGCTCATTTCCCTATCCTAATTTGATTCCTATATATATAATAGATTGTTAGGAAACAAAGGCGCTAAAAGCAGATATATTAAACATTGGATAGGATAAAAAACCACCGCTTACCAAAGAAGGGAATTCCAGTGGCGTTGGTACACGAAAAAAAAAAAAACAACATGAACACACAAAGAATAGAATTTTCGAGCATGGCTCTTCCTCAGTAGAAGTGAGATGGCTGCACGCAAGTGCTGCCGGCAGCCCTTGCGTGCAGCCATCTCACTTCTACTGAGGAAGAGCCATGCTCGAAAATTCTATTCTTTGTGTGTACGTGTTTTTTTTTTTTTTTCGTGTACCAACGCCGCTGGAATTCCCTTCTTTGGTAAGCGGTGGTTTTTTATCCTATCCAATGTTTAATATATATATGTATATATATATATTTATATATATGGCTTTATGCCTCATAGATGCTGAAGTCACAAAAGGCAGGAAACTAGGAGGGAACTGGAGTAAAAAAAATGGGAAGGAATTTGCCAATGGCATTGGAACAATGTAAGCACCTTAGAATTTGGTTAAATTCTATCTTTCTTGGCTATAAGGCATAGGGGAGGGGGTAAACCTTCCAGAAATTGTAAAATTCATTAACCTTGTAACTACAGCATATGGGAGGAGCGATTCATATAGAAGCTGATACTGCAGCTCATTTCAGAGCAGAAAACGTTTCAAAGGCAGAAACACAATTAAACACATGATAATAGCCCTAAATAAACAGTTAATAATAGTGAACAGCTCGTAAACTTACCTAAATCAGTGAAATCCTCAGTTATCCCAATTGTAAACAATAAATTTTGGTTACGAGACCTGTCGTTATTTCTCAACACTTTTCGATGCAGTAAAGAATTTTTATAATAATAATAAAACAAAAGAAATTAAAATTCACTAAATAACAATAGTTTCAGGCCGAATAAATAAAGAAAACAATTTAAAACTTAGTTGAACATTCTTGCATTGTTAACACACTTTGATAACACGATTTCAATAATTTTCGGAGCTAACAAAATAAATTTTGAGTAATAACAGAGAACACTGCATAACATATAAAAGATTTAAAACATTACACACAGTTTAATAAACACTAAATCAGTTTTAAACAAAATTACATTGTGAAGGAAAATGTGCCAACTTTTAAAGTAAATTGTGAGCTTCTAAGACCACCTAAGTAAACAAAACCACTTTTAAAATGATTAATAAAATTAAAGAAAACTTCTGAAGCTAACACACTTTCAAAATAAACAGTACATAAGAAAATATTAGTTTTGCATGACAGCAGATTACATCATTCACCACCTCAGAATTTCGAACGTCAATAATTTTTAAAGTACTCAACGTATCAAAATTCTAAATAGCTACTCGGAAAGTGCAGAAAAGAGGGAACAATCTGATAAAGGTTTAAATAAAATATTCTAAAATTTTCTACACAGTGAAAACAATCTTCCGGAAGTGAAGAATCTAGTCAAAATAACAGTACCATTTTTCTAACACAAATTAAAGTTTTACACAAATTTGAGAAACTTTAGAGCCATAGTCCACATAACAAGAAACAATCCTGAGGTGTACTCTATACACTGTGAATTTTCGAGGGCTCCCTGTTAAAATAATTTCATCTAGCCACTTTTGATGTGCGTGGTAAAGGTGCAAGTCTACAAAAGAGCCTGCCGGCCTGACATCTTGGTCTTTTGTCGGAGAAGCATTGACGTGTTAAGACGTATAGCTTGAATTCTTGCGGTGAGGCGTTAGGCCTCATGGGTAGCTGGACTAGGAAGTGAACTGTACTGCATGTTGTAACCACCATATTAAGTTCTGAGCAGTGGCGCACGTGTGAAACATCCATGATGTAACATTAAAATTTTCTGCTTGGGGTTTGTTCGGTCTGTTCTAGCTTCATAATCTGTAATTTTCGGGTGAAGAATAGTCTGACTGCCTATACCAACTGTAATACGTGAATTTCAGTGAACTTATGGGGAACATAGAAACTTTATTATTTGAACAGTACAGTCTTTAATTTTACAACTTTACCTTTCTCTCCTAAGGTCAAAATTTAGGATTGTGACGACCGATCTAATTTACAGTTGGACTATCCAAGGTATACCATGGTAAATAGTTTGAACATTTTTAATTTTCTTTATCAGACAAAGTGCAAGTGAAGGATGGAATTTCATAGTTGAGGGTTTGACCTGATACCATAACCCCAGTATCAGGTTAGTCCCTACCTATAGTCTAACCTTGATTTTTTTAGAAGCTAATCAGAACACCAGTTGTATATTGGAATAAGTCCATCATCATGAATTCGGAACATTGTTTTATTTTTATTTATTTTTTTAAAAAAGAAGAAAAACCATCTTTTTGGTCTAAAGCAGTGGTAAGAAAGAGAATTTTTGGAAGAAAGAATTTCTAAGATTCCAACTATAAAAAGTGTGCATCAATTACTTGGTGCGTCAAGTACTTGTTCAAAAGATTATTAACAATTTTCTACAAGACAACATGTAATATAAAATAAGTCAAAAATATTTAACACTTGACTGGATGTTAATCAATAAGAAATTTCTATAAAAGAAAACAATGATGAACAAACCACCAGGTATGACTAGTTCCTCTCTATTTAAAACCATTTAACAGTGTCTAGAGAGCTTCAGAAATCTTTTATCTTTGATTTCAACAATAATAATTTTGAATTTTCAAAGACAACAATTTTATTTATCGTTTCTGCTTCCCACCATCCTTGAGGAAGGATGCTCAAGATGACTTAAAACATGAATCTTTAGAGTGGCACGATTTCTAAAATTATTAAAATAATACCAGATGTGAGAGTATATGACCACCAAGCTCCACATGCTAGTTTAATAAAATTAGTTTATTACTAAATATCATTTTATAGCTTATTGTAGTGTGAGAATTGTGTCTTTCCCGGCATACAGATGACAAAAATTCTTCTCAGATGTTCTCCCAGACCAGTTGTTCCATATGTGGCATTTTAAACAACAGCCTCTGTTGTCTTCATTAGGTGAAAAGGTCGAAGTTGACACTGCAACAGCAAGTCACCAACCATGAATGCCTCATGATTTCGGCTCTATAATTACCCCAAGGCTGGCGGACGCATGTGAAGCTGATATCCCACTGGCCAGCACAGAAACTGTTCTCCCATTGGTCGGTGCAGAAGCCGCTCTCCCGTTGGCTGCTGCGTCGTCTGGTCTTGTACGAGGCCCATAATGGACAGTTGCATCTTAGCTCTCTTCTAGCACGCATGTCTATCATGTTGCTGTTGCAGATCTTGGATGACGGGCTTCCATGCTTCACTTAAAAAGAGACCAACATCACTGTTAATGTTGTTCGTGCTAAATCTAATCTCCAGCAATTCTCTGATTATACAATCCCAGTAAACAGCAGTGTGCGCCAGTACTTCAGTCTTGTTGAAGTTTACTTTAAGGAAATTTTCCAATGCATGTTCAGCTAATGCTGACTTTACCAGCTGTAGCAAGTGCAGATGTCACTGGTGCTCGATACGGAGTTGATCTGTGGTTCTGATTGTTTGGCCAATGTATATATTGTCACATTCACACGGGATGGAATAAACTCCCGAAACTCGAAAGCCAACGTCCTCCTTCACCAAGTGCATCATGTCTTATATCTTTGTTAGCAGTCGAAAGATGTTTCTTATGCCATATCATGTGAGAATTCTTCCTATTTTCACAGAGATATTCTCGGCAAAAGGTAGCACTTTTTTGTTGGCTTATTGTATTTTCATCTAACTTTTATCTTTTACATACATTTACACATTCCACTTTTAGTGGTTCTGAATTTTATTTACTTACAGTGAAACATTATGTGCCAGCTGACTTGACATGAACTTGTTGTCATCATGAGAGAGCAGGACAGGCGTGCTTTGCATGTAGCATGTTACCGATTAGATATTCCCTCGGTCGTTTGAGAAAGTAGCTTATCTGACAAAACAGAGAATTCAATTACTTTTAGCATCAAGATCTTAATGAAGTTCTAAAGTTCTTCCATGAAAAAAATATATTTCTTTCCCATTGCTCAAATTTCTATAAATTGCAGTATTAGCTCTTTCCATACAGATGACCTCTTCGAGATTGATTCAAAGACACTTCATAAATTGATGGATTCAGAACTCTGTAAATTTTGGATTGTAGTTATATGTCAATATTTGATGGTGGCTTTTTTATTTCAAAGACTTACTAAAATCAGACTTTAATTGCAAATTTTATTTCAGGTGTGATTATTTCTCAATTATCTTTCAACTTAATAACTGCTGGTAACCATGTAAAAGACTCTGATATTTATGAATTTCTAATTACTTGGATAACAACATCTTTTTCTGTTATTCATAATCAATCTTTTGGACTGAGTAAGCAACAAGAAGGAAAAGAGGGTGGCAGCAGGAAGTGGTCGGATAAGACCTCATTTGTAACTGAAGTATCAATACTCTTTTTACAGCACTGTCAATAAAATGATCATATGTTGTAACATTAAATTCCTTGGTGTTCTATTTAATGAATGAAGTAAAAACAACTTTTACTGATAAAAGTACTGTTACTAGAGTGGGTTATGACAACAGGCACTTTAAGAAAGTAGGATTATTAATGTAATTGCTTCACTAATTGTTATCATTAGCTACCAATAAAAACAAAAAGTTTATATGAATGTCAATTTCTTAAAAAAGATTAAAAAATTGTGGGAATAATAATATTAATCCAGTTCCACAAGGCACCCATGCCCAGGATTGTGGGTAAATTCCTCAACAGCAATTTTTCGCAGAGACCCTCAGAACAGCAATAATGGTGGAAGGAACCAACCATCCTTTTAGGAGGGGGGGGGGGGGGCGGGGGAATTAGAAGAGGACTCCACTGCCTTGTGATAAAGAGGGATCTTCAAAGGCTAAAGAAGTAAACCCCGAAAGAAAAATCTCAATTGTGTTATGCGTAGCAAGGCAACAGTGAGAGTACATTTGAGTGGTTTAAAATATAAAGGAACAAGCCTTGGATTAGGATACCAAGCAAGGGAAAAATGTCGATGAGAAGCACTACAATTAGGAATCTTAAATATAAGGACATTCTCTGGATAGAGATGAAATTATGGATTTGAAGGAAAGACAGAAACTGGATGTACTAGGACTAGCAGAGACAAAATGGAGAGGAGAGGGCGTGAAAACAACGCGCTCAAGGCAGACTTCAAGGCTTACAACTGCACCTGAAGATGGCGACGGAGATTTATGTCGCCGAAATATTGTGCATTAATAATAATATTACTCGGTTTGTTTCCCGAGAAACGTTTATAAATAAAATCTTATTATTTTACTTCATGGAGTAAAGAATATTCATCATTATACTAAAAAATGTTTGATAGATATTTACCTTGAGTCCTCGGTTTATTCTATAACGGTTACCCATGTGACCAGGCATCTTGGTTCCAGGCCATACACGTCCCTTTTCACCACCTCCTCCTATGTTACCGGGTCGTCGATGTGTTTTTGTTACCCCATGAGATGCTGGCATTCCTTTGAAGCCCCAGCGTTTCATGACACCTTGGAAGCCACGGTCAATACTGAAGTATTTTACATATGACGTGATTAGGTGGAAATTAGCCAGGTAATATATTTCATATTACTGTTCGAGAAAAGATACTTACGTTTTGCCACGAACATCTACTACATCCCCAACTCTAAAATGGGTAGCCAGAAGTGGAGTTCCAGGTTGTATCACTGCTTCTGGTGACACTATAAACCTGCCTAGCACCTTTTTTGGCATCACTCCAGAATTTTTGAAAAGTCCACAATATTCTTTTGTAAACTGCAAGAAACATGAAAATATTACCAAATGAAATATTGAGTAATTTATCAACAACACTGACAGAATTATTATTATTGAATTGTTTTAATTTTTGTTAATTATGAGGCATGTTCCAAAACTAAGGTCCAGTGAACAATATGGTACGGATGATAGGCTTGAATTATGTTTCACGCCTGCAGCGCTGTCTACCAACTCCTAGGGAACATACAGCAGTGTTGGTGTGCCCCAGTAGATGCATACCTGTCGATGACAGCTTATCGAAATGGCCACAACAATCGTAGCTCCCGCCAGTTGTGAAGTGCGATTGTCAGCTGCGAACATCCATCGTGAGTTGTGTCTAGTGTATGGACCAGACATAATGAATGACAAACAAGTTCATCACTGGTGTTGAGAATTTCTAAAGGGCTGCACAAATGTGCACGATGAACAGCGGAGTGGCAGGCCCAGTATTTGGACTGACAACATCGTTGATCAAGTTAACCAAAAACTTCGGAGTGATCGGCGTTTGACGATTAGTGGTCGAGCTATGGAATTCCCAAATGTTGCTCGAACCTCACTTTACAGGATTGTCACTGAAGAGCTTGGATATTGGAAGCTTTGTGCGAGGTGGATACCAAAACTGCTCACCGGTCAGCACAAAGAGCAATGAATGCTTTGTGCACAACAGTTTTTGGAGCGCTATAGACAAGATGGAGACAATTTCCTACATTGTTACGGGAGACAAAACGTGGATAGCATACACCAGCGGTTCTCAAACTTTTATGCTCCGCGAACCCCTTTTAAATTTTCCAGACAGTGGTGAACCCCCTAAAATTTTTAAAAAAAAAAGCTTTAAAATAATCAGAATTTTTATTTTCATAAAAGTAATACTTATACAGAAGATTGTTGTCAGTTAATGTGATAGATGAGCTTGTTTTTTGTCGCATGTTGAGTCAATATCAGGAACAGTTTTACTCAATCTCAGTCTCATTTCATATTCGACATTCATTCGATTCCTTTATTTCGTTTTTATCATAACCAGGTGTGAAAACCCACTCTCACATAAGTAAGTTGTCACGAAGGGTAAAAGGAAATTAACTGCTTTACGTGAGAGCTCCGGATATTCTTCCTGTCTTGCTGCCCAAAAATCAATTAAAGACATCTTTTTAAAATCAGCCTGAAGAGTACGATCTGTGGACATTTCCAGCAATGATTCATGTTGCTTAATGCTCAAACCAGAATTTATGCTTTTGGTTGTGACCATAAATGGATTTCGAACCCAGTCTTCAGCATTACCGATATCTGGAAAATACCTTTTCAGTTCATCAGAGAGCTGAGACAAATGTACAATAATTTCAGCTTTTACTTCGGCATCCAGTGATAAGGTGTTGGTCGAAACAAATTCATGCAGAAGAGGAAAACATTCAATAACACCTCAATTTTTCTTATGAGGGCTTGTATTTTATCCTGCACAATGAATATGTTACACGTGGAGCCTTGCATAGAAGCTTTCGTTTCGTTGAGAGAAGAGAAAATATCAGCTAGATATGACACCCTTATAAGCCAGGTTTCATCTTCAAATCTTAACTTGAGGTTGAAGTCACTGTCCTTCACAAATAAATAGACTTCATGACGCAGTTCAAAAAACCTAGCTAACATCCTGCCTCTTGACAACCAATGCACTTCACAATGTAAGAGTAATGAAACATGTTCACTGCCCATGTCCCGACATAATAATGCAAAAAGTCTCGAGTTGAGCGGACGTGCTTTTATGTAATTTATTATCTTTACGACCTCTGACAATACTGTTTTTAAATAATCAGGCATTTTGTTGCACGCCAGTGTCACTCTGTGCAATGCACAGTGCATACTTTTGGCTTCAGGAGCAAGATGTTTAATTCTAGTGATTAGTCCAGATATCCTACCTGTCATGGCCTTGGCACCATCAGTCGAAACACCAACACACCTTCTCCAGTCTATGCCATGTTCTTCAAAAAAATCATTGATTACGTTGAAAATATCTTCTCCTTTTGTTGTAGTCTCCAAGCTCTTGCATAACAGAAAATCTTCTTCAGAAATGTTTCTGTGTACATATCTAACAAAACTAAGTACATTCGGCAGTCCAGTAATATCTGTTGATTCGTCAACTTGAATTGTAAAATAAGTATTTTGCAGTTGTTCTGCTAATTGATTTTCAACATTGAGTGCCATGTCGTGAATGCGCCTTGCGATTGTGTCATTTGAAAGTGGTATTTTATCCAGCAATTTTGCTAATTTGTCTCCTAGCACGCAACTGACCATATCTTTAGCAGCTGGCAAAATTAATTCCTCAGCAATATTGTATGACTTGCCGGTCTTTGCAATTTTGTATGCCACTAGGAAAGACGCACGTAAATAATCAGCGTTGGTAGTTGCAGTATTTGTCACAGTTTTTTTTGAAGATTCCAACTCCCTCTTTTTTCGAACAAAAAAAATCTAAAGATTTGTTTACGTACTGCTGATGTTTTGTCTCCAAATGTCTTCGCAGCAATGAAGGCTTCATCGAGCTATTTGCGAGAACTTCTGAACATATTACACACTGTGGCTCTGGGTACTGGGTGTCTTCTTTGCACACAAATCCAATTTTCAGATAATCTTCATCATATTTTCTTTTCTTTGTGGATGGAATGAAGTGTTCTTCTGGTTTACTTGTTTTCCGCATATTTTCTTTCGAAATTGAACTTTCAGTAGACGTAGACACAATTTGACTCAACGAAGTTTTCAATGTTTCTGAACTGGATAACTTTTGAGTATTTGGGCATTTTCCGCGTATTGATCCGGTTTTTAACCACTGGTTCATGTTTTCACTTACTTTTTAATCAAAATTACTTATCAACTTTATTTCAGCCGGCCGAAATAAGTGCGCGCGCAGAGTACCACTGACTTGAGAAACAACTATACTAAACAATGCCGCGCGCTTTTTGTCAGTCACAAATTATTACGTAATTTCAAGCCATTGTAGCCCTTTCTTAAGGCATTATTTTCCGCCCCTGTTGTTACCAAACCTAACACGATTGTGAGTGGTGCCGAATAATGGAAATATATAGCTTAATGTAGAATTTGATCCTTGAAAGATATTTGGCGTTCAAAAATTTACATATTATCTATTAATACTTATTCGGCACATCGAGAAAGGAGCGATATTTCTTTGAAGGCATTGTATTAAATGATGCATGTCACACGCCGCGTGATACAATCAGTCTGCCACCATTACGTAAATCTCGCCGCGAACCCCCTATGATCAACTCGCGAACCCCTAGGGGTTCGCGTACCACACTTTGAGAATCGCTGGCATACACCAACGCAGAATCAAAACAACAATCAATGCAGTGCCGCCATTACGGTTTACCCAAACAACAAAGTGTAAGCAATTGCCGTACATGAATCACAAATTTATGGCTTCTGTGTTTTGGGATGAAAAGGGCATCCTTTTGATCAAATTCATAGACCGTGGGACAACCATTACAGCTGACATGTACTGTGCAACATTCACCACGCTGAGACATGCAATCCAAAATCGAAACTGAGGGAAACTGTTGTCTGGAATCATCCTCCTGCACGACAACGCACGCCCGCATGCCGCTGCCAAAACCAAGAGTTTTGTTGGGAACTCCTTGACCACCCACCATACAGTCCCAATCTTGCACGAAGCGACTATTTCCTCTTCCTGCTTTTGAAACGGTGGCTTGGTGGACAATGATTTCAAACCGATGATGAACTCAAAACAAGCATTACTTACTGGTCCAGGTCCAACGTAGCAGACTTTTATGCCGAGGGGTCAAAGAAGCTGGTGCAGCATTACGGGAAGAGTATAGATGTGAACGATGATTATGTGGAAAAGTGAATTAGATATGTAGTCACATATTACTGACAATAAAAACCTTGTCTCATGAGGGATGTATATATTATGAACAAACGAACCTTAGTTTTGAAATATGCCTGGTATATGTATTCTAAATAAATGTATTTGTGTTTGTAACCTGAAATGCATTATTTTCAGGTTTCCACAGATAGTATTTTGTATTGCTTGTCTTCAAGCAGTAGTGCAACAATCTTTGGTTTAGCCAGCAGAGCAATTATTCAGGGACCACTGGACGAGCAAGGAGTGTGTGTGTGTGTGCTTTGTGCTCGTTTTGTTGAGTAGTAAGAAGCGAGTTCTTATTGTCATTGTATCAAAGCTATAAAACATTGTGAAATGTGTTTGGAACTTGCAAAAATATGATATGAGTGTTTTTAAAAAGTTATTCAAGAAATGGGGTTAGTTAAATTCAGCAGCATTTTGATCAGTTTGATTGTTTCCATTTTTGACTTCATAACAATAACTCCCATTTGTTTGGTGATTATATTATTAATAAAATTAATTTAAATTATCAGAGCTGATGGCTAGCATATGTTTAGAAATGATAAATGGGCCAGAATCATCCAAAAACACATTGTCATCACCAATCAGAGTGGAAACATTAATAATTGAGATAATTCTTCAAGGGTGGTCTAGGTAAATTACAGCTGTGAATTAACCAAACTAATTGAGTGGACAGCTTACAAGAGGCATTCCTACAGTTTACTTGGTTAAAGAAGTATTTCCAATAGGATTAATTGTTTAGGAAATCAAAAGTAATTGTTTAGGAAATCTCGAACCTACAAGAAACATCGTCATGATCTGTGATGCGATATAAATGATCTTGCTTCCTGATTGCTGTCATCTGTACTGCGGCTCAGTTTGTAGTGGTCACAAGCTTGTGCTACATTTAGGTTTAAAATTATATGAAAAAATGTTTTAAGGTTAGGAAAACTGACTTAAAAGTATAGTGCAGGGAATCTGGAACATTTTATTTATGTATTTTGGACTACATTTTGACAAGTTTCAAGAATTTATCAAAACTAGCTGTCGCCGAAATATTGTTTATATATAATAGCATTACTCGGTTTGTTTCCCGTGAAATAGTCATAAATATACAGTTATTTATTTCATCTCAATCACATTTGCATATTTATATTCAGTACAATGTAAAGCAAACATACCTTAGGTGAGTGTTAAAATACTTCTTGACATTATGATTTTGTCAACAAGAAGAACTAAACTTTGGGCAGACAATTGCTTGAGTATGATGAAGCAGCATAGGACCCACATTTTGGGTATCAAATACACGAGTTGGAAGAGGGCAACACAATCAGTACCTGATATGAAACAGAAGCTCGAATGGGATTCACTATAAAACAGGATAAGGGTAAAGAATTGTGTGGAGTATACAAAACATATATATTGGTGTTGAGGCTTGGAAAGATACTGGTAGAATAATCAGGATAGTAGTGAAGATATCACCATGGCTATGAACTGGCATTCAATTTCAAATATAAAAGAGTGGTAGAATTTTCTTTTGTAGGTAGGTTAGACAGGAATTTGAATAACCTACAAAGTGCTGAATAATAAAGAATTTACAATTAAAATTCATAAAGGACAAAAGTAGATGGGTGGGTAAATTATAGTCAATGAATTTAAGATAAAAATTAATAAGAAAAGAGAAAATAGGAAAATTGCTACCAGAGCATGTGCTCCATTGTAATTAAATTAAAGTAATTAGATTTAAATGTAAGATATGCACTTCCGATTATTGTAATTGCACATATTATAATTACTGTTCACCAGACAGATGAGTCCATCACTGAACACAAGGACCACTTCAAATTGTTGCATAAAACTGACAGTATTGTTGGTTTCACACACAGTGTTCTGGATCATCACATTTACTTGAATTTAAAATTGATATGACAGCCTGGTAGCTCAGAGGTTAAGGTTCTTGCTTTCAGAAGTGTGCTGCTCCGGCTGCGGGTTCCTGGTGGGTTCAGGAATTTTTAAGAGTTGTGTTTGATCATATCAGCTACACCAGATCATTCCATGGTATGGATTCCACATTAAACTGTAGGTCCCAGAGGAAAGGAACTGGCCGTCCTACCTCTGACACAATGGCTTAGTATGCCTCCTTCAGGATGTTCCAACCAACTTTCGAATTGTTGACTAAGTTAGTTGGTTTTAGTTAAAATTTCATATTGACTTCAAGTGCAATGTCAACTATAAGCACACTTTACCATAGGCATTACTTACCACTTGTGGATCAGCACTTTCTGCTCCTACAAGCAAACAACCATAGCGATTTGGAAACTTCGGCCTAAAAGTCCGTTTACGAGGGGGGTCAAATTCTTCAGGAGGAATATATCGGATGACATGATTATCAACAACCTGGAATTAAGAACCATTTAGACATATAATAAAGTAACTAAAATTATAACATAAATTCATTCACTCTACATCTGCAGAAAGTTTGTTTCAATCAAAAATAAATTTTACTGTTGTGGTGCAAGAAGAAACCAAACTTCTTTTTCATGGGAAAATATTGTTTGTGAAACTTTTAGCTTCCTTTTTTTTTATGGAGTTTAGTATAAATGGTACTGTGTAAAAAAAAAAAAAAAGAAGCTGGAATCTAGCCAACAATGACATATACTTCACAGAGGCAACCAAATGCATGAGAATCCAGAAGGTTACTTGAAATGAGATTAAAGTGTTTCACAAATGTATCACGAGAATGTTACTGCACAAAGAGAAGAACAAAGACATGTAAACTAAAGAGCATTAACAAATGGGAACAAAACAGAAAAACACATTAACTGATTGGAAGAAGACAGGATTCTGTGATTTTTTAACAGGATTCAACTGAAGTATATGTTATTGTTCAGGCAATCTTGTTCCTCTGTGATGACAGAAGTGATAGAAATAAAAACATTCTCATTACCAAATATTTTATTCAGCTGCCTCTAAATCTCCACTTTCACCAATCACATTTCAGATTTTACCGCTATCTTTTAAAAAATTTGTAATGACTATCTCAGTCCTTCCAAACTTCAATGCTAAGTCAACAATGAAATATAAATATGAGAAGTGTAAGCAAAATTAACAAATTTGACAGAACTGACCCGGTCATTACGTCACTCTTGTATGTATTCATAATAAAACAGCAAAGAGGGAAAAGTTACTACATTAAACACACTTTTCTTTTTTTTATTTTAAGTTTTGGGCATTATTAATAGCCTATAGAGAACGTGATAATATGACTGCTACCACACTGGATCAGGGAGGTACAACAGGAGAAGGTTTGAGTCCTGGATCCCATGATGTGTCTTTCCTGATTGTGGTTTTTAGATTGTTTCCTACTATCACTTAGGTGAATGCTGGGATGGTCCGTTATTGCCTGTAAGGGACAAAATCACATACCGGGGTAGATGTATCGGTTTAATCACCTTAAATAACCTCTAACTTGCTTTCAGTTTGGTCAAAATAATCAATGCGTAAACTGTCAAACCGAGTGTGAGCCTGGATAAATCAACTATAAGAAAACACGGCCACCACTTCCCCCATTATTCCTAACGGAAGAAAAGGTTACTATTCACTATGAGAAATATGCACTGTTCAAGTAAAAAAAAAACTATAAAAAATTATAATTTTTAAAGCCACAATTACAGCTGAAGTTGATTAATCGGACGAATAATCTCCATATAATGCAAGTTATGAAGAGGAATAAACAACAGACTAACCCCGTTAATAAATTATCAAAGCTTCATAGTCACTATTTACAATTTGCAAGTTCAAAAAATTCTGACATGGTTGACGATATGGCATGCTGCGTAATACTTCCGGTGGCTACTTTCATGGACCACACCAGTGCCACCGGACGGTTTTCCCGAAACTGACTAACGTCCTTCTTGCATCAAGACATCAGATACGAGTGACCTCGGGGCAGTTCCCGCTGGGCGTTATATACCTTTCGACGCACGGCACCTGTAGCATCTCGCTACCCAAAATAGTCTGTCAAAATCTTTTGATCCCCAGTGCTAAAAATGTTACAGTGTATAGTATGCAGTCTGTAGATTTGTTGAGTTTATGATGACTGTAGCTCTATACTTACTCAGTTTACGGTAAAAAATTCGAATGTGTGTGCGGAATAACAACTGACTTCCTGTAAGACATCGGTTTTTTCCGCCTGTTGGCACTTTGCTTTCACAATTTCGGAAATTTCTGCTGAAGTATAAGTTATCGTGTTTAAACCCTTGCCATTTTGTTCTATGATTGCTCCTGGTTTAATTATTATCGGTGGTGTATTATAGAAGTTATTAAATTCACAAAAATTGAGATAGTGCAACAAGATTAAGCCATTTGGCTGATTTTCAGTTTTATTGCAATTATTATTAGAAAAATGTTTATTTTTAGAAAGTGTTTTCATCAGAATTTTGCTTTAATTTTATTACGCATTTGAAAAGTTATTCTGGTTACTGAAGTGGTCTTAGTTGTTCGCAATTCAAATTTGAAAACTCCCACATTTTCCTTTACGGCGTAATTACTTTAAAAACTGATTTAATGTTTGTTTAACTGTGTGGAATGCTTCGAAACTTTTATATGTTATGCAGTGTTCTTTATTATTATATAAAAATTACTTGTTAGCTCCGAAAATGACTGAAAACGTGTTGTTATGTGGTGTTGAAAATGCAAGTGTGTTTGACAAAGTTTTAAAAATCATGATTACTATATTTATTCAGCCTGAAACTATTGATTTATAGTGAATTTCACTTTCTCCCGGTTCGTTATTATAAATATAATTTATAGCATCAAAAAGTGTTGAAAAATAGTGATATGGTCACCTAACCAAAATCGATTGTTTACAAGTTGAATAACTGAGGATTTCACTGATTTAGGTGATTTTAAAAGTTATTTACTATTATTAATGGTCTATTTAGAGCTTGTATTATATACTGAATTACTTTCTTGGTTTTAAATCGCCATATGTTCTAAGATAGGCTGCAGTATCGGCTTCTGTATGAATCCCGTCTTCCATAACCTGTAGTTACGAGATGAACAATTTTACCATTTCTGGAAGGCTTACCCCCTCCCCTATGCCTTGTAGCTAAGAAAAGTAGAATTTAACAAATTCTATGGTGCTTACGTGCCACCTCATAAACTACACATTTCACAAACGAAAATACACTTATCATGCGGAACACGTTTTTGGAAACAGAGGAAACATAAAAATTCAACCTATTGGATAATCACTTCAAATCTAACAAATCTGGTTCTATTCACAGTCTGGGCCTTCTGCTCATCTCCCTTCCCTACTTGAATCATGCAAGCTATCTGTCGAAACAAGTAGCTGGTATCCATGTAGTACATAGTGGCTTTAAGAGAGAGAGTAAAAACATCCTACAGACAGGAAGCATTTCAATAATTTTTGTTTGTTCATCTGTTTCACTGACCGCAATCCATGCAAAACCTTTTGGAAAAAGTTTCATGAATTTCAAACATAGTACAGCCCAGGATTCCAGAAGTAAAATGGACATGTTTCATCTTGACGGGATATTGGGAAGCTGAGAAATAAAGAAAAAATGTGTCTGCACATGTAATCATACTTTTAAACTATATATAAGTCACTACTCGCAATCAAAATGATTACAAAGGCCGGAGGCAAAGTAATCCTGTGAATTATTTAATTATACAATCATATTAAGTGAAGTTTGTCATAAAGAGCTGTTAGCCAGTGGGAGTGGAAGTGCAGGGAAAGACTATATCACCGTGGATCAATGTAAATTAGCCTTTGTAAATTGTATGTCTATCGGTGGTATGAGAGCCTGAAATGGTTTCGACAGATGAGGGAAGGCAGTAATAATGTTGGCCCACCACCTATTCTCTGTAAAAATTGTGATGAAAGAAAAAGAGGTTCATCCTACAGTGGCACAATATGTTGTTATTAAGTTTATCATCAACAAAAAAGTAAATGCTGTTGAAATTTGGCTCCATTTACTCCACAGTTCAGGATAAAACAGTGGTGCAGCAAATTTAAGAAATGATGGGAATACGTGTGTAACATTGCCCACATGTGCTGTCCCCGTACCAGCATCATACCGTAGAATACTGAAGCCGTTTGAGAATTCATCGAAAGCCATCAGCACATAACTGTTCTTAAACTCTTTCAGGAACTTCAGATCAGTTATGGAAAAGTGTAATAAATCATTCACAGTGAGTTGGGATTCCAAAAAATGTAGTTCGATGGCTTCCATGCTTGCTGAATGCAAAACGGAAAGCCGTGCTGTTTGAATTTCGCCGAGGCTCATAACGAGATATGAGGGAGAAATTGAAACTTTTTTGGAAAAAATCCTCACATCTGATGAGATTCGAGTACATCATTACCCTGATCAAAGAGAACCAGTACGGAGTGGCAGAAGACTGGCAAAGGAGCACCCATGAAAGCCAAGATCATGATGTCTGTACTATGCTCTAGTACTGTAAAGATATATGCTTGTTGATTTTCTTCAAGAACATTAATTCATTAATGCTACACAGTATTATGATCCTCTTAGCCAAACCTGAGCAGCCAATCAGTCAAAAAAGTGTGGCATTCTGATCAGAAGTGTGTTGCTTTTCCATGACAATGTCAGACACCACACTACAGCAGAAAAACAAACACACACAAACACACTTACAAAAACATCAACCCTACAACCCAGGACTGTCACTTCTATATGTTTTGGCTACTCAAGGAAGTCCTTGGTGGACAACACTTCACAATAAATGAGTAAGTGCGGCTTTTATTATGCAATTGGTTTGATACACATCTGCAAATTTTTTAAGATACCCGAATTAAAACATTACCAGATTGCTAGATGAAGTGCATAGATAAGAAGGGGAACCATGTACAAAAACAAGAAAAATTACAATATATATAATTTTCTTTTTTTGCAAAAGGCTTCTTTCTTACCTGCCTTCCTAGTTAAAAAAGATTGGTTTCACAGTACTCTCCATTGATGGACCATTTAAATGCATAATTCACACTTGCAGTTGTCCTCCAAAAAGGGTATTTGGTTTAAAATTGATAGAAACAAGGTGGGATATACTTTGGCCAACATTGTGGATGATCAAAATGAAAATTCTGTAGAGGAATTTCTGAACTATCTGACTGCATCAATTAAAACTTAAAAGTCAAGGCTCCAATTATGCTTCTTTGGATCTTCTACAAAATTGTACAACATAATCCATCTTGGAAGTGATTTCCATGTAAATGTATCTGATTAAAGCACAAATTCTGATGGGTTTTAATTAAGGCTGAGCTTACACTTCCAGTTTAAAAGAGCAATGTTTCCTCAGTGTGCCTGGGTCTTCTCCACCACAACCGACAATTCATAGAAATAGATTTTCCACCCATCAGCCACTGATCTCAAAATCAAATATTTTTATTATTTTTACATTGTACCTCATCACATTGGCACCCTGAAAAAATTGTTTTTGCAACCAGTAGAAAACCTGTAAACAGTGTTTAAAAAGTGTTTTTTGTTTTTATTTTTTTCCTTTCTACACTGCTCACAACAATTTAAAATTGTACTGACCTTATTATTCTTTAGTACATAATTCTGTGGTTCAGCCAAAGCTTGAAGAATGAGTTATTTCTCAACCAAATATTCCCTCCCACCTCCCAGCCATGGACTTTTGAAGGTACCTGGGATGATTTCAGGAAGCCATGGAAAACCAAAATCTTGACAGCCAGACAGGGAAGTGAACCGATGTCCTCCCGAGTGCCAGGCCTCAGCATTACTACTAACCCAACAAGCTCATATTATCCAAATAATTTGTCTAGGAGAGTGTTCCATATGAATTCAAGAGCAGCAGCTAGGATAGAAAAACTAGCCTGAAAGATTTGCTGCTTTGGTAAAGGAGGGAGTATATCTGGCATAGACTGTTTTATTCTCTTGGTTCTACAATCAAATCTATAACAGTCTTTTTTTTTTAACTGCTTAACGTCTCCTATAACAACTAGGTCTTTAGAGACAGGAAAGGATGGGGGGGGGGGCAAGGAATGGGAAGGAATTCGGCCATGGCCTTTTGAAGGAAGCATCCCGGCATTTACCTGGAGTGATTTGGGGAAACCATGGAAAACCCAAATCTGGATGCCCGGACGGGGATTCGAACCGCCGTCCTCCCGAATGCGAGGTCAGAACGCTAGCCGTTACACCACCACGCTCGGTTATAACAGTCTTCTTTCCTTGTCTAATGTTGTCTCATTGATTACAATGTTTTTGCAATTAAATTTTCATCTTTTGTTAAGTGAGTTTTCTTACCCTCAAACATTATGAGATTTTTTAAAAAATACTGATGTTACAAAATAATTATCATGTGTAGAGAGAAGGAATACATTTTCTGCAGTTTTATCTGCCTTCAATTTTAATTTCAAGCCTCAGCCTTACATGAGATCTGATCAAAAAATACGGGAATTTTGAAATTTCTTGGGCCATTTAAGTCTAATTGACGTTTTGTTTTGTTGTGTTGTGTTGGTATACTATTCCTAACATATGTCAACAACGTAACCATATAGGATACTTAATCTGTTGTTGGCTGTCCAAACACTAACACATGTTTTGGTATAATAAGTGATTTTTTTTTTATTTGTGGAAAAATTAAATAAAGAATTTATATTAAATTTTGCTTTAAGAATGGAAAAATGCACTACATATTTAAAATATTTAATTTCGCTGTTTGTGAATGTTCTATGAATAAAACAAGTGTCAACAAGGGGTAAAAACATTTCGAAGATGGCAGTGAAGAAGTTGAAGATGACAAGTGGTCTGAACATAAACAACCAATGACAATGTAACAAAACTGAGGAAAATTACAGTGGACAATTGCTAACTTCAAAGAGGATGCAGATCATGTTGCCATTATCATTTAGTTAATTACAAGCAAAAGTGTTGGGACAAGTGTATTACATCTGAAGTTAACAAAATCAATATCCATGCATAAACAAAGGTTTTTTGAGAAAAACAAAAAATCTGTGTATATTTTTACCACACATCATTTGCATACTTCATGTTCTGTTGATCAATTATGAACTTAGATCTCACCTGTAACAGAGTGGTGTGAATTTTGGAACCATCTTTCAACCACATTGGATAGCAACCAATCTTTCTAGCAATGACACCTGTTCTTCTAGTTTTGGGGTTCCACTCACCACGCTCAAATGGGGCATTTTTGAGTGGACTCTGTTGATATGTAACAACACCTCCTATAACAGCTGGTGGTCCATACGTATCATGGACAACTTCCTTTATAAATGCCGCATTCTCCTGAGTTAAATCTTCATTGTATTGCTAAAACAATATATATACATATATATATATACATGTATATTTTCATCATCAGAATTCACTCCTACCAAATATAACACATGAAAACTAGGTTATTTCTGACATTTCAGATTGATCTTACAAAGATCACTTTGGTGAGACCATTGCTCGAACATGGTAGTGTAGTATGGGACCCTCATTTTATGTATCAAATGCAGGAGTTGGAGAGGGTGCAAAGAAGGGCTGCTAGATTTGTTTCTGGAAATTATTGCAGAATGCAATCAGTTACGGATATGATAAAGGAGCTGAAATGGGATTCATTGCAAGACAGGAGGAGGATGAGGAGGGTCATGGGAGTGTA
Source organism: Vandiemenella viatica (assembly GCA_031002005.1). Taxonomy (NCBI): domain Eukaryota; kingdom Metazoa; phylum Arthropoda; class Insecta; order Orthoptera; family Morabidae; genus Vandiemenella; species Vandiemenella viatica. The sequence continues at coordinate 190,869,659 of JARYHS010009186.1, forward strand.
CAGGGCATATACTGGCGACGAGGCATGGAAAGATATTGCAATAGGTATGAAAAGTAGTGCATGGAAGGGAAAAGATGACCATGACCACAAGCTGGCACTTGATTTCAGGCACAAGGGTGTAGGAAGATTCTCTTTTTTAGGTAAGGGTGTGACGGGTTGGAATGAGTTACCAAGAGAAATGATGAATAATTTACTGAAAACTTTGAAAGAATTTAAAGATAAAATTTGTAGAGGGCAAATGTAGATGGGTGCAGGATAGGGGGAAGATGGGCGTGTAGGGAAATTGCCACTGGAGCCTGTGCTCCATTGCAATTAAATTAAATTAAATGAAAATAAATTGTTCTCACTCCCACTAACACGTGTGATGATTATTCTGAAATGTAGTGATAAATAGGCCAATAGATAAATGTTGTAAGAAACTTAGATAAGTTTGTAGGTAGCATAACCACCTACAGTTGAGGAAAAGTACTCCACATTTGTATATTACTTTATTTCAAACTAGGTGAAACATTTGAAACAAAAGTAACAATAAGAGTTGTTACAACTTAAAGGATATAGTTTTATATATGAATTCAAGTTGAAAAATAGAGTAAAAAGTTTTTCAAATTAATTTGTGTGTAAGAAGAAAACCAGCAGTATCGCACTTGAGTAAGCATTATTTTGATGCAATAAGAAGACAATTTTTCTTTCTTTCTTTTCTTTTTAAAAAAGAAAACCTTTTCTTAACTGCTTAACGTCTCTTAACAGCGAGGTCTTTAGAGACGGGAAAGGATTGGAAGGGGGGGGGGGGCAAGGAATGGGAAGGAATTCAGCCATGGCCTTTTGAAGGAAGCATCCTGGCATTTGCCTGGAGTGATTTTGGAAACCATGGAAAACCCAAATCTGGATGCCCGGACGGGGATTCGAACCCCATCCTCCCGAATGCGAGGCCAGAACGCTAACCGTTACACCACCACGCTCGGTAAAGAAAACCTTTAATTAGTTGAGGTGGAAAAAAGAAATTAGTTAAGAAAAGAAGAAGGAAAAACATTTATATTTTTGAATTATCCATAACTAGAAAATACATTGCAATTAACTAACCATACCAGCATTTTTAATTGTAAGAAAAGGATACTACCTGGTATAGCCATTAATGATAGGAACATTAAATAACTCAGCAGATATTATAAGGCCAAAAGAGATACTACTTGATATCACTGCCCTATCAATCAAAGTCGCTAATGTCTTGATTGAAGGACACCTCCACAAAATAGAGGATTGCCAGTAACAGCATAGATCTCACAATGCTCATTCTTCATTCCCATATATTAATAATTATAAATATGAAATAATCCATGTAACATAGTAGTTCATAATATTCGTAAATTAAAAGTTTAAATAATTTATAAAAAAATAATAGCAAGTCTAATAAATATTGTTTACTCCAAGATGTTTTAAAAGATAGGATCTCTGAAAAAAGAAGAAGTGAGTTGTGAGAGAATTGTTGAGTAGAGCGAACGACTAAGACAAGATTGATCTAGCAGCACATTGAGTTTGGAAATACTAAGAGTTGTATAATGAGAAATTACGAACATCATATTAGCGAAAAAAATAAATGGATTAAATCTTGAGTAGAAACAAACCTGCGAATCTTTGGATATCAAGATTGTCACAAACACGGTTGTTGTTGGTATGAGAGAACTTTTAGGTGAACAGGTGAAATAAATAAATTGACCAAGATTATAATCAAAATTCAGTCTACAAAATTCATTTATTAAACATACAAAGAACATTGTTTTATGCGACATCAATTTATTTATTTGTATTGCAAATTATAAAAGGTACACTACTAATCTTATTTTATGAGTATTTCTTAACTGGTCGATTTAGACTTCAGGAAAAGGAATAATTATGAAGTCAAGAAGGAAGAAGATGAGAGAAAGTCCAGGATGGTATAAGAATATGGCAGGTGCCTGCAGAAATATGTAAAACAGTTATTTGGAGCATAAATAAAAAACCAAATAAATTCATAAAGTTTGTTACGGTGTCAGGTGAAAAAGTCACGTAGAAGTGGAAGTTGCATTTAGTTTGCGATTAAGTATGAAAAGTTTTGAAAGAAAAGTTGTGTTTGCTTTAAATTGCAAAGTTACTGATGAAATTTTAAACGATGAGTATTTGGACGTAAGAAGAAAACAAAGAAGGTAGTATATTCTTTCAGATATTATAAGAGGAAGAAACAAGCACTTTTTACGGAAACTGTAACTCAAGATTTAACATCCTAGGTCAGTGTTTCTCAAACTTTTAAGCTCCACGTACCACTATTAAAATTTTCGAGGCGTTGCAAACCCCGTTGAGAAAAAACTGCGGTTTTTTCTTTAGCTTCCGGCTCAACTACTAGTGACAATGAGCAATATTCACCATTGTGCGTGTTATACCCATGAGATAGCTCAGTACACCATTAAGGAAATCTTGTTGCGACCTCCCTGTGATCAACTGGCGAACTGCTAGGGAGGGACTATGGTGAAGATTTTTTTTTCATAAAGGAGTTAGTTCTCCGAAGGATTGAGAAAGAAAGTCCCAATAAAATATGCTCAGTTCCCTAGACAGAGAGATCGGGAAATGGGTAGCAGCCTATGACCATACAAAAATAAGTAGAAGATTTTGATCCAAATGTAAAACCAAAGAAAGTGAGCAGAATTCAAGACAGGAATAAAAGATATAGAAACAAGTGTTGAAAATGGAAGCATGGAAAATTCAACAATGTACTACTACTAATTTTGGTTATTTAATATTAATTATAGGATTCATTTGAGTTTATCAGCCAACACACGAACAACACATTTCATTTACAAGTGCGACAAAATACTTCTTGCAGCAAGCTGATTGGGTAACAATGACAGGAGATACAAGATAAGAGAAATTAGGTGTTTTATAGATGATTATATAAATTCCTTCTTCCCTCATGCATTCACGACTGGAATGAGCAGAGTTAGTTTTGGTGCAAAGCATCCTCTGCCAGCCACAATTTTGTGAGTAAAGATACAGATATAGAAATCAGGTAAAACAATTTCATTCTACTATTTTCAAGAATATGAATTTTTGGAGGCTGAAGATAGTTTGATCATTGCCAAAACTAAGTAGGTAAGACCCATAATAGCAGTGAGGAAAAGGCCTACTGATCATTCGACAGCTCCAACATCTGACGTCTGGATAGACCAAAAGACCATTCTGTCTGCATTCCAGGGGCAATAGAACCATATGTCATAGAGTCCATCCTGACAGGTATTAGAAGAAACCAAATGTCATCAGATAAGAGTAGTTGCACATGTTGACTTGTCTCATGTTTGTTGCAGATATAGTGAAATCGTTGCACAAACTGGAAGGTATGTAAAGCAGCGTCGTAAAATTCTGGTGTTGTGCATCAACTATGGGGAAGTAGTACAGTAGAACTCCAATTATCTGAACTCTGACTATCCGAATTGTTGATTATCTGAATCATTTTTTTAATTAAGATGGAAACGTACTGCGATTCGCAAAATATTGATTCTGCCTACACACTATTGCTCTTCCCAGTGATAGATCTTGGAATTTTCCAAGCTGGGGCTAAAAGTATGGCACCTCCATTGTTGTGATCAGGAGTGTCACTGCTCCGATTGTCGGCCAACAGCATTGTTGTCTTCGCCAGGTGGCCGGCGTGGCCCTTTGATTAGTCGGTCAGTGTGTCATTGACCTGCTACTATGACAGTATTCTTCCGCGACGGTGCATCGTTTTGAGTGAGTTTCGTTGTTCACTATGGCTTCTATAAGAAAACGCGTTGTGTTATCGTTAACGGATAAAATAAAAATTATAGAGCAATCAGAAAAAGGATTTATGGGTAAACAGTTGGCTGAGATGTATGGTGTTGGACAATCAACGATTTCAGACATTAAAAGGAGCAAACCTACACTTCTAAACTTCATTCAGTACTTGAAAACGAAGCTGAAAGTTCTTCAAGAAAATCAATGAAGGCAGCAACAAAAAGAGATTTAGAAGATACCATTTTCAAGTGGTTCTTGCATCAATGTTCTATCGGAAACCCAATTTCAGGTCCGATTCTTTGTGAAAAAGCTAAAATCTTAGTTCAGAAGCTTGGTTGTTCATCCTTTCTCCAAAGCTGCAGAAGATTTTATTGTCAAATTTAAAGTTGTAGCAGACTCATATGATCCTGAGTTTTTTTACAACGCCGATGAAACCGGTCTTGATTTTAAAGCTCTGCCTAAAATCACTTTAGCATCTAAAAGGGAGTGTAGTGATCCAGAACATAAAGTTAGTAAAAACCATGTTACAGTGCTTAATTGTGCGAACTCTACGGGAAGCCATAAAATACCCCTTCTGTTGATAGGGAAGTCAAAAAGACTCAAAGCATTTAAAAATGTGAAAAAGCTTCCCCTATTTTATAAAAACCAACCCAAAGCTTGGATGACTGCAGCATTGTTTACCGAAGTGGTGCGACGAAATTTTCATTCCTAAAGTGAAAAAGCACCAAGAATCTCTTGGGAAAGAAGACACTAAAGGGACTTTTGGTTGTAATGCACCAACTCATCCTGCCAAAGAATTGTTGGAAAGAGGGAATGGCTAGTTTAAACAATCTTTTTACCGTCCAAACGTCACAAGCTTGTTGCAACCAATGGACCAGTCTGTTTTTGAAACAATGAAACGCCATAACTTAAGGCAACTTTTAGGGAAACTTTTGGTGGAGGACGAAGATGAAGAAGCTGTGTTGGGTAACCACAAAAAAATAAATTTGAAAGATTGCGCTTACATGCTTGGAGCTTAGTTAAGGCAGTCACACTTAAGACATATGTGGAACAAGTTGGAAGGCATACCAATTGAAGAAGAGACAGATAAAAGAGAAAAAGGAAAAAGAAGCACAAGAAAAGAAAAGGGAAGAGACAGGAGAAGATGGGGATGACGTGTCACTTAAGGAATTCCGAAAAATTCTTTTGAAAATTCCTGGATGTTCAGAAGTTAGTGCTGAAGATATAGGAGAGTGGGTGGTGAGTGATTCTTCAGACCCAGGGTATGAAATTCTAAATGATGATGAACTTATTGAAAGTGTGAAAGAATAAATTGAGGAAGAAGACGACCTTAATGTCAAAGTTGAAGCAGACATGGGACCATCAGCTAGTAAAGCATTTGACAGGCCTTGAAACTGCGTTGAAGTGGATGGACCGCCAGCCCAAGTGTGACCACATGCAACTTCTCACTGTCAAGTGGATGTGCGACTTAGCTGCCCGAAAATGGATGTATACAGTCTAACAGCATACTTTGACCGAGATGTTCAGGAGGCAATGACGACACGTAAATACTGTAGTAATGTACAGCACATTACGACCTAGCTGTTTACTTAGAGAAAAGTAAGACAGTTAAGGTAGTTATGGAAATAAATACAAAGAGAGATTGTGGCTAACGGCGTAGACGCATAGATCGGTTGCTTGGAATTATCATTGCCGAAATGAATTTTTCATCTTCAGAGATTACCCAGTTTCAATGAAGTTCCTAGAGGATTATAATAATATACAATAAACTAAAACTGTTTTAAACAAAGGGACTGAACTATTTAATAGATATAATCAGTTCACAAATCATAAGTCGAACCGAATCACAACGGTTACGTGACATGTTGCTAGGCCGGGTAGGGTATGTAAGGGGCATTAACAGCGTCAAATGTTGAGTGATCGCTATGAAGGACACAGGGAAGCTGCATACTCTTGGGAGACAGAACTTATTAACACCTGTCAGAAAAATAATAGGAGACTGGTATCTGAGGGAACTATGACATCATAATGGTACGTCACATACATCCTTTTGTATCATGTGTTACCCCTTATGTGACAGTATTGTGGTGCCATTTTTCAACAGGACAATGCTTCTCTAACAAATGGCATGTGTCTCTATGAACTGTTTGCCTAATGTTGAAGTACTGCTGTGGCCAGCAAAATTGACAAATCTGTTTCCAATACAACATGTGTGGGAACAGCTCAGATTTTAACAATGTACCAATACCTGTACGCAGGAAATCGGGGACCAGTTATAATAGTTACGAAGGCTTCTACGGTCACTGTATGTATTATCTTGGTTCTCCGGGTGGAGCTGCATCGATATATTTAAACCTAACGTTTCTGCCATCATGCTGTGACCTTCTTCAGAGGCTCCACCCGGAGAACCAAGATAATACACCAGTTATAATAGTTGGGGCCAGTTTGCCTCAGGAGAGGATACCATGGTTTTGTGTCACCCTTTTCAACCAAATCAGTGGATGCATCCAGACCAGAGAGGCTGCAACACTGCACACTGATAAAAGGACTCATACTGTTAAGTTCTTTATAAATTTGACTAGATTATGTAATCAATGAAATAACATCACATACTCTCTCAACCCGTGAAGTTTAATTTCGTTTCCTCCTCCCTTTCTGGGTACTTCATTTTTTGTCAGGCAGTGTATTTAGGAAATATTTATCAACATGGAATGAAAATAAATGGCAAAAAGCTTTTTCTTTGCTTATGGCTTTACTCCTCATTGACACCGAGGTCATTAGAGATGGGAAACGACTGGGGGCAAGGAACGGATTGGAATAAAGCCATGGCTTTTGAAGAAATTTTTACATCTGGAGTGATTTTGGGAAACTATGGATAATTCGAGACTTAATGTGGATTTGAACCCAAATGTGAGGTCAGAAATATATATATATATAAAGAGGTTATTAGGTGCATAGACAGAAAAATAAAGATTATGTATGATTATATCATGTATGAGGGACAGCTTGTTGAAGCGTAAATATCTTGGTAAATAATCTGATTGCAAAGAACACACTGGTCAAGTGGTAGGAAGAGGCTTCAAATTGCTTCACATATTGAAGTAGGTAATGAGGGGATATGCCAGGGAAGTGAGGGGACTAGGATACAAAAATTTGCTTGAGAATGAGGGGTTAGTATTGGACCTACATTATAGGTATCACATACAGTTGTAGAGGGTGCAAAGGAGGGCTATTAGAATTGTATGTGAAAATTGCTGAAGAATATAATTGGTGACTGAAATGATAAAGTAGTTGGATTAGAAGTCAGTAGAAGACTGATAGCAGGAGAATAAGCAGAAAAGAATTCATTTTCAGTGGAGGGACCAGGAATTGGAATTATTGAGAGGTGATAAATTGCAAGGAAAAGGAAAATGACTCCTCACTCACCAGAGTTGAAGACTGCGACAAGTGAAAAACACATATGACAAACATTAAATTACAAAATATTTTGGTTTAACACCTTATTCATGCAGTAGGAAACGAGCCATGTGGTTCGGGAGGGTGCACATGCCAAAGTTTATCACATGAGAGGTGATAAGCAATTTTCCTCAAACAATGAACAATTTAAATGTAAAAATTCAAGTAGCACAAAAGTAAGTCTGTAGTAAAATTGCCACAACAGCCCATGCCTCATAACAATTAATAATGAATTAATTTAAAAATTTTAAATCTTGATTCCTCATGTTTGAGCATTAGACAATGCTGAACATGTTCACGAAAATCTCTTGCTGCTGAGAGTGATGCAGACCAAAATAAGCTATGTAATAGTATTAAAATTATCTAGAACTTCAGTCTTGATAAGCTGGAGCTTTATTAAGATTATTGATTTGTCAAATGAAGATTTTGTTTGGTAATTATTCAAAATGTTGCATTTTTCTAGTCACGAATCTTACCATTTATGAGCAGTATGTTGTGGAAATTCATCTTGCTGATAATATGATACACAAAAATATTGGAATCCACGTGGCAATTTACTATGGCAAATGTAAATAATGTTTTGAGGAGATAATGACAATTGGCCACAGGTTCACTTATGCAATAATTTCTAAGAAACACAAAATACAGGTCAACCGACATTAAGGATGATTTCTGATCAATGTCTGGAGTAATACTGTGATGTATCCATAATGCAAGATTATAACTCTGACAAAATCAGTTGAGTAATTAAGGAAGAATAAATACTTACACTTCTTTCCTTTTTCAAAAACCAAGTTGGATACCTAAGCTTCGGCCGTATCTTGGCCCTTTTGCCTCTTATCTGGGCGTATAAAATGTCAAAGCTGAAACAAAAAATATACTATGAACATTAACTAAAATAAATAAATAAATATGTGACCTCTTAATCAGACAAAAGAGCAACAGAAACAAATAGCTAGTATATCCAATGTGGGTATCTGTGGCAAAGGCTACTAAGTGAATAAAGGAAATTCATTTTGTAAATGGGGTAGGAGCAAACAAAACGGAAAGAGCGAAACAATCTGAGCAAAAAGCAAACTTGAAGCACAGTATATGGTGACATTAATTAATACAAAACACATTTACAAATTTGTAAAAAATAAATAAAAGAGAGAAAAATGAAGAAGCAGATTTTTATGGTTCCCCTTTTGTAATGAACCTATTGAAGTTGTATTATTACAGTTTAAGGCCAGATGGATAACAGCATATATTAAAATGAAGAAACTAGTGCATTTAGTAGCATATTAAACTATAAAGATTTAAGTTTCAAATATTTAAAACAATATTTATAACAACATGGAGGTTTACTCATTTAACAGTTACAAAACAGCCCCAATATCTTGCCTGATTATATGTATAAATCAATGGGAAATCTATAGCAACATTGCCTCATGTTAATTAGAGGGTATGATTATTATTTCTCATGTACTTTCTAAAATATTCTTTTGAAACTTTGCTTATTTTTTCCTTAGTTATAGATTTTATAGTTCTAATTACCACTTTGTGATTCCTTATTCCTGTGGTCATTGAAATATCTGTGAATAATTCTGACCTGTTTACATCCATAAGATCTACAATTTTATCATTACTGTTATGATACAACACTGGTTAAGTAAACATCTGTTCAAGATCATGATGTGAGAATAGGTCAAGAATGATTTCACAAGCTATTTTATCCCCATCACCAGTATTGAGAATCTAATTATTCCAGTCAGTATAAGGAAGGTTGTAGTTATCTCCTAGTATTACTGCACATGCCTGAAATTGACAAGCTAAGTTATTTATATTATGTTATGTTAATATGAGCTAGGTGGTCAAAGATATCGATCACAAATTTCATACTGACTATGTTTTATACACTGCAGATGATTACGCAAACCACAAAGATATCTATTAAATTACACAGGAGGTATTTACTAACAGTTTAAATACACCATCTCAATGGGAATACAATATATCCTAGCAGAAAATATTCATGCTATTATTGAAAATTGTATATGAGGTTTCTGTACTGATTACAACACCCACCTTTTTGCTACTAATAACCAGTTTAGGCTGTTTGTTATAAACACTTCTACAATAATTATGAGAACTTTCAACTGTAAACTCTTATTCTATGCCTAACCTGTGTTGTTGAAATTATTTTGGTTGCCACTAACTGTACTTAATGTCCCTGGTGTTTCTATCACAGCCTAAAAATCTTCTTACTACATTCCACGGTGTCCTTCCATCTGCGTAGCCAATTCTCATGAGTAGTATACATACAACCTATCCGAAGGAGTCCTACAGAGCTCTATAATGAAGACTGATGAATTTGCAGCAAAAGAGCACCACAGAAATGCCGAAGCCAATGATCAAGCACCTCAATATGGCTCTGACCCAGAGGACCATACTCAGTCCTGTCGATGATGGTACAAATAGTTAACTCTGCCATTAACTTGCAGTAATTGTTCATGGAGTTTACACTTTTAGCCAGTTGCCAGAAGGAAATGAGTATAATCTCTGACCCAAGGCAGCAAGCATCATTGGTGTTGACAAGTGACATACACTGCAGTTGTCTATTCCTGTCCTACTCAGTGGTGTCTGGGATGGCCCGTTTCACATTTTGGATCAGGCCACCTGGAATACACAACAAATGGGCATTGGATTTCTTTCTCAAACAATCGGCAACTTCCCTATAGGACTCCAAATCCTGCCTAATGCTGGAGCTCTGAACTACCAGAATCTCCTTCTGCAGTTGCTCTGACCCAGCGAGCTAGGGTCCGACGACCCACAGTAAGAAGATTATGGAACTGGGTCAGTCCCTGACAAACCAGTTGGACAGTGGTACCCATTCACCTCCATGGCATGCAAACTTCAAGATTGCTCCCACATGTGGATTTGAGGTCCATAAATAATTCGCTAGTCACGGTCGGGTGACTGTCGCACAGCAACCTTGTTCTCTGCCCGGGTTACAGGTAGAATGGTTGACAGGGAAGAACCTATGAACACCCAGCAACACTGGGGTCACTCTTATCACATCTGCTGCAACATATCTTGGCAACTTCCAGCAGTGTCGCTTTCATTAACAAGCTTAGTGTGCAGAATGGCCATGTCAGCCTGCTTCTGCATAAAGCACCCACAGTCCCTCCACATAATATGTTTTTAATATAAGAACTCAAACAGAAAAGCAGATGAAAGTCCAAATTCTTCACTTACAGGGTTATTATAGATGACTGAAGTGATTTCGCAAATTTAATGTAGCAATATTATTTGACAAATTGTCCCAAAATTTTACTGTCATATAGAAAAATTAAAAAAGATTCATGCAATTTTGTGTGTGTGTGTGTGTGGGGGGGGGGGGGGGGTTGGTTGTGGAAGATTCAGTTTTTGAGCCGCCTCTACCAACAAACCTACCAGAAGTGTGAGCAGGCATCAACATTGCTTTTAACCTTGTTGATAGGGACATGCTGTACTGAGAGTGGCAAGAACTTGATTATTATCTTTGCCATGTAGGGAACTTGTAATATGTCAAAAAATATAGCTACAATAAATCTGTAAAATCGCTTCAATCATTAACAATAACCCTGTATTCTAAACAATACATTGATCTTACAGGAGCATTCCAGGACAACTCAACACACACCATAAACCTGATCATCTCAGATTTTCATGAAATTTGAAACACACGTACTATTTATATAGACTTCTAAAATCATGATATATCAATTTGTTTTTGAAATATAGCTATGTAAAGTTGTCAGACGTTTACCCACAAATCACAAATGGACATTTTTTAACTGCACTAGGTGTTCTCCAATTTAGCTAGAGCTGCAACAAGTGTCACTTTCCAGAATTTTTTATGCCCATTCCTGTGGCATAACATGTAATGGGCTAATGCAAAAAGTCATTGAAATCTAATTAAAAAATTAAAAATTTATATATTTTAAACTTAGATTCACTTTTGTCAGAACATTCTGCATGTACACTCTTTATCATTAAATGGGGCCAGGCTCGTCTGAGTCTATCTCCCTATTTTTGCACAGTCCGGCAACACAGCACAAGCATGACGTCACAGGAAACTGTAGCCCGTCTCTTGACTCCTCCCATGATGGTATCCTATTGGTGGATATTGAATCAAGGGCCTTCTATGTTTCAGATGATTTGTTTTGTAATGTCAAGTTGCAGAATATAAAATTAAAGTTAGGTGGCAGATATGTGGCTTAGCTCCACCATCTGAAGTGTCTGACTGGCTGGGTATTTCAATCAATGCCACTTACAGCTGATTCCTTTTCTAACATCATATTATTAAAACTGATTTTAATATTTGGAAAGTAATTTAAAGGATTGGTTTAAAGTGTAGCAAAGAGTACACAGGATGTTACTTTTTTTCCCAGATTTATCGCCTTTACGCTAAAGAAACATTTATTCTCATTTGATTTTGGATAATTTCTTTTCTAATTTATGCTTTTCGTATAATCCATAAATCCGTAATAAATAGAAGTAGAGAACCTGTGTTCTTTAATAGGGAAGTGAGGAGGTTAAAGAGGTTGGTACGAAGAGAACATAACAGAGTTAAGAGACAGCAGGGTAGTAGGGAATATTTAAAACAACTAAACAAGAACTTAACAACAGCAAAGAATGTGGCTAAAGATGGGTTTATGAAGAGTATTGTCAATGCAGGAGGACAACTGACTGATGCATCTAGAAATTTCTATGGTTATACCAGGAAACTGGGGGAAGGCAGGGTGTAGACGCTTATAAATAAGGATGGAGAAGAAGTTACTGAGGATTTGAAAAAGGCAGAGATTTTAAGTAACTGGTTTAGTGAGAGCATAGGGACAATGAATCAGAAACGGGAGGGTCTCATTCAGAGAACGAGCTTAACAATGCAATTAGAAATGAAGACACTAAAAAATTTGAAATTCATCCTGAGGAAATCACGAAGGAAATAAGAAAGCTAAAAAACATAAAGGGGCTGGTGTAGAAAATATTACTACATATATCTTAAAGATAGCCAGATGTGACATTGTATCTTATCATGCTATATTATTTAAATTGAGTCTGGATACTTGCCGCTTACCACATGACTGGAAAAGTGTGATAGTGCCGGTATATAAAGGAGGGGGTGAGAAACAGAGTCAAAAATTATAGACTGATCAGTTTGACATCAGTGGTAGGTAAATTAATGGAGAGATTGGTATGCAACCACATCAGAAATATATGTGAGAAGCGTAAGTGGTTTTCAAGTAGGCAAGAAGATTGATGGTGGGATATATGCAAGGTATTTCAGATGAAATGGACAAGGGAGGCCAAATTGATAGTGTAGCACTAGATCTTTCAAAGGCTTTTGATAGAATGAGCCATAAAATGGTAGTCAGTGGATGAGAAAGTGATTAGCTGGATAGAAGAATTTTTAAAGGGTAGAAACAAGAAATGTAGGAAATGCAGTATCAAAGGAAGTGTGGAAGTAAACATGGAAGTGCCACAGGATACTGTATAGGGACCATTGCATAGGCACCGGGAGGGGGATGCAAGGGGGTGCACTTGCACCCCCCTGCAATGTAAGAAAATACACAGAAAAAGATTAAGAATTAAAAATGTTATTATTAAATTCACTGTTTGAACAATAACTTAAGGTGCCAAGGTTGTTCAAATTTGTTCAACACCTTGTCAATAAATTTAGCATCCTTATTCAAAAGATAATAAGTGTTATATATAATGTATAAATAAGATACATATGCACCTCCCTTAAAGTAATCCTTCTGGCACCCACGGACCATTGCTACATTATTCTACTGAATAATTGAGTTGATTGTTTACAATCAGAAATTATTGTTTGCAGATTACATAATGCTATATAAAATGATCAAAATGGTAGAGGACTGTAAACAGCTGCAGGGTGATCTGGACAAGATATCTAGTTGGGTTAGTAAACATGGGATGAAGATAAATGCAAAGAAGAGTCTGCTTATTAGATGCACGCATAAAAAAACTAAAGGCTGATTATGATTATAAGGTGGGGCAAGAATTGCTTGTTGAAGACTTGAAATGTAACTATCCTGGCATTACATTTGATAACAAGTTTAACTGGGCAGGACACATTGGTCACGTACGGTAGTAGGAAAGGTTTCAAATTTCTTCACTTGTTGGAGAGAGTGATGAGGGGATGTATGAGAGAAGTAAAGGAATTGGATTACAAAACTTTGGTCAGACCATTGCTTGAATATGGTAGTGCAAAATGGGACACACATTTTGAGTATCAAATACAGGAGTTGGAGAGGGTGCAAAAAAGGGCTGTTAGATTTGTTTCTGGAAATTACCGCACAATGCAATCAGTTACAGATATGATAAAAGAGCTGGAATGGGATTCATTGGGAGACAGGAGGAGGGTGTGAGTGTACAAGTTGTATATTGGTGATGAGGCATAGAAAGGTATTGGTGTAAGAATTAAAAGTAATGCACAGAAGGGAAAAGATGACCATGACCACAAGCTGGCACTCAATTTCAGGCTCAAAGGTATAGGAAGATTCTCTTTTTTGGATAAGCGTGTCAGGGATTGGAATAAGATACCAAGAGAAATAATGAATAATTTACCAAAAACATTGAAAGAATTTAAAGTTAAAATTTTCCGAGGGCAAATGTAGGTGGGTGAAGGGAGGGGGAAGTTGGGTGGTAGGGAAATTGCCACCGGAGTGTGTGCTCCATTACATTTTAGTTAAATATATTATATTAGGGGTAGAAGACAAGGAACAGCTGCAAAGTGATGTGGACAGGATATCTAGCTGCGTAGGTCAACATGAGACGAAGATAAATGCAAAGAAGAGTCAGCTTATTAGGTAACATGGGGATATGGTTACAATCTCTTGCTGCCTCGCGTAGTAAACACACAGATCATGTAGTATATATGACGCCATTGTGATGTACTCAGTCTGCGCGTACCAACACAGTAACAGTGATAGTTATGATTTGAAAATTGGGTATCTGCAATATCGTGCATTATAATTACATTTCACTTTGGTTCAGGCAGCATTATGACCAAAATGCATATTTATGAAATATGATTTCATCAATAATCATTTGAGTTTATGTTGTAAAGCAGCCTGGACCATACATCACAATGAAATCATATATACCACATGATCTATGCGTTTACTATACGAGGCGGTAAAAGATTGTAGTGGTATCCCCATCTAGAATTAAACAAATTGATTATTAATTCATAAAATAACGCCAATACAACTGTATAATGTAGGTTTATTTTATAAATTAATTTACTCAGCAACTGCGGAAAAATGGCCTTCAACAACATTAAATTGATTATGGTTACAAGGTGGAGAAATTTCAGGTATAAGAGAGTGGGAAAATTTTCTTTTGTAGGTAAGAGTGTCAGGGATTGGAACAAATTACAAAGTGAAGTGATGAATAATTTACCAAAAACGCTGAAGGAATTTAAAATTAAATTTGTAAATTGTAAAAGTAGATGTGGGAGGAATTCAACACTCAAATTATATAAGATAATAAAAAATTAAATAAAAAAGGGGGTAATTAGACGACTAAGAAAATTGTCACTGGAGTATGTGTTCCATCACAATTAAATTAAATTATTAGTTTGTAACCTGGTCCAGATCACAATGAACATGACAAAAATATGTAATTACTTCCATCTGCATGTAGTTAGTAATGTAGCGAACATGAAAACAGCAAAACTTATAAATTAATGTTAAATTCATTGTACTTTGAGATGAAAGAAAGAATGTCAGCTATCGTTCTGATCCAGGCTGCATTTCAACCTAACAATAATATTGAAGCTTACAATTAAAACCTTCTATCACAAGGGCTTTCATACAATTACTGTATCTCAATGTAAACTTAACCTATATTTTCTTCAGCTTTAAACTAAATCTGATTGGGCTGACATGTCATGAAAAACGTAATAACTCCATTACATGACAGTTTAATAAACTTCTAACTGATAGTTACAGCCCATTGAAAACATTAAACGAATATAAACAAAAAAAGTTTTAAAACTACGGCTAAGCATTCAATAGGTTAAGTTGCATCTACGGATATTCATACATCTAAAATTCATCATTATTTACGATATGTGTTTAATAAATAAAAAAATTTAAAACATGAAAAAGATTTTTTTCGTAAACTCTACCTCTGTCTACAAAATATAGTTTTTTCCTGTGCAAACTGGAGGGTTGCAAAAACGCGTGCAATGACAGCCATATTTGTTGACAGACAGTCTTCTGTTATTAAAGTAAGAAATGCAAAGTAGTAGGCTTCTAACAATTTATACTAAAGCTATTGTAACTTTTAAAGCGACACTAACACAATGAACTCAGGATTAACAACAATGGAATCAGAGGTTTACGGTAAAGTATTTCAGACAACTTATTATGAGAGAAAGTTGTAATTAATTGACTATTTAGAAGAATAAGCTTGGTTGGGGCCTCTTGTTTTCAAATGCTCGAAGCGATTGCGTCGAATGCGACTTGTAAGGACCGGAATTTGAAATGACACGACGTTTTTTTTGTTTTTTAAAAAAAATGAAGTGGCAGTTGCAGTTCCAGTATATAAATGATAGGACTTAGCTCCGTCTAGACAACTTATTTCTTTTTGTTAACAGTTCATCGAAATTTATTACAAAAATAAATACACAAATCGAAGAAGATATTTGGTTTCTATAAATTGAGGTTATGATTCTGTGTACTTTATGTAAAGATCAATTTACATTGATTGTCAAGTGTAAAACAGTTCTAATTCTTGGTTCTTCGTAACTGTTCACGGTTATTACATTATTATAGAACTGAAGATCACTTTTCATTTTCTGCAGGACAATCAATTGTTACTATTGTTGTGTTTGACATTTAGCCCTTTTAGTTTTTTCCATTCACATCTAATGCTGTTTTATTCTCATTTTTACTTTAAAATTCTTTTTACGGTTTGTAAGTAATTGTTCAGTAACTCCTTAAATACAATTTGTGATGGAACGGTGACAGTTTCTTTAGTAATCTGTTCTTCTTATATTTCTTATTTATGTATTTAGTTTGTTACATAATTGTTTACCGTACCATATATGTTATGACTGTACATCTTGTGGTGTATGTATTATTTTGTTATGTTTTTTTAATGTACCGTATATGCTATGACTGTACATCTTCTGGTGTATGTATTATTTTGTAATGGAAGTGTTTAATGTACCGTATATACTATGACTGTACATCTAGTGGTGTATTTATTATTTTGTTATGCAACTGTTTATCTGTAAATTGACAACTTTCCACATCCCACAGAGCCAGTCTCTTATATTGGGATCAATGGAAAATGAATGTATTGTATTATTAGCCTATCTTAAAGACTTTGAGTGTAAATTCCCCCACCCATCTACTTTTGCTAATTTTACGAATTTTAATTTTAAATTCCTTCAGTGTTTTTAGTAAATTGTTCATCACTTTTCTTGGTAATTAATTCCAATACCTGAGACCTTCACACAAAAAAGAAAATTTTCACACTCCATTATGCATAATACTGAGTGCCAGCTTATGCTCATGGTCATCTTTTCCCTTCCATGCACTACTATTTCTGCAGAACCTACATATCCCAATGGGCAGATGGGATGGCTAAAGACATTGGTCATAATAGTGAGAGCCAGCCTATGCTCATGGTCATCTTTTCCCTTCCATGCACTATTCATATTTCTGCAGAACCTACATACCCCAATGGGCAGTTGGTATGGCTAAAGACATGGTAAGAAGAGAACACAACAGGCAGTAGGAAACACTTTAAACAACTAAACAAGGAATTTAATTGCAATGGAGAATTAATCACTGCAAAGAGTAAATCTGTAAGCTAGTTTATGATGATATGATAAAGTAGTTGGAATAGGACTCATTCGAAGACAGGAGGAGGGTGAAACCGAGCGTGGTGGTGTAACGGCTAGCGTTCTGGCCTCGCATTCGGGAGGACGGCGGTTCGAATCCCCGTCTGGGCATCCGGATTTGGGTTTTCCATGGTTTCCCCAAATCACTCCAGGTGAATGCCGGGATGCTTCCTTCAAAAGGCCATGGCTGAATTCCTTCCCATTCCTTGCCCACCTTCGTTTCCCGTCTCTAAAGACCTAGTTGTTATAGGAGACGTTAAGCAGTTAAAAAAAAAAAAAGGAGGGTGAAGAGAGTTACGGGAGTGCGTGAGGCATGGAAAGATACTGGTGGAAGAATTTGGAAAGGTGCATGGAAGAGAAAAGATGACCATGGCCACAAATTGGCACTCAATTTCGAGTATAAGGGTATGGGAAGATTTTCTTTCTTAGGTGAGAGGTTCAGGGTTTGGAATACATTACCAAGATAAATGATGAATAATTTATCAATAATGCTAAAGGAATTTAAAATTGAAATTAGTAGATAGGAAAAATGGGTGTGTAAGGACATTTTCACCGGAGCAAGTGCTTCATCGCAATTAAATTAAGAATGCTATGGGTACAGGTAGGCTGCTAACAATGTCTATGGCTGCATTTGAAAACTTAAAGGAATGGAAAGTATTCAGACAATTGTGGAGAAGTTAAAGAGGATCTGAAAAAGCAGAGATGTTAAATAACTGATTTAATTTAGTGGTTATGGACAATCACTCCAGGCTTGAAGGGGAAATCAGATAGGTTTCCTCTTAAGTAGAAATTAGGAGACTAAAAATTGGAAATAGGTCCCAAGTAGGGGAGACAGCTAAAAAAGCTAAAAAATCATAAGAGTCTGTTGTGGATGATATTACTATAGATTTATTAAAGTTAGGAGGCTACAACATCGTACCATACCTTGAAATGTCATTTAGATTGAATATGGAAAATGATATGACTTTCAGGCAACTTAAATAACAAATTGTATAATGAAAACACAGCCAAACCTGTTGCAAATATTCAATGAATTTATTGACAGTATGCTGCCGCCCAGTTTAGACGCTGGCTCTGTGATGCACGCTGGCTGCCGGATGGTTAGCCAGATAATATATTTTAATATGTGACTCTAGTACAAAAGTGTATTATTTTATTGAGAAGTGTTTTTAGATTTATGTAATACATTTTAACTAGTTTCTGAAGAAGACTCCCTTAAGGCGGGTCGAAATCGGTCAATAAATTCATTGAATATTTGCAACAGGTTTGGCTGTGTTTTCATTATACAATTGAAGAAATACCGTTGCTGTTGATGCTGCCATGCTCAAGATTTTTTAAATAACAAAGTATATGGAAAATAACCCATCAATCACCAAAATTGAAGGCTGTGGCAAGTATACAACACACGAGACAAACACAAACTTACAATATATTGTTTTGAAACTTTATTCTTGTAGGAAGAATTGAGACATTTAGCAGCGGAGATGTGCACACACTCCACAGCTTACCGCATGACTAGGCAAGGTTATGGAAAGCGGTGTGGGTGTGGTGGGGTAAACTAATATGAGTTAAAGTATCAGAACAGGCTGAAATAATATAAATAGATTACAGGATAGAGGGGAATAAATAAAAATGACAACAACAATTTTTTGTTAAAATTATTAATAAATAAACAATAAATGATGAGTTTATTGGCAGGGCCTGATTGGTGATTGAGACCAGAAGGATGGCTGGTATCCAGGATTAGTATGCAAGTTTGTATCTCCAAAGTTCAGATAAGTAAAACTCAGATGGGAAAACTCTGACTGCTCTCATGGTAAAACAGTTGTTGCGGTTCTTATACTTGTATTGCATGTTCTGCTACTGGAATATGTGGATTGTTTGTCAGTGGTCACTCATTCTGATTCAGAGTTGTTATGCAATGAGGCCTGTGTATGAACTAGTGTGGTGGAGGGAGGTTAGTATATTAGATGCATTGTGGAGCAAGTAACATGTGCAATGATGGGCAAGGTTACCCCTGTGGTAAGATTGAAATATATTGCAGTAGGTGGATCATGCTGCAAATTTTGCAGGTCTCTGCGTTTTTCTGGAAAGGAGCAAAGGAAATCATGTGCATGTCATTAGAATTGATTGATGGATTTGAGACCAATTCTTTCCTGATCTTGACATTCAACCATTGCCTGCGATGAATATATCAATGGGATTACTGGAGATCGCGATTATGCAAGGAATTGCCATCACAATACTGCAGTAGTCAAACACAAGACACCTCTAGAAATACTAGAAGTACATTCAGCGATGTCATATGGGATCAGTGTGTATTAAAATCTAACTTCAGCTTGAAAATAATGGTCCATGGTGTATTATAACCGAATTCCTGCTTGAAAATAGTATGTCTTGTGATAGACTACAGCAGTATTATGACGTCATTAGCGAATGTTGCTGTAGCAGAATCGCGATCTCCATTAGACCCGTATCAATTGTTCGATTTGTATTAGTTTGCCCAACCACCTCTATCGTCCTGACTCTGCTCTCCATGACCTAAGACTTAGCGAGTTATGCTACAAGTCATGGTGTGTGCATACCCTCGCTGCCGAATGAATAAGCTTTTAAAACAAACCGAGCGGGGCGGTGTAACGGTTAGCGTTCTCGCCTCGCATTCGGGAGGACAGCGGTTCGAATCCCCGTCCGGGCATCCAGATTTGGGTTTTCCATGGTTTCCCCAAATCACTTCAGGCAAATGCCGGGATGCTTCCTTCAAAAGGCCATGGCCGAATTCCTTCCCATTCCTTGCCCCCATCCTTGCCCGTCTCTAAAGACCTCGATGTTAAAAAGAGACGTAAAGCAGTAACAAAAAAAAAAAAAAAAAATTTAAAACAAGACTGTGTTCATGTTGTGTGATGTACGCTCGTGACAGCCTTCAACCTGGTAAATGGTGTTTATTTTTCCCAAATCTTTGTTATTGAGATTGAGTACAGTTACTTGCTGCTTACCAAAGGATTAGAAAAGTGTTATAGTAGTAAGTACCACTCCATAAAGAAGGGGAGACAAATAGCATTGAAAATTACAGCCTGATTAGTTTGCGACCAGCGGTAGTTAGGGAGCGTTCATAAACCATGTAGCTCCATTTTGGCCTCCTGTGAATCCCCCCCTCCCCCCATGTAGCTCGATGTGGCTTTTGCCTCAACCCCCCCCCCCCCCACCACCACCAACCACGTATTACATAGCTTTTTTTCCCCTACTGAATCCATAAGATATTTTATACTACTTTTGTTCTCAGACTGTCGTAAATTACATATGGAGATCTAGTTAAATGACAGAAATAAATATTCACATGCTGTTGTGTGTTTTGTACCTTGTTTTAACTGTGACAAATAATATGAATAAGAAGCTACTTGGCTTGGCTTGGAAACCCCCCCTCCCTACTTAGTTCAGCATAGCTTTTCAGCGAACCCCCCCTTCCCTAGACAGAGCCACCCCGTTAAGTTGATGGATAGGTTGATATGCGAGCACATTGGAAATGTCTGTAAGGAAAGAAACTAGTTTGAAAAATTGTAACCTGGGTTTAGCATAGGATATGCTTATAGTCTCAGTTACTAGGTCATATGCAAGATATTTCAGGCGAAATAGGCAATGAGGCAGAGCTGATAGTGTAACATGGGGTCCATCCAAGACATTTAACAGTGAGGTCTAAAATATTCACAGTGAGGTGAATTGAAAAGATAGAATGCAAAGAGTTAAGATCAGAAAAGCAACATCAAAAGAGGTAGAAGTGAAAATGGGACATCTATGGTGTAGTGTATTGGGAAAATTGTTCCTTATGGGTATCAGATACAAAACTTGGAGCAGATATCTAGGAATGCAGTTAGAATTGTTTGTGTAGATTACCACAGAACATTATTGGTAACTGAAATCATTCAGGTGCCAGGTTGGGACTCATTGGAGTATAGTGGAAAGGTGAAGAGTGCTTGGAGTGTTAAAAGTTTATACTGTCATTAGAGCTTGAATGGGTATTTGTAGAAGAATTAGAAGTAGTACATGTAAAATGACCATTACCACAAGCTGGTACTTGATTTCAGGTATATAGGAGTGGTAAAATTTTGTTTTTCAATTAATGGAATCAGGTTTTGGCATAAATTACAAATGAAAATGCTGAACAGTTTAGCAGAAAAAGTGAAATAATTTAAAACTTTCAAAGGGCAAAAGTGGATGGGTGGTGATATTTCATTCAAAGAATTTGAGATAAAAACCTCATAGGAAAGTGGGTGTTTTGAAAATTAACATCAGGGCATAAACTCCATTGTTAGTAATTTAAACATCTCTTTTATAAGGTTGAGGTGATTGTAATGCAGAATTGCCTATATCACTCATGTAACATAGCATATCTTCAGAGTTTTTCCAGTTTAGGCATAAGTATACACTCATAGCCATTTTATAAAATAAACCTGATGACTAAGATGTGAGAAATTATTAGTTCATAATTAATGGAATTTTATTAAAATAAATGTATAAAACTATATAAGAAGATTATTTAGCCCTTAGTTTTGATTTAGAAGCAGTGTATCAAGATAGCTTTCATTATTGCTATATTTAAATTCTCGGGCCTTCCTCCAGGATAGCAGTTAAATGACTGCAACACTTTGAAGTCAGTGTCATACTTACTGCAAGTAGAATGATCTTAAGCCAAACATGAATAAACTAAAGTCTGCGCATGTCACTTGCATAATAAATGTGCTGAGCGAAAGTTGAATTTAACCCGGAATGGAACGTTCTGCAACACAGTAATGATCCAAAATAACCCGTATAACTCTTGACAGAAGTCTCACTTATACAAACCATTGCCACAATATCAAGATAAAAATAACATCACACAACAATACCTAAAGCTAGTTGACTGGAACAAACTGGAGAGCTAACCCAAGCATCATGTGCACCTCTGTCTTAGCATTATGCTACTCCACAGCCGAGTATACCTGTCCTGTGTGGAAAAAATCATGTAGGCTAAGAGAGTGAATAATGTGCTCTACAGAATATGCTGACTTATCACAAGATACCTCAGATTGTTGCATGTTGCAAAGGTGGAGATATTAGCTGGCATCACCCCTGGAGACACACCAGCAAGTTGCTACACACACGGCAAGGCTCTGAATGATTATACAACAGTGCCTTTGTGACTGAAGTCCCGATTGAGCATGTTAAGGACCTCAAATTGAAAGAGGATTCTCCTCTTTGGTCTGAACAACCTTGGCCCATATGGAAGTCACTGAACGGATTTTGATTTGGAGTTGGCTGCTGCAAAGACACTCTCGCTTAATGGGGATACCTGGAAGAACAGCCAGATACTACATATTCCTGCAGCGAGATCGAAACTATGCTACATTTTTTGTCATGCCCACAACTTGGAATAAATGTATCTCAGTTAGACCTTCGATCAGTTAGTAACAAAGCCATCGCATTCGAAGAGAAACGACCCCGTATCTGATGCTGCCATCAACATGAAAAGAAGAAGAAGCTAAGTTAAATGTCCGCAAAAAAAGGAATGGGCCAGAGTCAAATGTGAAGGGCTCATTCTATATTTGGACATGAATATCCTGTGGAGGTACTGAAGTGTTGAAAAATCTCTTCTTAACATCTCAAAACTAACAAGTCTATTCAAAAAGGCAAGGTTACAGGTGGAGTTCTTAAATTTTCTTTCTAGCATCCCTTGGGCAAATCTTACTACTTGTTACAACAAAAGTTGGTTAATGTGGAAATCTTTGAATAAGCTGAGTTAGGGCAGTTTTGAATTCACCTTGATATTATGGAGCTATATCACTGCTGCAAGCAGATCTTCACCGATATACTCCCGAATTGTGTGATAAAAACACGATATTTTGATGTCTTGTTCCATCCTCTTCTTCAGGTGTGAATCTATCCTTATCGGTTAAAGGACCTAGAACTGATGTTTTGATTGTTCAGGCCATTTTCCTTAGCTCGTTTACTAATAATGGGTTTTCTTATCCATCTTTGCAGCTACAAAAATAAACTTCGTTTGGGCATAAAAATTTCGATTTAATACAGTATATTATTATCGGTACCAGCTTTATATATATATATATATATATCATTACAGTTGGGAACTGTTCGATCTTGTTTTTCTCCTCCTTGTATTGTGAAACATAAGAAGCAGGAAAAACTAGACTGATATGGAACAGTTCCCAACTGTAAAATAAATTATAAAAAACTGACACCTATGATGATACACTGAAGAGCCAAAGAAACTGGTACATCTGCCTAATATTGTGTAGGCCCCCCACAGACATGCAGAAGTCCTGCAACACGACGTGGCATGGACTCGACTAATGACTGAAGTAGTGCTGGAGGGAATTCACACCATGCATCCTTCAGGGCTCTCCATAAATCCGTAAGAGTATGAGGGTGTGGAGATCTCTTCTGAACGGCACATTGCAAGGCATCCCAGATATGCTCAATAATGTTCGTGTCTGGGCAGTTTGATGGCCAGCGGAGGTGTTTAAACTCAGAAGAGTGTTCCTGGAGCCACTCTGTAGCAATTCTGGACATGTGGGGTGTCCCATTGTCCTGCTGGAATTGCCCAGGTCCATCGGAATGCATAACGGACATGAATGGATGCAGGAGACCAGCCAGGATTCTTATGTACCTGTCACCTGTCAGAGTCGTATCTAGACATATCAGGAGTCACATGTCACTCCAACTGCACACGCCCCACACCATTACAGAGCCTCCACCAGCTTAAACAGTCCCCTGCTGACATGCAGGGTCCATGAATTCGTGAGGTTGTCTCCATACCCATACACATCCATCTGCTTGATACAATTTAAAACGAGACTCGTCAGACCAGGCAACATGTCTCCAATCACCAACAGTCCAATGCTGGTGTTGACAGGTCCAGGCGAGGCGTAAAGCTTTGTGTAGTTCACTCAGCAAGGGTACACGAGTGGGCCTTCGACTCAGATCGATGATGTTCTGTTGAATGGTTCGCACTCTGACACTTGTTGATGGCCCAACATTGAAATCTGCAGCAATTTGTGGAAGGGTTGCACTTCTGTCACGCTGAACGATTCTTTTCAGTCGTTGTTGGTCCTTTTCTTGCAGGATCTTTTTCCATCCACAGCAATGTTAGAGATTTGGTGTTTTACCGGATTCCCAATATTCACGGTGCACTTGTGAAATGGCCACATGGGAAAATCCCCAGCTCATAACTACTTCGGAGATGCTGTGTCCCATCTCTCATGCGCCGACTCTAGTACCACATTCGCACTCACTTAAATCGTGATAACCTGCCATTGGAGCAGCAGTAACTGATCTAACGCCTGTGTCAGACACCTTATACAGGCGTTGCCAACCGCAGTGCCGTATTCTGAGTGTTTACATATCTCGTGTTTGTATATGCATGCCTATACCAGTTTCTTTGGCTCTTTGGTGTATAATAAATCAAAACACACATGCAAAAATGAAGTTTATTTTTATAGCTTCAATAGATGGATAAAAAATCCAGTTACGAGATTTAATGTGTCAGTTCCAGTGCCAAACCCTCTTTTTTAGTGTTGGCTCACCCAGTGCTGCCTATCAGTGATCATCCTCTCAAGTGCACCTTATGCAGGGTTCTGTCCAAAGTTCACACTCAAGAGTCAGACATAGGCTGACCGCCATTGAGCAAGCATGGGCGACACTCTCTGAAGGTTAACCAGAACCAGTTTCCAAGGTGTAATAAAACCACCACTGTTGACAAGTTTTGAGTGCTTCCTTGACTAACTTAGTGCCATATCTGCCTAGGATAGTACAACAAATCAGCGGTCACTTTTCATGTTTAATAACACTGCTGCAAGGTGTATTTTAAAAATTGAAAGATTCTGGCCAGGACATGCCATTTTTGGGACACATTAGTCAAAATGCTGTCAAAATCACTGGCTGCTTCAACTGATTCTGGTCACATGAATCAGACAGAATTATGTACTATATCCATTTGAAGGAATGATCACTGATTGGTGGCAGCGGGCGAGCCAACACTATAAAAGAGGGGCCCAGCACTGGAGCTGACTGTCCATTAGCCCATACATATTGATTCACACCTGAAGATGGTAGAGGTAGCCATAGAAAAATCATATTTTTAGAACAAAATCCGGTTGTAGATATGGGAAGATTTAATTGCAACCATATTCCAACTACGTTTCCTTTCTATATTAATTTTGTCATGAACAAAGGTGAGTACAAAGAATATTAAGCCATAAAGAACATATTTCAGTATGTGTTGTGTCCATCTTCATGTTTAGAAGACAACTTACATCAAGTAACCTAGAATGTGTTGTACGTGACAAGTTCTGGCCCAAAATAATGTGAAGAAGATTGTTATGAGATACATAATACTATTTGTATGCTGATGTTTCTGGCATAATAATAATCTTTTGTAAGTGATTGTTCCTTACCTTATCTGCGTTTTAATTTTACTCTGTGAACCACTACTTTGTTTCCATCGGATCCAGATAATCGTCTTCCTGAGATATCTCCATATAACATCATGTATTATTATCAAATTGGTTGCTGGAGAGAAGATAACGATACTTTTTTTCAAAAAAATCCTTCAGATTGTATTTGTTATGGGAATTTTAAGATATTACACGCATACATCTTCAACTATACTCTGCAGTTCACAGAGAACTGTGGGTGGCAGAGGATGCATTGAACTAAAAGTAATATTTGTTGTGCACATTCCAATCTTCAGTGGCATAAAGGTAGAAATAATTTATATAGCATCATTGTGGCATATTATTTCTCCATTGTTTTGTGTATTGTCACTGTGACCCAAGTACATTGGTGGGATAATATTTCACTGAATTCAGAAATGACAGAAGCTATGCAAATGTAACTTAATAAATTTATGTTGAAACTATGTATTCTGCTACTAGAGAATACTGGCCAAATCTCCCTGTCAATTGTGTGAAACTTAAAGACTGTGGCAGTTGGTCACAAATCGCACATTTCTTCTCATTCTAAATAATATTAATCAATCCATTGCCGTATGAATCCCATACAATGTGACTCCAGGTGAGGTTGTACAAGCGTTTTATATGTCATTTCCTCTACAGATATATTGCTATTAGATCCAATTACTTAAAGGAATCAACCTTCTCATAAATTGAATGGCTTAGTTTGTAATCAAGTGCAAAATGTGTTGTTTTATTTGTTATGCACATTACTTTGCACTTATTTAATTTAAGCTACCTCTTATCACACCATGTTGCAATAACATTGACATTGTATTTAATTGGCAGAACCCTTTAGTTCCATTGCATAACTGGATCATCTGCAAACAAATGAAATTGCTATAAACATTTTCTAAAATATATATTTTTTCAATATTAGGAATAAATGTGGTCCTTTTATGCTCTTGCATGGCACATCTAATTCAACTTCTTAATAAGTAGATGCTTCCTCCATTACTGTGACATATTGTGACAGACCAGTTAAAAAATAATGTACATATTAACAAATCTGTCGTGATATTCTGTACACTATGATCTTACTTACAAGGTGAATGTGTGATAGGCCTATAGTGTAAAAAATTTCTGGAAACAATAAACAAAAAACAGCTTCAGTTGTGATTGTATGTCAATAACTTTCATCACACAATGAGGAAATGGAGTGAATTTTGTGCATCATATTCTTCCAAAATCCATGGGGTTTGGTGCAGTTAATTTGTCATCTAAGAATATTACAATTTTTAATCATTTAATACTGCTACAAAACACTACTGCAGATGTGAGAGAGGTATTAATCAATAGGTGATATAGTTTTTTTTTAGTCGTGTTTCCTGAAAATGAGAGAAACCTGAAAGGTGCATTTGCTATTTGTAATATATGTCAGTCAGCAAGGGTTCAATTTCTGGAACATACTTTGAAAACACTCTTACTAGGATACCATCATGAGCCGGTGATTTCACCAATTTCAGAATCTTCAATTGCTTTACAATACTTGCAGAGTGATTTCTAACAAATCCATGTCTAGCTCTACATGATGTGTAAAAGCTGGTATGGCAATTGTCTTTTATTTAGTCAATTATTTTTAAATTTAGTTTAAAGGATGTTCTCCTTGTTGTGACTTCCACTATGCTCATATCCATTTTGAACTAATAATGACATACTATTGTAATTACAACTGAGATTCTTTTACATATGAGTAAAATTTCTTTAGGTTTTCTGAGAAAGATAAGGAAAGCGATTTACAAAGGAAATCTTTAAATGGCTCGCTTTGGCATTGCTTTTTTCATTCATCCTCTTAACTCAGTTAAGGCTTTTAGTTTCCTGCAATCCCTTGTTCTTCTCAAACATGCTTGTATCCTCAAAAATTAAAGCTGAAGAAAGTAGTGGATTTAGATACATTATTACATATTGTGCAAAATAAGTAAAAATGGAATCAGAGAAAATTTTTGTAACAGTTAAGACTGATGAGAGGAGGACAATTTGAGGCAGTTTAACAAAAATTTGAGGATCAAATTCAGAATAGAAGGGATGAAAAGACGAGAAAACAATTATGAAACCAAAAGATGAATGTGAAAGAAAAGTAAGAGCCAAATTCAGACATAGTTAAACGTGGTTGCTGCTATACTCGAGGAAGAAAATGTTTAAGAAACGCAAACATGAATGTACGTGATGTGTTTATTAAAAAGAAGATGAGGAAAGGATTGGCATCCAAAATTTAAATGAGTTTGATGTTTAGTGCTTGGAACATACTAGAGTCTTTCAGTTGTTTGGCAAATTATGTTAAGATGCCAGGGATAAATTCTGCTGTTATTTTTCTGTTCGACATACTGATGATTTTTAAACTGGAATAGTCTCTTACTCAACCTAAAAAAATACGTATTTCACACTCTGAAAACACAACAAACATTGAATGTAATCTCCTCGGAAATCCAGCGTATGGTGTCACAGAAACACAATGTTTTGACAACTGGCACTACTGTTTTATCAGATGTAATGTAACTTCCAGAGGTGGCACCGGTTGCAGGTACGTGGCGAAGAGGGTGGGTTGTAGTTGGTGTAAGAAGTAGTTTCATGTAGGGAAGAGGAAACTTGGGAAATAATTGAGGTTCTCCCATGGTTTTGTCCACTTACAAATTAAAAGATGAGGGAAATACAGGGAGTTGTGTAAAAGGGCCAGGGTTCTTGAGGCTCATCCTGTAAAAGCTCAGCCCATGGGGGGCTCTGCCTATGTCGAAGCTCAGGCCATAGAGGCAGAAAGTAGAGGTAGCGGGTTAGAGGAGGTTGAGAAAGCTGGTCGGGTGTTGATAACAGGTCATAGGAGAAATTGTGGGGAAAAATAGGTTTGACCTGTTACCAGAGTCAGGAGGGGAAGAGCCTCATGTAGGAGTAGGTAATGTGTAGTAGGCCTTTAGGAATATGGGGTCCAGGAAAAGAGTAGGAAGAAAAGGGTTTTGCTACTAGGTAGTAGGCATGGGAGAGGTGCAGGCCCTCTTCTGCAGATCAGTTAGGCACAGGTTATCAAGTCACAAGTTTTTTCAAACCTAGTGCAACATTAGGTCAGGTAATAGAGGATATAGGTTTACTTCGTAGGAATTTCACTGAGGACAATAGAGTAGTGATACTGGGAGGTGCGGGGAATAGTATTGATAAAAATGCAAGTTATAGTAGAGAGAGTGACCTGAGGTGCAGAATACCAGGGTTGAGCTCTTGCATGTACAAAGTTTCCATGACCAGCCACAGTTGAACCATGCTGTGAGGTGGGTAAATATGGAAACGGAGGTGCTACTGGGGAAAGGCATTAGTTCTGTCTTGAGGGTTGTGCCTGTGAACACCATTGGTAGGTGGGGATTAACTAGACATAGCCTAATACGAGGGTTGCTGTTTATATTTCTGGCCTTGGTGACAATAAGTGTTGCCAGGTACCATCTGAATTTTCCATTGGAAACATTGACATTGTTGAACATAGCCTTATTCATAATGGTGTGTCATTTGAGCATGATTTGTTGTTTACAGTAACTTTAAAAATTCATCTTGGGTGAAAAATGGAATTAACTCGTGAACATTTTTGTGCTATTATTTTTCACAACTTTCGATGTTGATTATGAAGACAAGAGTGCATAGATGAACTTAATTCCTTACACGGCAATAAAGCACCATCATATAGCACTGTAAAAACTGGTACAATGAATTCAATAGTGGCCGAAGTTTGCTTCAAGACAAATTCCGTCAGCCTCGTCCAAAATCGGTTGTTGTGCCGGAAAAACATTGATGCTGTGCATAAACTGATAAAGCAAGATCGTCATGTGAGATTGAGGCATCTTTGGGCATTAGTATGACAAGAATCGATAAAATATTGCATGATCATTTGGACGTAAAAAAAGATTTGTTCACATTGTCACTGCCGAAACGTGTTTAGAAGATCTTATCCGGCAGAAGACCCGTGAAGAATTCCTGTCTACGTGGTCAAGGATTTTCTATACCGACGAAGCGGTTGATGCATTCAAGACACATGTTCTGGAGTTACCTCCATCGGAGTGGAAAAAGTGCTTCAAAAATTGGTTCAAACGCATGCAAAAGTGTATTGATCTTCATGGAGAATATTTTGAGAAACGATAAAACCAATTTCAATCATAAACATTTTTTTTTCATTATTAGGCCAGAAATATAATAGCAACCCTTCTAGAAGAGGAAAGGGCGTATTTTCCGAGTTGTTAGCCAAAGCAGTAAGTGAGCCCATTTCCAGTGATGACTGTGATTGAAGGACTGTGCATTTTTTTAGGTTAGGGGCTGCTGGTTTGGGGATGGAAATAGATCACCAAAAATATACTGATTGTAGATCCACAATGGGAATAATCATACATGCTAAAGAAATCGATGAAGCTGCTGAAACAATAAATGACTGGCACAGAACTGGGAAGGAGGAGGTTGCTGAAAATATCACAAAGCCAGTAATAAGGGTGTTATTGGTGAACTGTAGATGTATAATAAACAAGGTAATAGAATATGCAAACTTAACAGACGTACATGAACCACAAGAAATTATAGCCTTGGTTAAAAGACGTACTAGACAATGAGATTTTCCCGGGTGGTTCCAGAGTGTAATGCAGAGATAGAGGAGCAATTGGTGGAGGGGTTTTCATATTGGTTAGCAAAAACTATTTCAGTTCACTGGAGTTCATAGGTCATTACCATGAGTTACTTAGCGTAGATTTTTGAGGTGATAAAAAAGAAAAAAATCAGGGTGTTGGCTGCTTTTTGCAGTGGAAGAATGACTTATGAAGATGAGTCTCTAGGAAATTAAATTCATACTTATATTTCAGAGGTGATTGGTGGGTATTTAAATTTACCAGGTGTAAACTGGGTAGAAAATAACCTTAACAATAGAAGACAACCGAGATTTGCAAATACCTTAATAAGGGAAGGATTGTTTACACAAGCCTTAAAGCAGAACACGAGAGGAGAAAACTTGTTGGATATCTTCCCAACAAAGCCGGCGTGTCAAGTAACTGAAGGAATAAGTGATCACAAAACAGTTCTGATGGATTTTTGAGGATTCAGAAAACCAATAACCAAACTTGAAGGGAGAAATGGGCACAGTAATAAAAAGGCAGAGATTTCGAACTTAAACAAATATTTAAGGGAACATTTCAGCTAGTGGAAAGGGGGAAGATATACTTATCCCAATACAGAAAATAAAGAGAAGTAGAGAACCTATGAACTATAATAGGAACGTGAGGAGCTTAAAGAGTTTGGTAAGAAGAAAACAAAACAGTTAAGAGACAGCAAGGTAGATGCAAATATTTAAAACAACCAAACAAGGAATTAATTATAGCAAAGAAGGTGTCTAAAGACGGGTACATGAAAAGTATTGTCAGTGCAGGGGGACCATTGATTAATGGATCTAGAAATTTCTATGGATATGTTAGAAAACTGAGGGAAAAGGAGGGTGTTGAGACACTTATAGTTTAGGACCGATAAGAAGTTACTGAGGATTTGAAAAAGGCAGAGATTTTTAGTAACTGGTCTAGTGAGACCATTATGGACAATGAATCAGAAACAGAAGGATCTAAATCAGAGAACGACTAGCAAAACAATTAAAAATGAGTTGACCCAAAAATTTGAAATTCATTATGAGGATATCATAAAGGAACTAAGAAATCTTAAAAATATAAAGGGGCAGGTATAGATAATATTACTACAGATGTCTTAAAGATAGCAAGATGTGACAGTGTACCTTATCTTGAAATATTATTTAAACTGAGTTTGGATACGCGCTGCTTACTGGACAAGTGCGATAGTAGTGCCGGTACAAAAAGGAGGGGTGTATATATATATATATATATATATATATAAAATTAGGATAGGGAAATATGACCCAACACTTACCACAGATGAAGGCGGCTGGGACGACGAACAAAAAACAAACACAAGATAAGCGCAATATTTCGGCCTACAGCAGCCTTAAACGTGCAGAAGGTGAAGCCCCAGGCGGCATCACATGTGTACACATAGATGGCCGACTGGTGAATGGCGTCTCAGGCGCGAATGGTAGTTTAGGTGGTGGGAGGGGGGGGGGGAGTAAGCTCAAATATTAGATCGATAATCAATACTGATGACGATATGTTGTTATTGAAAGAGATGAATAATAACTGGATGGGGATATATATATATATATATATATATAACTATAAGTGAAAAGTAAAATAAATGTAAGTAGCATGGAAAATAGTAAAAAAAAAAAAAAAAAAAAAATAAATATCATCCTGTCTAACAACTACTTTTCCTTTAACTCACAAATTTACCACCAGATACGTGGCACTGCAATGGGCACCCGCATGGCACCATCCTATGCAAACCTTTTCTTGGGCCGTCTGGAACAACGATTCCTCAGCAATTTTCCCATTAAACCTCTTGTGTGGTTCAGATACATAGACGACATCTTTATGATCTGGACCCACGATGAGCATCATCTAATAGACTTCCTCAATTCCCTAAACAACCACTCCATCAACTTTACTTGGACGTACTCCCATACTCACGTTACCTTTCTTGATGTTGACGTTTCCTTGCATAACGGGCACCTACATACTTCTGTTCATATCAAACCGACCAATCTGCAGCAATATCTTCATTTCAACAGTTGTCATCCCTTGCACATCAAACGTTCCCTTCCTTACAGTCTGGCCCTCCATGGCAGGCGAATCTGCTCTGATGAACAATCTCTTTCCCAATACACAGAAAACCTGTCTCCCGTCTCCCGTAGCTACCCTCCTGACTTAGTACACAAACAAATCACCCGTGCCATAGCCCTTCCTTCACACAGCCACTCCAAGTCAGTACCCCTTGATACTAACCACAGCCCCGCCTTCATCACTCAGTACTTCCCTGGTCTCGAGTCCATTAACCTAATCCTTCGCCGTGGACATGATTTCCTACGTTCCTTCCCCGGGATGCGCACCATTCTCCATAAAATTCTACCCACTGCCCCTCGCACATGTTTTAGCAGACCACCCAATTTAAGTATATCTTGGTCCACAAGTACTCACCAAGTAATTCGCCCAGACTGCCACAGGGTTCATACCCATGCAATAGACCCCGTTGTAAAACATGCAGCATGCACCCAGCCACTACCACTTACTCCAATCCTACAACAGGTGAAACATTCCCTATCATTGGTCATGCTACTTGCATGACAACACACCTCATATACCAACTGACATGCCTCCATTGCTCCAGCTCATATATAGGCCTCACAACCAATCCCCTAGCTATCAGAATGAATGCCCACAGGCAGACAGTCTATACTAACAATGAGGCCCATCCAGTTGCAAAACATGCCAGTTCCCACAAAATCAATAATTTGAACATCTGTTTTTCAGTTAGAGCAATCAGAGTTTTCCCTAACAATACGACCCCCTCTGAACTTCGTAGATGGGAACTGTCCTACCAGAATATCCTTGACACCAGACATCCTCCTGGCCTCAATCTCCAATAATTTCTGCCCATTAGACCCAGCACTTATTACCCAACTATTTATATTTATTTATTTTTTATTTTTTTTTTACTATTTTCCATGCTACTTACATTTATTTTACTTTTCACTTATAGTTATATATATATATATATCCCCACCCAGTTATTATTCATCTCTTTCAATAACAACATATCGTCATCAGTATCGATTATCGATCTAATATTTGAGCTTACCCCCCCCCCCCCCTCCCACCACCTAAACTACCATTCGCGCCTGAGACGCCATTCACCAGTCGGCCGTCTATGTGTACACATGTGACGCCGCCTGGGGCTTCACCTTCTGCACGTTTAAAGCTGCTGTAGGCCGAAATATTGCGCTTATCTTGTGTTTGTTTTTTGTTCGTCGTCCCAGCCGCCTTCATCTGTGGTAAGTGTTGGGTCATATTTCCCTATCCTTCCTTAATTTTATTGCCTTAAAGCTTTTTCCTGTTCATTGTTATTATATATATAGATAGATAGATGGACGTATTTCCCTATATTTCACTTTTCAGCCACCGCTACCTAGCATAGATCACTGGTATTTGTGTGTGGTAATAGCATGAAGTTCCCTATCATGCACAATGTTGGCTGATAGCTGTGGGTGTGCGGGAAATATGGTGGTTAAAGGTGGTCGATGTAGGACATTTTCATATTTCGACTATAGAATTGTGTGTACCCATACTATTCTTCCCTGCCACAACTGCATAGTGCAGACCATTGATGTTTGTGTGTGATAGTAGCATTGAGTCTCCCATTGTGCACTATGGTGGTTGCATGTTGGTAGCTAGAAGAGAGTTGGAGATTTGGTGGTTGAAAGTGGTCTACCTGGGGCACTTTTACATTTCGACCAAGGTCATGTGTGTCCCTATGATTCACTTTTTAGCCAAAACTATCTAGCGCAGATCACTGGTGTTTGTGTGTGGTAGTAGCATACTTTCATCGATCG
This sequence comes from Vandiemenella viatica, assembly GCA_031002005.1. NCBI lineage: Eukaryota > Metazoa > Arthropoda > Insecta > Orthoptera > Morabidae > Vandiemenella > Vandiemenella viatica. The sequence goes on from JARYHS010009186.1 coordinate 190,903,755, forward strand.
TGCACAACATTGGCCAAGTTTTGGTAACTCGGTGGGGGGGGGGGGGGGGGGGGGAAGATATGATGGTTGAAAGTGGTTGATCAAGGATATTTTTGCATTTTGACATATGTGTCCGTATGTTTCATTTTGCTGCCATAACTACATAGTGCAGATCACTGGTGTTTATATGTGGTAGTATCATGGAGTCTCCCATCATGCACTATGGTGGTTAGATGTCGGTAGCTGGGGGGTGGGGGGTTGGGAGATATGGTGGTTGATAATCATCTACATGGGGCATTTTCATATTTCGACCCAAGATGTGTGTCCCTATATTTCACTTTTCAGTCAAAACAATGAATCGTAGACCATTGTTGTTTGTGTGGGGTAGTAGCATGAAGTCGCCCACTGTGCACAATGTTGGTAGCTATGGAGGTATAGGAAATAAGGTTATTGAAAATGGTCGATCAAAGACGTGTGTGTCTATATTTCTCTTCGCTTCCACAAATACATAGCACAGACCACTGTTGTTTGTGTGTGGTGATAGGATTGAGTCTCTTCTTGTGCACTATGGTGGTTAGATGTCAGTTGCAATGAGGGTGTGGGCGATATGGTGGCTGAAAGTGATCGACCTGGGACACTTTCAAATTTCGACCAAAGACGTGTGTGTCCCTGTATTTCACCTTGCTTTCTGAACTACCTAGTGCAGACCACGGGTGTTTATGTGATAGTAGCCTCCAGTCTCTCACTATGGAGGTGTCAGAGGCGGTTGAAAGTGATGTTTTCTTATTTCAACCAAGATGTGTTTTTCCCTGTATTTTAGCTTTCAGCCACAGCTACCTTGCACAAACCACTGGTGTTTGTGTGTAATAGTAACATAGAGTATCGCATTGTGCACTATGGATGCTGTGTATTGGTAGCTGTGGGTGTGTGGGGGACATGGTGGTTGAAATTGGTATGTATTTAAAAATAGATGTGTGTGTCCCTATATTTTGGAATGGTTGACCTAGTACAGTTTCTTAATTCGAAGAAAGTGTTTTCGTTATTATTTTGAATTTTCTAGTGCAGAGCCCCGGTGTTTGTGTTACTGAAAAATTAAAAACGTAATAGTTAAGTATTAAAAGTAAATATATCAAGATAAAAAATGCAAATGTGTAAAAGTGAATATTCACGATTTCGATTTGTATCTTTGACTTTTATAAATAAAAGTGTATGTATAACTTTGTAAGGCGAAGCGTGAGGTGGTGCATAAGTTGACTTTTATAAATAAGAGTGTGCATGTAACAGAAAAATTAAAAATTTAATAGTGAGGTAAGGAAAGTAAAAATATAATGCCAATGTGAAAAAGAGAGTATACGCTATCTGGAATCGTAACTTTGACTTTAATAATAAAAAACTGTATATGTATAACAGAAAACTTAAAAAGTGGATAATGACGTGTGAAAAATAAAAATATATCAGTTGACTTTTATAAATAATAGCGTACATATAAAAGAAATACAAATAAATATTAAAAACTGCATAGTGTAGGGTGAAAAGTAAAAAAAACTAAGACAAAAATGACAAAGTGTAAAAGATTGCGATTGCAAATATAAGTGTGCCTATAACAGAAAATTTGAAATGTATAGTGAAGTGTAAAAAGTAAAAATATAAAAAAAAATGCCGAAGTGCAAAAGGAAATTTTCGCGATGTCGGGTCGTATCTTTGTCTTTTGTACATACAAGTGTACGTATAGTTACATAAGGTGAAGCATGATGCACATGCATCAGTTGGCTTTAGTAAATAAAAGCATATGTATAACAGAAAATTTAAAAAGTGAGTAGTGAAGTGTGAGAAGTAAAAATATAGCAACAAAAAAGTCATAGGCAAAATATGGTGTGGAGAAATGAAACTAAGGAAAAAAAGATATGTCGGTGGTGGGAACATTTTCTGAGATTATATGAGGTGAAGTGTGCGTGTAACAGAAAAATTAAAAACTGTATAGTGAAGTGTAAAAAGTAAAAATATAAACATTAAAATGCCAAAACATAAAAGAGAATATTTGCAATCTCCAATCGTATCGCAATGGCAAAAGATGGCGCAGAGAAGCATGTGTAACATTGCTGCAAGAAAATTATCGACAGCACAGAGGTATTCAGGCAGAAGGACAATGTGAAACTGATAGTGAAACAGATGGAATAAGCCATTGATTTCGTGGAGAAAGAGAAACAGGTGCACAGACAGATGAAATAAATATACAGAATAGAGATAGAATGAGTAACATTTGATCAGGGGTGCAGGTCGATGTGCAGTTATTGCAAACAACTGTCCATGCTGTGCGTGAAAGCAGGTGATATGCGCGATCTCAAATTGTATTGTAAAGGTGAAAGATGTTGCAGAGAAGTGAAACTGAGCAAAAAAGAGAAGTACGTCTATCATTGCTGCGAGAAAATTATCTCCAGAACAGAGGCATTCAGGCAGAAGGACAACATGAAAATGTTAGTGAAACCGATCGAATAAGCCAACAATTATGTGGAGAAACAGAAACAGGTGCATAGATGGATGAAATAAATAAACAGAATAGAGATAGAATGAGTAACCTTTGATCAGGGGTGCAGATCGATGTGCAGTTATTGCACGCTGTACACAGAAGGAGACGATATTCACAATCTCAAATCACATCGCAAAGGCAAGATATGGCGCGAAGAAATGAAACTATAGAAGAAAGAGTATCATGTCTAACATTGCTACGAGAAAACCAGGCAGAAGGACAACTTGAAAATGTTAATGATAGAGATCAAAGAAGACGATTACGTGGAGAAGGAGAAACAGGTGCACAAACAGATCAAACAAATAAACAGAATAGAGATTGAATGAGTAACCATCGATTAGGGGTGCAGGTCTATTCGCATTTATTGGAAACAACTGTGCATGTTGTCCGCGAATCAAGATGAGAACATTATAACCTTGAACACGGAGCATTTCATTATGATCCAAGTAAAGATTATAATGTACATCCATTTGTAATAATTGGGAAAATGGATAAAGTATGTAACTTTTGCAAAGTGAAAAAATTGAAAGGAGAAATGCCAAGTGTATGCTGTTCAAGTGGCAAAATTAGTTTTCCAGCACTAAATTTTCTGCCGCCTGAATTCTTTGCATATATTAATGGAGAAACACCGAAATCTAAAGACTTCTTGCAAAAAATTAGACGTTAAAATGCATGCTTCCAAATGAGATCATTTGGAGCAACAGCAGTAATGGAGAAGGTAGGGTTTAATCCAGTGTATAGAGTGCAACGGCAAGTGTATCATAAAATAGGGTCATTATTACCACTACCAAATGAAACGCCAAAGTTTTTACAAATTTACTTCATAGTAAACGAAGAAGATGAAGTACATCAACACTTGGTGAGTATCTCAAAATTGAATCGAGATATAATACTTGATCTACAGTATTTCCTACATAGAAATAATGACTTATTAAGAATGTTCAAGACTGCAATGGTAAAAATAATAATTAGGGCTGACAAAAGACCAATCGGCAAGCATGAAAGATGATTGATTCAATGCGGCTCAAATAAATGAAGTGGTGGTGAAAGTAATTATCAGGACATTGTGGTACAACGAAGAAACAATCACTTGCAATGTATTGCAGAAACTAATCGCGTTTATGATGCCCTGCCATATCCATTAATATTTTGGCAAAGTGAAGATAGCTACCATTTTAATATTCAATGAACTGAAAAATAAAAAAGTAATTTTGAAAGAGGTTTATGCATATCGCATAATGGACAGAGAAAATAAATATAATCATATGCTTAACTGTCGGCAATTTTTTCAACAGTTTATTGTCTGTATGTATGCAAAAATAGAGTCAGAAAGACTGCTCTACATTCACCAAAATCAAAGCAAGTTAAGAACAGATAAATACATTCACTTGCGCGATGTGATAGTCAGTGACAGAAATATTGAGGGCAGTTAATAATTTTACCTTCTATGTTCACCAGTAGCCCCCGGATATGTGCACGAATATGCCCAAGAAACACGGTAATCCTAATTTTTTTTATAACTTTCACATGTAGTTCATCATGGAAGAGATTAAAGATGAATTACAGTACGGACAAACACCACCTAATAGAAATGACATAATTGCACGAGTGTTCAGACAAAAGCAAGTCAAATTCATTAATACGATTGTTAAGAGTCGCATTTTTGGAGGCATCATTTGTTGGATGTACTCAATTGAATGGCAAAAAAGAGGATTGCCATATTCACACAATTTGATTTGGCTAAAAGAGAAACTTCGTTCGAATCATATCGATGACATCCGGCTGAAGATCCCGTTTTGTATGAAATAATTGTAAATAAAAATAGAATACATAGACGATGTGGAGTAATTAATATGTGATCAGCATGAATGGAGGATAACAGATGCTCAAAGTGGTATCAGAGACCATTTTAAAGTGAAACACAAATGGGTGAAGATGGTTATCCAAAATGCAGATGTCAACCACCGAGTGAAGGAGGATTTGCGGCAAAAGTCAAGATGAGAAATTACATAGAAGTTGCAAGTGACAAACAGTTGGTCATGCCAACTAATCCGCTATTATCGAGGATGTTTCAAGTACATATCAATGTAGAATATTGCAGATCTGTCAGGTCAATTAAATATGTGTGTAAATATATTAACAAAGGAAGTGACATTGCTGTCCTTGGAGTATCAAATGAAAATAAATATGATGAAATTTTTTGATATCAAATGGTAAGATATATGAACAGTAATGAGGCAGTTTGACATATATTAGGTTTTCCGATTCGCGACAGAGATCCAGCAGTTGTTCATTTAGCAGTCCATCTTGAGAATGGACAACAAGTGTATTTTACAAGTCAAACCACACAAATAATTGCAAACCATTCTGCCAATATGACCCTGACTGTATTTTTCGAATTGTACCAAAATGATCCATTTGCAACAATACTTTTCTATACAGAAGTTTCCAATTATTTCACGAGGGACACGTCACAAAAAATATTCAATCAATGGAAGAGGAAGTCCTGTAGAAGGATTTGAAGTAGTATTCAAAGGTAATGCTATTGGTCAAGCATACACGGTCCATCCAAAAAATGTAGAATGCTTTTACTTATGTCTACTGCTTCACGAAATATCTTCGAACAGTAGTCAGTTACATTTGTGAAACGTACCAGGATGCATGTCAGTGCCGCAGTCTGTTAGAAAATGACAATCATTGGCAGCAAGCGAGCTTTTTGTAATAAATCTAACACCGTGTAATCCCTCAAACCCCAATAAATTTTGGATAAAATATCGCAACAGCATGAGTGGTGACATTTTAGCCAGAGTGCGGAGAGACAAGCTGGATTTGGATGTTACTTTCATTTAAGATATTTGTAATGAAGCACTGATATTGTTAGAGAATCGGTGTTTAGCGATGAGGAATCAAAGTTTAATTCAACTTTGAGTGCAACCTCCCGTGAGAAGTGAGTTAGACATAGTCAGTTCTGAATTGATGAAAGAACTCTGTTGTAACATTAGAGAATAGTATCGTTACATCAGAGATAGTGAACTGAAATTAAAAACACAACAGCTTATTTGCGACAGAATCATTAATCATAATGAAACAGATGAAGGGGAAATTACTTTTTAGATGCACTAGGAGACACTGGTAAAACGTTTCTTATTAATTTTATCTTAGCTCAATTTCGACTGAAAAAAGCAAATTGTATTAGTATTGGCATTGTCTGGAATTGGTGCCACATTAATGGAAGGCGGGAAAATGGCACATTCTGCATTAAAATTACCATTAAATGTAGCCGAAAAAGAGTATCCAGTCTGTGAAATAACCAGATATTCTGTACGTGGTCAGATTTTATTGTGATGCAAAATTATAGTATGGGATGAATGTATAATGGCCCAAAGAAAATCACTTGAAGTGCTAGTTAAAACATTACAGGATCTTCGGAGAACAAAAGTGTAGTGGGAGGAATCTGATTGCTACTATCAGCAGATTTTGCTGGTATTTCCAAAACCAACATTGGCTGAAGAAATAAGCGCATGTTTAAAGCGATTAATGTTTTTGGATTGTGTTGAAAAGTTATCTTTCACAGAAAGTATGCGTGCAAAAATGACAGGAGATCCGGGAGCACAAGCATTTGCCGAAAATCTTTCGAAAATTGCAAGTGGTACCTATCCACTGGATCTTGACTCTGGCAAACTTATTTTAACAGAAGAAATGTGCAATGTTGTAGACACAAATGAAAAAACTTATCGAAAAAGTGTATCCATTCATAGAAAAAAAAACTATATGAATAAAGAATGGTTATGTGAGCAAATGATTTTAGCTACAAAGAATGATGTAGTGCAACAAATAAATGAACAGATACAGAATATGATACTGGGGGAAGAAAAAGTATATAAATTGATAGACACTATAATGGATCCAGATGAAAGTGTGAACTTTCAAACAGAATTTTTAAATTCACTAAGTCTGCCCGGTATTCCTTGGGATATATTGAAACTAAAAATTGGATTGCCAGTTATACTATTAAGAAATCTTGATTCGCTGAATCTAATGGCACAAGATTAAGCGTGAAGCAGCTGCTTAACAATATCATTGAAGCAGTAATGCTAACCAGAAAATGGAAAATCGATTTTCGTACCAAGAATCCCATTGATTTCAAATGATTTGTCATTTTGTTTCAAATGGTTACACTTTCCAGTGAGATTAGCTTATAGAATGACTATAAATAAAGCGCGGGTTCGAACTTTACACTATTGCAGTATTAATTTGAAATAATCCTATTTCTCACATGGTCAACTTTATGTTTCTTTTTCACGTGTCTGACAAGCAGAAAATCTATTTGTGTATGCTCCAAACAACAAAACATCCAATTGATTTTTATAAAATTATTCAGTATGTAGGATTTTTGTATACTTAATGTGTAAGATATTTGTGTAGAAAGACTAGTAAAAATAAAACAAGAAAAAGTAAACAAATATCTTTTAATGCACATCTTCTATATTAAATATAAAAAAAAACTAAACAGAAGTACAAATAAACAATAGAAATAAACCAGCGAAGTCGGTTGTCCTCAGCTACTAGAGTTGAAAATTATAGGCCAGTATGTGTGACATCAGTGGTAGGTAAATTAATGGAAAGATTGATATGCAACCATATCAGAAATATATGTGAGGAGTGTAAGTGGTTTTAAGGTCGGCAACATGGCTTTAGGAAAGGATGTTCATGCAAATCTCAATAAATAGAATATGTGAAAGAAATTTCAGATAAAATGGACAAGGGAGGCCAAATCGATAGTGTTGCACTAGACCTTTCACACCTTTGACAGAGTGAGCCATAAAATGGTGGTAAATAAGGTAAAATCTATTGGAGTGGATGAGAGATTGATTTGCTGGGTAGAGGCATTTTTAAAAGGTAGAAAGTAAAAAGTTAGGGTAGGAAATGCAGTATCAAAAGAAGTGGAAGTAAAACTGGGAGTGCCACAGGGTTGCATGTAGGAACCATTGCTATTTATTATTGTAATGAATGATTGTGTTAATGGTTTAGTATGAAAATGAGATTGTTTGCAGATGACATAATGCTATATAAAAGGAAGACTTGAAATGTAAATTTCTTGGCATAAAATTTGATAACAAGCTCAGCTGGGAGCTCACATTGGACAGGTAGTAGGATAGGTTTCAAAATCCTTCACTTGTTGGAGAGAGTGATGAGAAGATCTACAAGAGCAGTAAAGGAACTGAATTACAAAACTTTGGTCAGACCATTGCTTGAATATGATGGTGTAGTATGGGACCCACATTTTGAGTATCAAATTCAGGAGTTGGATGGGGTGCAAAGAAGGGCTGCTAGATTACTGCAGAACGGAATCAGTAACTGATATGATAATAGTCCTGGAATGGGATTCATTGGACCCAGGAGGATGGTGAGGCGAGTCATGGGAGTGTACAAGGCCTATAATGGTGATGAGTTGTGGAAATATATTGGTGTAAGGATTAAAAGTAATGCATGGAAGGGAAGGCACTCGATTTCAGTCACAAAGGTCTAGGAAGTTTCTCTTTTTTAGGTAAGGGTGTCAGGGATTGGAATAAGTTACCAAGAGAAATGATGAATAATTTAACTAAAAACCTGAAACATTTTAAATGTGAAATTTGTAGAGGATAAAAGTAGGTGGATACAGGAAAGGGGTAAAAATAAGTCTGTAGGGAAATTGCCACCAGAGTGTGTGCTCCATTGCAGTTAAATTAAATTAGATGTCATTTATGCTCCATTAAGCTCTCCTCAATTGTTGTGATGGTCTGATGAATGTAAAATTTGCTGCATTGACATGGTATGGAATTAATCGTTGGTTTTCTCAACCCTGTCTTTTATTTAAAGAGTGCAACATATCACATATCATTGGTAAATGACTGGAAAATATTTTTTGTCCCATACTGCATCAGGAATCTTCCTATTTTTCTTCAACTTGTCCCCCGCATATGGGAGGAAATCAAGAGTTTTGTGTGGTTCAACTGTCACTGGTCTTGATGGTTTTGGAATAATTTAATTTAATTTAATTTAATTGCAATGGAACACAGGCTCCAGTGGCAATTTCCCTACACACCCATCTTCCCCCTATCCTGCACCTACCTACATTTGCCCTCTACAAATTTTATCTTTAAATTCCTTCAAAGTTTTCGGTAAATTATTCATCATTTCTCTTGGTAACTCATTCCAATCCCTGACACCCTTACCTAAAAAAGAAAATCTTCCCACACCCTTGTGCCTGAAATCAAGTGCCAGCTTGTGGTCATGGTCCTCTTTTCCCTTCCATGCACTACTTTTCATACCTACTGCAATATCTTTCCATGCCTGATCGCCAGTATACGCCCTGTACACTCCCATGACCCCCCTCATCCTCCTATACACTATCTATTACTTTGAGTAGCTGTTCTGTCTAAAGGCAGTCTTAAAATGTTTAATTTCTTCTGACAAGCTCTCACCATCAGAGAAGGCTCTTGCCCTGTAGAGAAGTATGGCCAGTATGGAGATGTGTTGATGGTAACTGGTTGCACCTGATTATTGCTCAGTGTGGTTGGGTTTGTGGTACACATTATGTCATAAAGTTCTGTCAGGTTTCAACTTCATCAAAATGTCCATCCTTCTCTACTTGTTTTATAAAACGTATATTAGGATGGATTCCATTGAGATTGTCGAGGAATTCATCCAATGCCTGGCTACTGTGTAGGCACATGGCGAAAGTGTCATTGACATAATGGTAGAAGCAGGAGAATTTGAGAGTAGCACTCTTCAGTGCCCTTTTTTAAAATCCCACTGTGTTGAGATTTGCCACTACCAGTGAGTGTCATAAGTGAGTTTTTGGAAATCTGGTTGAATTTAAAAAAAAACATCATTAGGAAAGGGTGATGCCTGGGTGTCAGTCATTATGGATTTCTAACAAGAATGTGGTATACCTTCATGACAGCACAGAAAGGGGGCAAATGACAGCACCCAGGTGCTGCAGCGAGTCACACCTTTTATGATTCAATTAGTTCATTTTTCTTGCTGGGCCTCAAACTTACAGGTGACCTTTATGCTACTAATTTGTCATTTAACTAATTTTATTTTTTCATTTCTGTGTTTCTTCCAGTTCACATTAATCCTGGAATTGCCAATCAACTACATAACAATGGGACACAACTGAATAATGTTGAAGATGTTCATATATGTGGTGCATGTAAACAAAGTTTCCCAGACATTAACTTGTTTGTGGAACATAAACGGTCGAGCTGTTCAGCCTCACCACAGACTACCTTGGCTACAATTGATGTATCACTCGGTCGGCAAACCTTGAGTTACATTCCATCAAACAGAGAAAATGATACTTCCAGTCCTGATTCAGCATTCTTACGAGTTATATTTGATGGCAACAATGTACCAGTATCTTTGCATAGGACAGTTGATGTTGCAGAACAGGATCCACTACAGTCCTTTCTTAGTTTACCATACAAAAAGGGGTGGCATGGATCAAGAAATCAGGGAGACACTAACACAGATTTAGATGGAATTCAGAACACAGTTTTACAGCGGCGACCAAGAAAAGAAAGTAAAGAAGATGAAGATGATGTTGCTGTGTTACTCGCAAATCACTTTGTGAGTGAAGATGTCACTAATGTAAATTCTTCAGGAATACCTTCAAGTTCTGCAGGTTGGTATTTGTTTTTCCTTTCAGCCTTATTTATAGGTACATCTCACAAACTTTTCAAAACACCGTGAATATTCTTTAAAAAAATTTGAACTTCTACTTTTAGTGTATAGTTAATTGAAAGATGTTATTGTATGAGAACAGCTGTCATTTTAAAGTTCATTGGTGTAATAAAGCATTAATCTTTGGTATTTCCTTCTTCCACTTTCAACATGACCATAAGATTTGTAACATTATTTGTCTACACACCTCGACATTTTTAAAATTATTTGTGTAACAAATTTAGTCGTATATATACGAGGGCTGTCCAGAAAGTAACAGATGTTTTGAAATAAAAAATAAACAATGTGAAAAAAAACAACTTTTATTATATACATTTTGGAGGTTTACTCTTAGACTATTTTTCTACATAATCGCCATTTAAATTAAGGCTTTTATCATAATGTGTTATGCGCTTTTCAATACCCTCTCTGTAGAAATCTGCCACCTGCAGGTTCAACCATTGGTTTACACGTGTATGCAATTCAGCGTCAGTGTCAAAGCTTTGCATAGCTAGCCACGTCTTCATTGCTGGGTACAGGTGGTAGTCACTCGGCGCCAAATCCTGGCTATACGGTGGATGATTGGAAACTTCCCATCCAAGAGCTCTTGGGTACGATTAGACTTGTTTAGACGAGCATTGTCGTGGAGTAAAAAAACTTTCTCGCTGAGTTTTCCCCGACGCTTGTTTTGTATTGCGTGTCTTAATTTTCTGAGTGTTTCGCAATACCTCTCCGAGTTTATTTTTTGAACACATTCAAGAAAATCAACAAGAATCATTCCATGAGTGCCCCAAAACACATTAGCCATGATTTTTCCTGGTGAAAGCATTTGCAGACACTTCTTTGGTTTCTTGGGTGAATGCGTGTGTCCCCATTCCATCGACTGCTGTTTTGTTTTACAGGTGACGTGCTTTATCCAAGTCTCGTCGCCAGTTACGATACAATCAATAACTTGGTTTCCACTTTTGTCATGGTCTTCCAGAAATGTCAGTGCTGCAGCAAGTCTCTACTTTTTGTGATCTTCCGTTAGGATTTTCAGAACCTACCTGGCACAAAATTTGTGGTAACCAAGTTTACCAACCACAATTTCATAAATTCCTTGGAATTTGGGGGAAATGTTCTGAGAGTTCTGTAATCATTAAACGACAATTTTCACAGATTATTTCGTTGATTTTTGCCATCAGTTCATCACTCACAAGACTACCAGTGCGATCCTCATCGTGAACATTGGTTCGGCGATTTTTAAAATCAATGCATCACTGCCTCACTTGACTTTCACTCATTATTCCTTTGCCATTAACATCACAAATCTGGTGATAAATTTCAATTAGTTTGTGATTTTTTGCCAGCAAAAACCCTATCATAGCTCGCACTTCACAACTGGTGGAATTTTCAAATGCAGCGCTCATCTTAACACTCCACTGTATACAAAGTATGATAGGCATGATACGCAAGCTATCACAACTGGTTGTTTACTGAGTGTAGGAACACTCAGACGCTAAAATGGCAGCACTAGCCCCACCCACTACTGCACCAGGCCAAAACGTCTGTAACCTTCTGGACAGCCCTCGTATAAGGTCTTAACCACCAGTGTGGCTGCCTGTGTGAAGGCCCCACCAGACTGGATCGGGGAGGTACAATAGGACCAGGTTCTAGTCTTGGAATTCACCATTGCAGTTTTTTAGGCAGTTTTCCACAATCGTCTAGGCAAAGGCTGCAACATTCTGCAATCTCCACCTAATTATACATTTCACCAAGATAAACTCATACAAAACACAGGCTACACATTTCAAAGCCTGTTGGTGACAGGTAGGTCCTTCTATTACAATAGGTTCCTTCCAGTAAGTGGGAAAGTCAACAATCCATCACTGAAGCAGGTGTGGTGATTTAAGCTGATGAAAGAGATAAGATCTTAAGTGAATGCATTGTGGAAATTTAAATTTCTTGTCAGAATAAGTATGAATCCTCAGAAACAAATAAAGTCAAGCAAGAATGGTGTCAACTTGTGGAAGAGGTACTTATGATGATTGTGGTAGTTATCAAATGTCAGTCCAAAACAGCACTTTGTACTTCTCTGGACTGGTATGGTTTCAGGAAATCATGGAAAAGCAAAATCTGGATTTCCAGATGGGGACTCAAACTCGAGTCTTCCTGAAAGAGGGCTAGAATGTTATCACTCACCTGCCATGCTCAGTAATCTTCACCAGTATGGAGTTGGAATTAAATGGTTTGGTCATACTGTAGAGATGGAAAAGGAAGTGTTGTATATCCTTGGTATTGTAACTGGTCATGGTTTCTATGTTAATTTTATTCTGATTTTATTAAATTCATTTTGCAAGATGATATTTGCTAATTTACAGATGAAAGGTTTGTCCAATGTTTATATTAAAAGCGTAGGTAGGTCTAAAAGGATGCCCATTATTTAAACAGAAACACATGACTTACAGAAGGTAAGCACATGTACTTTTTAACATATTAAAAAAAAAAATGCTCAGCCTCTGTCCTACAAAAATGGCCATAAATTATTAATTATTAAGCAATATTTAAAAATGAATAATATACATATGGCAACCAGGTTGATTAGGACTAGTACCACTAAATAAGATTACAAGATGTACCAAAAAAAAAAAAAAAATCACAGACATGTAATGGAATGTTACACTTAAAAGTTTCTTTTAAAATTGCCACCCTAAGACTTGACTTTGCTCAGTTGGTAGAGGGATTCTTATCATGCAGAATGCCCCACTCAGGACATTATCTGGGTTTCTGTGAGTTCATATAAGTACAAACAGTTTGTAAGCATATGCAGCCAGTTATTGCACCGTGGCATTAGTAACTTGACTTTGCTCAGTTGGTAGAGGGATTCTTATCATGCAGAATGCCCCACTCAGGACATTATCTGGGTTTCTGTGAGTTCATATAAGTACAAACAGTTTGTAAGCATATGCAGCCAGTTATTGCACCGTGGCATTAGTAACAGACAGCAGTAGACACTGTCATATGTTCTCTGGCACAGCTACCTGAGAATCTATCATTCCAGCCACTGCTAGCCAAAACCTGAGTTCATCATGTCAAATCAATCTTAAAATACTGGTCGCTACTCAGTCTGCCAGTTCGTGTCTCATCCTCCACCTCTAAGGATCCCGAAACGAGGGCCTCATATTCTTTCGCCTCTCAATGGTCCTGCTGTCTTCTTATCTCTTGCATCTTCTTCTGGTCCCAAATCAAGGCATGAATTTGTTTCCTGATTGGCTCCAGGAATTGACTACTGGCCCTGGGTAAACACTGCTCATTTAGCTCAACAGAAAGGGGCAAGTATTGAGAGGATTCTGTGAATGACTATCCTGTTGCACACAACGATCTCTCCAAGGTCCACGCTTTGTTGGATGGGAATTTTCTCCACACAGGCTGCAAATTCAATCTGCTAAATACGGCACATTGCATTTTATTGTACTGCCCATCTCAGACTTTTTAATAAAATCTCTAAATTTTATTCACAAAACGTATGTACGCTAACGTTTATTAGTACATAATGCCCACTCACTGAAAATGATTTTTGTTTTATAATTTAATTTTAAAAAAAAAAAATTAGTCCCATTAAAACTGTCATCACATCTCAAACCAGTTCGAAGAACTTAAAGGTTGTTGGTTGCAGTTTTTGTTAACACGACCTGTACATTTTATCATTCTGTGAATTGCATAAATTTAATGCAATACTAAGTAGTCCAAATGATATCTTTCATGCAAAAAATGATGTTATGAGCCTATGGCCTTGTGTTTACTACCAGGTACAGTGACTTGTTGTGTAGGGACACATTCAAGGTTCCCAGATGTGTAGGCCCAGGTAAAAACCACCCCACTCTACTCTCTCTCTGTGTGAGGCAGACGGCAGTCTGTCCCAGCCATGTAACGGTGTCTATAGGTCACTGTCTTCCCGAGGCCGCTGTAGTAAAGGCTGCACAACCCTCAATATTCAATGTATGAAATGTTTTTTGTGCATTTCATATTCTCATAATTGGATGAAATTTCATATGTAGATAATGTTTTGCTTTCCAAGTTTGTAACACGATTTTAAAAACAAACAAAAATCTTATATTTGGTTTCTCGGAAATGGCTCTAACCTCATGTTGTAGAAGTTTCAAGTACCAGTAGGCCTAATGATGTTAGTTAAGCTTCTCTTTGGCTAGAAAAAGGAACTGTGAACCTCATAGTGCCTAGGAAGCCTTCAAGCCTTTTACTTCAATCAAACTTTACTCAAAATCTTGTATGTTTAACAGACATTGAAAGATGCCAAGCGAAGATCGGTCACCCAGGTACTGTAATTAAAAGGAGCTATTTAAAGATGATTGGAATAAGTGAAGTAAATGAGATGGTTTTTGAAAGAGTGATTAATTAATTGGAAGCTGTTAACAAGAAGAAAGTGGTACAATGAATAAGAGCAGAATTTCTTGTGAATTTGCGGAAATTGTCAGTATTTAGAGTGAAATTAAGTAAAATGGTTCTGAAATACTGTGAAAATGTCTTCACATAATCATGACAGGAATTAGATCAGCACCAGTTTGGGTTGGCTAACTCAGGTCATGATGGTGACAAAGAGAGAGGATTGTGATGCAGTATAAAAATGATTTTTGGGGGCTGGTAGCTCATAGTGTTATGCACAATAGTTAGGTAAGTCCAGTATCAACCCAGGTCTTTGTATTGTAATCGTACATAATTGCAAAGTGAAGGACAACTCTAACATTTGTTGTTGTAACTGTGTCTCTATCTATTTTTGAGTTTTGGGGTCTTAAAAACTTGAACTGAGTGAATTGTATTGTTTGAATGTGACCATTGTTTTTGCTTTTGGTTCGAACTTGCAATCTGAGGATTAATTAAGAAGACACGATTAGAATATATTTGGCTGTTATGACAGGAATGTTTTCAACTAATTGAAAAGAACTTTTGTATTCTATTCAGTTTAAATATAGGACCTAATCATCACTGGCAATTTTAAACTTAGTTTTAACATACAACAGTTTATTTTCTGAGTGATAAGTCTCTTGAGTGGTAGGTGAACAATGAATTAAGCAACTTCATGAGTGATGAAACATTTTGCCAGCGTAGATTGCGGAAGAAGTGATTGTTATAGGCTCACTACGATCACAAGATGCCTCGTCTTAACATTAGCAGCATATAACAAACATATCTGCTACATAACGAACATGATAGGACTTGTAATTTCATGAAATGTCAATTTACAGTTGACAAATGCAGTCAAAACAGTTGTTTTGAGAGATGTTATGAAAAGGAGAAAATTAGAGTTGAGGTTTGAAAAAATATTGTAAGTTTGTGTTTTATGATGTAAAACACCTTTTGAAAAAAATTGTTCAAGTAGTAGATAAATATCTGTTCTAAATACGTGGGACTTTGTAATACTTTTGTATTGTCAACACAAGCCAACTAACTAAAGAAACTATAACCAAGCTAGGTATTTCCATTGTGTTAATATTTGTCACTGAAAGAAGATGCATGGTTTTATGTTTGTGTAGATTGAACATAGTGATTCTGCCATTTGATTTTTAGCCCCAAAGTTTAAGTTAAAGAGTACTGTAATAGGGCAGGGATTGTACGAACATAATTTATTTAAAGGCGCTTACGGAAGTTAAATAAATACACCACACAGAAGTGTGATTAAAAGGAGGTATTTAAATATTATTTGAAAAAAGTAAAGTAATTGAAAGGTGTTTAAGGGTAAGATTAATTATTTGAGAGCAATTAATGAGGAGAATGTGGTATGATTAATTAAAGGTACATTTCCTGTGAATTTGGGAAATTAATAAAAAT
This sequence comes from Vandiemenella viatica, assembly GCA_031002005.1. Classification (NCBI taxonomy): domain Eukaryota; kingdom Metazoa; phylum Arthropoda; class Insecta; order Orthoptera; family Morabidae; genus Vandiemenella; species Vandiemenella viatica. The sequence goes on from JARYHS010009186.1 coordinate 190,919,791, forward strand.
TGGTAATTATTAAATAATGTTTAAATGGCTTCAAGGAGTCATGGCAAGAATTAGTTCATCAAGCATGGGGTGAGCAGTATTGCTCTGGCCTCACATTCAGGAGGACATGAGTTCAAATTCCCATATGGCCATCGAGAATTTGGTTTTCCATGGTTTCCTAAAATTCCAGGATGGTTCTTTCACATTCCTTGTCCAAACCCTTTTACACCTCTAATGACATCAACAATGCATAAAGACATAGCAAAAAAAAAAAAATAATATTTACTTCAGATCAGAGTTTTGAAGAAACTGTATAAAACTGATTTTCGGATGTTGGTAGCTCACTTTGCTTCTAATAGTTGTGAGGCTGAAGAAGCAAATTGTACAACCATCTTGGATCTATAGTGTCCAGATAAATGTTTCACTGTCGTACATTATTGCGAAGTGAAGGACAACTTTACCTTACACTGTCGAATTGTGTTTTTTGTGGTCTAAAAGATGTGAAATAAGTGAGTTGTATTATTTGAATGTGACCATTGTTCTTGCTTTTAGTTAGAACATGCAATCTGAGGATTAACTATGAAGATCCAATTAAATGATATTTTGCCGTGCCAGCAGGAATGGCAAGAACTAATTAAAAAGAACTTTTCATATTTTATTCAGTTTAAAGATAGAATCTCATCACAACTGAATGAAGCATCTTGATGAGTGATCAAATATGTTTTGAGAGCATTGAACAACTGCAGCAGTCATAGATAGTGGTAGAAGTTATTATTACTGTTTCACTGTTGATAATAGTAACCATATCCTAACATTAGCAAAAAATCATGAAATAGTCCCATTACAGTTTCCCACTTCAGTCAAATGCTAGGATGGTTCATTTTAAAGGTCATTCCTGAATTCCTTCCTGTTCTTTTCCTCCATCATCTCTTGCCTCTAATGACCTTGACTGCCTTGTTCCATGGTTAGAGAATAGATAGATTATTGTGATAAGAACAATGAAATTATTTCTACACATAGAAATGATTTATTTTTTGAAGTGTTATCACTAAGTTGCCCTTGTTTATATTTACGTTTCAAAATTCAAATGGTAACATGTTATGTGAAGGTAGTGCGTTAAACATTAACTACATCACTGAACTCAATAACATTATATTAATGATTCAAATGTTTCATTATTTAGGTGCAATCTGAAACAACAACATTATTTAGATCAAAGTTATTTTTGATATATATAATGACAGAAGGAAAATACTTCAAGGCAATGAAATTAAGGTAGGATAGGAAAATAAGACCAAACACTTACCACAGATGATGGTGGCTAGGAAATACGAACAAAAAAAGACACATACAAGTGACGCATTATTTCAGTGGTTAACCTGATTCTTGCAAGAAGTGAGTCATCTGGCGGAGTTAGTTGTGTACACAATGACATCCTCCTGGTGAATCACCTTCTTACAAGAATAAGGCTAACTGCCAAAATATTGCCTAACATTATTTGTTTAGCATCTATCACCAGCACAGACCTTTTCTTTATGTGAAATATGAAATACCTGAAATACGTTTAATGGTGACAACGAAACTGCCATTAAACATTGAAAATAAAATATGATAGGGGAAATAACCTGCCACTTACTATAGATAAAGAAAGGAGGATCATGCAAACGCACACACTCACACACAAAAGACAATTCACAATATTTTGGTTAATAACCTTACTTACAAAGGAGGTGAGACATATGGCTGGGGGAAGGATGTGTGCACCTCTTGTGTTCATCCGATCCTCCTGCCTTCATCTGTGGTAAGTGACGGGTTGTTTTAACTATCTTATTTTCCCTGCCCTATCTTATTTTAAAATAGGTTTAAGGTAGTTTATTGGAGAATAGAACAACATTTCAATTCAAATATGTATCTCTCTTTCAGATCTTGAGCTTGAGTCTGCAAGAAATAAAGTAGTTTCACAAAATCCCAAAGAAATGTTTTTTTTTTTCTGAAAATGATGAAGGAAAGCAAAATAATGTGGTTCATCTTAGATCAGATCTTACTGCTGATTTAACCTACAAAACCACAAAAGCTCGGGCAAAGGAGGCTGTTGGGGAAAGTCCACTGCACACAGATAAACTGTGGTCCCAGCCAACTGACAGTTACATTATACCTGATATCACAGTTGAAAACATGAGTGAGGATGATGATGTAGATATCATATCAGTAGATCCTCCTGTGAATAAGCAGAATGCCAGCCAGATTAAGACAGAAAATGCTACTGACACGCTTATGCCTTATGCAAATCGTGTAAGAAAGAAACATATGTGTCAGATAATGAACTGTTCATTTACTGCATATTATGTCAAGGATCTGGTGAGGCACATGAGAACACACACAGGTTTGTGAACTAAATTATTAACTACTTCATTATCCTGTGATTTGTTCCAGTGCTCAATTAAGTGCAATTTTTAAATGTAAGGAGAGGTTAAAAATTAACTTGATGAAGCCAGGGCATACCTAGGATATGAAACAGAGGGTGGGGGGGGAGGAGAAAGACAACTCATATTGATTTCAAGGAAGCAAGGTGAGGGACAGAAACATGACAATTTCACTATGAATACATAGAACAGGAAATCTTTAGCACTTTCTGCAGTTTTTTGAGTTCTTAAATTAAGGATAGTTATAGTGGAAAATAGAAATGGCTAAATTATGAGTGTGCAATCCTGTTTCAACATATTGCTAGGGATAAATTTGAGAATGGATATGGTTCATGTGATTGAATTGTCAGATTTATTTTGTTTTACCTTTCCTGTCACAGTTGGCTATATCAGATTTCTTACACATGATGGTTGATATTACTGGCTCTCTTTTCTGACCTGTCACACATCATGCTATTGGTTGCTGTTACTCCACTAGTTTGCAGGGAGGTTATTACATGAATAATATTGAGTATTTAAGTTATATCTTTTTATTTCCTCTGCTGCTATTTTACAGTAAGTCTGCCTTGAATAAAATGGAACTCTCACCATGAGCTGCTCTGCAAAACTGTGATCACTTGATCGTTTATAACGTTTTATTTATTTGCATAAATCAGCCACATCCAGCAGTTGCACTCAAACTTTCACTTCACTATGCGAGGATCTTTCCTCAATAATCTCTTCCCAGGTGGATTGGTCATGAAGGGCCAATCACATGGCCATCTCACTCCCCAGACTTTACGCCACTGATTTTTTTTTATCTGGGTTTCATTTAAGATCATGTTTATGTTCCTCCCCTACCAAACAATTTGGCCGACTTGTATAATTGAATCTACGCTGCCATTGCACAAGTTACACCCGATTTGCTGCAACGAGTGTGGGAAGAAATTGATTACTGGTGTGATGTTTGCCAAATGACAAATGGTAGTCTTCTTGAACCACTTTTATGTGAAACTTGAAGTTGTTTGCTACAAAATGACATATCTACTGAGTATGTAAGTTATCTTAATAAATTTCTATATCATTCCAAAGTTGTAAAGTCCTGTTTTTACTCACCACATATAATGTTTTTTTGATATTAAGGGCAACATACAGCAGACAGCTAAATGAACATGAGGGGGAAATACAACAAGAAAATAAAAATTGAAAAGAGTTTGTAACATAATAAAAATAATTCCTCATATTAAAATATAAAATCATTAATATTTATTCATCTTAAGTTATGTCCATTGTATCCGCTTAGAAAATGTTTAACTGTCATGGTTACAGGAGATGATCAGAATAAATTTAGTGTATGTGTGAGTTGAGCTGGGTTATTGTATGCAGAAGAGTAAAATAGTAATGCTAAAAATCCGTTAAGTGTCTTATGTGACTATGCCGACATTGGAGGTAATACTTTAAACATGTGAAGTGAAACAAATTATTTAATTACACTGTCATTGCTGGAAAAAGAACCTGTTTTCTTTGGATACCGAGAGATTGCTTTCTTTGAGCTATTTTGATGTTGGAAGTTGCAAGAATACTATATTAAAGTCATTGTATTTAAGCACATTCTCTCTTTTATTTGGGGACAGTTAAAAGAGGGTGCAAATTGAATGAAGGTTATGCCCCCAAGTGACCGAAAATAACCTGCTAATATAGCAGCCACAAACAGAAGGTCATCTAACATGGTTAAATGCTACAAGGTGGAAGAGATAAATGTAAGATGGAGGGGGTAATGATAATAGCTATATATAAAAAAAGGTTTTGTACACACAGAATTTTACTGGCATGCACAAATAAAGCAGTTAACATATACTTTATTGGATTGTTGTAATATATAAGTATTTACTTCAGAGACACGTAAAGAAAATTATTTTTAGACATCTCAGATGGTTATAGAAAGCACCTACCTTATTTTTGTTTTGAGTTATGTTTATTGCTTACATCATGAAAAAATAAAGAAACACAATTGTAGTTCCATTATCAGACATGAATAGTTATTTTCAAACTTGTGCTTAACTGCATCAGAGAGGAAAAGCTGATCTTAGCATATGAAATTTTTAGACTACATTGCATAATATTGCAACCATAATTCTTAAAATGCTAATGAATCAAAAGAGGATTACAAAAACCATTTAAGTGAATAATTTTTTCACAAATGATGCTTATTTATGTGTTAGGGATATGTAATTTTCATAATAAAATAAAATAAAAATATTTTAAGAAATACATACTTGCAAAGGCTAGGTAAACAACTTATACAAATCAGGATGAATAACTTATTATTATTAATTTTTTTTTTTAACTATGGTGAATAATGGTAGTGGCTGTCTTTTTACCTATTTGGTTACAGTAGTTGTGTGTTCTTTCTTGTCTTGCTTTTAATCATTGTATTAATGATATTTCTGTTCCTTATTTGGTAATTTAGTGCCCTGAAAATATAAATTTATTTTCTTCTGAATGAAATATCAAAAATTGAAAATTAGGTGGAATTACTATATGAGTGTTATGGATTTCAGGTGAGAAACCATTCCAGTGTTCATATTGCTCAAGTTCTTTCAGTCGTTATGACAAATTGAGGACACACATGCGAATTCATTCTGGTGACAAACCACACAAATGTCAGATATGTGACTATGCTACTGTTGACAGTGCCACATTAAAAAAGCATATGAGAGTACATAATGATGAGCGGCCGTATAAGTAAGTGGAAAGGTTTCCTACTTTTTTATATAATATAAACATATTAGATTTATATATGTTATTTATTATAATGTATACTTCCCATTATTTTATTTTAATACAATGAAGATAAGCACTGGTGGCAATTTACCTACACACCTACTTTCCCATTTCACAACTTTTTGTTTTTTAGTCTTAAATTATTTCAGCACAATTTTACCACCCACCTATTCTTACCCATTTGCAAATTTTAATTTTTAACTGTTCCAGGGTTTTTGGTAAATTTCTCAGAACTTCCCAGTTCCTTACCTACAAAACAAAGTTTTTCCACATCCTTTTTCCTGAAATAAAGTGTTAGCTTTTGATTATAATCATCTCTTCCCTTCCATGTATTCCTACTAATTCTTCTACCAATATCTATCTGTGCTGTAGTTAGATTTCATTTGATCTTTGATTATTTGCTGTTGTTAGTGACATGTTGTAGTGGATTTCATTCTACCTTTGATTATTTACTGTGGTTAGTTAGTGCATTGCATCTTTGTTCTCTGTTTTTAGCTTTAGAGATCAATATACTGTTTAGAACACAAGCAGAATTTAATCTTTCATCCACTTCTCTGATAGTATGTGTATGAACTGTGATTGGTGTGTGCAGACAAGGGCTAAAATGATTTAAGTACGCAACCACCTTACAGATTTTTTACTAAAGTATTTCAGCTTGACTAAGGTGACTCTGATGTAGCTAGGTCACTCACAGATTCTCCCCTCTCAATCATTGCATCTGCAACTCAAGCTGAGAAGATGTGTACTGTGCGATGGTCGCCTGTCGATGAGTAGCGTGTGGTTTCTGGACACTGAAGTTGTATATGGGGCAGTCAAGGGAAGCTTAGATACCAGGAATCTGAGTTTTTACCAACTTACTTGTCGTATTGTGAAAGACTGTACTCAGTCTTGCAATCGACATCCTGTGAGTTGTCTCCCATTCTGCTAGGTTTGAGCTAGAGAATTCTGGTGGTAGGCAGCTGCAACATCATATGATTTATTTAGCCCCTTCGGGAAATTCTGGATTGTTCTGGGAAGAAATCAAGTGCCCATTTGGTGTGTATTCCAGGTTTCATGATCCAAGATGTGCATCAGGCCATCCCAGTTGCCATCGAGTGGATAGGTTGTAGGCAACTGCAGATTGTGGCATGTGTAGGAACCAATGATGCTTACTGCAATGGTTGGAAGTTGTCCTATCTCATTTTTGGTGGTTCATGAGTGAATACTGTGTCCAGTGGCTGCAAGATATCAGCAGAGCTAACTGCAGCATCATTGACAGAATTTATTGCAGACCTGTGATTCATAACCATATTGAGGGCTGAATTAAAACCTGCACTGCTTCTGCGATGATCTTGGATTCAGTTTCCTCAATCTTTGCCTTAGGGTTGAGTCATGTAGGTCTCACATGAAAAGGGCAGGTGTGCACTATATACATGAATCAGTTTCACAGGACTGCGTAGAATGCATTTGCATGTTTTCTGGACTGATGGAGGAAGCCCCAGGACTGGAAATACAGTTTTTTGCCTACCAAATACATTCAGGTAGGAGTAGCTTAGAATCTTGACAGCTTAAAGTTCTCTTATTTACGGGGGCAAATCGTAAAGTAAGATTCCCTTATTTATTAAAAATAGATAACAACATTTATTTTCAAAATAAAATACATCATTTAAAAGCTTCAATGTCATTCCATTTTTCAACATAATCACCAATTCAATCCAAGTATTTCTGTAGACACTACACAGCTTTTATATGCCTGTGTCATAAAATTCCTCTCCCAACCCATTGAGATAGCGATTCGCCGCTTCTTTAACTTTGTTGTCAGTGTTGAAGTATTGTCCACCCAAGTGTTTTTTTCTATTTTGGAAACAAGTGGGAATCACTGAGGATTTCAAAATTGTAGAGATACTGAATGACTGGTTTTTGAGACAACTAGGGACCATCATCCTGTGATGGGAGGGAATGAATCAGAGGAGAGTCTCCCTAGAAGTATAAATGAGGAAACTAAAAAATTTGAAATAGATTCACAGGAAATTATGAAGAAACTCAGAAAGCTAAAAGAAAGTAAAGGGACTGGTGTTGATAACATTATTACTTATTTATTAAAGATTGTAGGATACAATATTGTACCTTACCTTGAAATTTTATTTAAAATAAGTCTGGAGTTTTGCTGCTTGCCATAGGATTGGAAGAGAGCAATAGTAGTACCGGTTCATACAGGAGGGGTTACAAATAGGTTTGAAAATTATAGGCCAATTAGTTTGACATCAGTGATAGGCAAAATGATGGAGAGATTGATACGTAACTATATATCAGAAATATCTGTGAGAAAAGAAACTGGTTTACAGATTAACAACATGGCTTTAGGTAAGGATATTCATGTGAATCTCAGATGGTGGGCTGTATGCAAGATATTTCAGATGAATTGGACAAGGGAGGCCAAGTTGATAGTGTGGCACTAGATATTTCTGAGGCATTTGACAGAATGAACCAAAAATTAATTGAAATCTATTGGATTGTATGAAAATGTTACTTGCTGGGTAGAGGAATTCTTAAAAGCCACAAAGAAAGGTGTTAGCGTTGGAAATACATCATCTAAAGAGTTGAAACAGAAGAGTTGGAAGTAAATATTGGAGTGCCACAGGGTTGTGTATTTGGACCATTGCTCTTCATTATTCTAATGAATGACTGTGTTGATGGGTTACGGTCAGAATCTAGTTTTTTTTTTTTTTTAGATGATATGATGGTATTCAATGGGGTCAAAACAGGCGAAGACTGTGATTTGGATAGAATATCTAAATGGGTAGGTCAGCGTGGAATGAAGATAACTGCCGAGAAGAGTCAACTTATTAGGTACACAGATAAAAAACTAAAGGTTAATTATGATTACAGGGTGGGGTCAGAATTGCTTGTTGAAAGCTTGAAGTGTAAATATCTTGACATAACGTTTGACAGTAAACTCAATTGGGCAGAGCACGTTGAGCAGGTCGTAGGAAAAGGTTACAAAATCCTTCATTTACTGGAGAGGGTGATGATAGGATGTACCAGAGAAGTTAGGGAATTTGTTTACTAAACTTTGGTCATACAATTGGTTGAATATGATGGTGTAGTTTGGGACCCACATTTTGGTTATCAAATAGAGGAGTTGGAATGTGTGCAAAGAAGAGCAGCTCGATTTGTTTGTGCAAATTATTGCAGGACCCAGTCAGTAACTGATATGATAAAGGAGCTGGATTGGGAGGCATTGGAGAATAGGAGGAGGGTTCAAAGAGTGTTGGGAATGTACAGGGCTTATGTTGGTGATGGGGCTTGAAGGGATATTGGTCAAAGAATTAGAAATAGTGCATGGAAGAGGAAAGGCAACCATGACCACAAGCTTTTGCTCGATTTCATGCATTGGGGAGTGAGAAAATATTTTTTTGTTGGTAAGGGTGTAACGGATTGGAACAAATTACCAAGTGAAATGATGATTAATTTACCAAAAAATAAAAATTTGTTAATCAGAAAAGTAAATGGGTGAAGAATTTAATACTCCAATTACAAAACAAAATTTAAAAAATATATATAAAAAGGGGATTTTTAGGCTGAGGGAGGATGACCCTGAGGAGGAAATTCAGTTGCGGACAGCCAAGATAAATTCAGCACCGCGTGTTAGGGGTAGCTTAAAAGAATCCCGAACATTAAAAGTTCTAGTAGTTAACTGCAGAAGTGTTTGTAATAAACAGTCTGAACTCAAAAACGTTATTCGTAGTACAGATGCTGATATCATAATAGGCACAGAAAGTTGGTTAAAACCGGATATAAGTTCCGCCGAAATTTTTAATAGTAACATGAACATTTTCTGTAAGGATAGGTTGCATTCCCAAGGAGGTGGTGTATTTATAGCTGTTAGTAAGTACCTCCCATGTAGTGAAATAGATGTCCATACTGTCTGCGAAATCATATGGATCAAGCTCAACGTAGCTAGGACAAAACTTGTGATAGGCTCCTTCTATCGTCCACCCAATGCAAGCGTAAATATTGCCGAGGCCTTGAGAAATAATGTAAATAATATAGCATGGCAATTTCCGGACCATGCAATAATGCTAGGAGGTGACTTTAACTTGCCAGATATCGACTGGACTAATTACGTTCACGTTACTGGGGGCAGGGATAAAGCAGCTTGCAAAATCATTCTAGACCTCTTCTCAGATCACCATCTTGAACAGCTCGTAACTGAACCAACGCGATGCCTCAACGGTAACGAAAATATTTTAGATATAGTTGTTACAAATAGGCCCAAACTATTCACGGATATTTCTACCACCGCAGGAATAAGTGATCACAAAGCTGTAATTGCTACAGTAAAACTAACAACCACGCACAGAAAGAGAAAAGAGAGGATCGTTTACAGATTCGAAAAGGCTTCAAAAGAGTGTTTTAGAGCGTATTTGAGGCATAATTACCACACCTTCTTAGTAGCAGAAGGCACCGTTGAAGAGAGGTGGCATCGATTCCTACATATACTCGGGGAAGGTATGAACTTGCATATACCGAAACGGACAATCAGGGAAGAGAATGATCCCCCATGGTACACACGGGAGGTTAAAAGTTTACTCAAGAAGCAAAGGAAGATACATGCACGATCTAAAGGGACGTGCTAAGAATGCGATGCGTGAGGCATTTAATAACTTTCGTGAAAATTCTCTCTCTAAGAGCCTCACTGAAAACCCTAAGAAATTTGGTCGTATGTAAAAAAGGTTAGTTGTAGTGGGAACAATAAGCCAGTTCTAATAAAAGACGGACGGGAGGTTGAAGACAGCCGCGACAAGGCTACCGTATTTAACACTGAATTCAAAAATTCATTCACACAAGAAAACATGGAAAACATTCCCACTTTACCACATCGTGTGGAATTAGAGATGGATCCAATAGAAATTGAAAGCGTAGGAATTGTAAAGTAATTAAAACTCCTGAAGTGGGGTAAAGCGCCGGGGCCCGATGGTATACCGCTAAGAGTATTTTCTGAATACGCGGAGGATATTGAACCATTTCTGTCAGATGTATTCCGTAAATCACTAGAAGAGAGAAAAGTACCTTCTAGCTGGAAAATAGCCCAGGTAATTCCCGTTTTTAAGAAAGGAGATCGGAGTGATCCTAGGAATTATCGACCCATATCTCTAACATCGGTCTGCAGCAGAATTCTGGAACATGTCATATGCTCGAACATAATGAAGTTTCTAGATGAGAACGAGTTACTTACACCATGTCAGCACGGATTTCGGAAGAAGAGATATTGTGAAACACAATTGGCCCTATTTTCCCACGACATAATGAAAGTTATCGATGCAGGTTCGCAAGTTGATGCAGTTTTTTTGGATTTTCAGAAAGCTTTTGATTCTGTGCCACACTACCGACTCTTAGCGAAGATTCGAGCTTACAGTATTTCGGCTCAGATTTGCGAGTGGATACGTGATTTTCTAACTGGTCGATCACAGTATGTCGTTGTTGACGGGGAAGCCTCTTCTAAGATAAATGTTACTTCGGGCGTTCCTCAAGGAAGTGTAATAGGTCCACTTCTTTTCTTAATATTTATAAACGATCTAGGTGACAACGTCAAATGCTGGTTGCGATTGTTTGCCGACGATGCGGTTATCTATAGGGAAATAAGGTGCTCCAACGATTGCTTAGAAATTCAGCGTGATTTGGATGCTATTTTCGATTGGTGCTGTAAATGGCAGCTTACACTTAATTGCAAAAAGTGCAAGGCAATGTGGATAAGAAACAAGAAGAATCAGTTTGTTCACGAGTACAAAATAAACAATTCACCTGTTGACACGGTTGATTCCGTGAAGTATCTGGGGGAGATAGTACTAAGCAACATGAAATGGGACATGTACATAACTTCCGTCGTAGGCAAGGCAAATTCTAAATTACGATTCATAGGTCGTATTTTGAGGAATTGTAATGCTCAAACAAAGGAGATAGCGTATAAAACACTAGTGGGTCCACATCTGGATTACTGTTGTGGGGTTTGGGATCCGTATCACAAGGTTCTGATTGACTCAGTTGAGAGGCTGCAGAGGAGAGCCGCTAGAGTCGTGACTTGTTGTTACAGCCCTTATGAAAGCGTCACAGAATTGATACATAGATTGGGCTGGGATAGTTTGGAAGACAGACGACGTAGCTTGCGTTCGAATTTATTGGAGAATATGCGAAAAAAATTAAATTTCGAGTGCAATGAAATACTTCTTCCACCAACCTATTTAGGTCGCAATGACCGGAGGGATAAGATTAGAGAAATAAGATGCCGTACTGATACTTATATGTATTCCTTCTTTCCTCGTACTATTCGGGATTGGAATGGGCGGGTTTAGGATTGGTGCTTAGCACCCTCTGCCACCCACAAAGTTTGTGATTTGCAGAGTATGAATGTAGATGTAGATATTCTGCGACTACCCAATTTCGATGTAATCCCTAGTGGATCCAAATAATATATAATAAACAATATCTGTTTGGATCAAAAGAACCGAATTATTTATAATTATAACTACTTCACAAAATATATGATAAGTGTCACAATATCAACCTGTCTTTTATCAACTGGAATAGTTACATTCATGTTATCAGTGGCTGGGGTAAAACGGTGTCTGAAGTCATTCTCAACCTGTTTTTAGCTCATGTTCTTGAGCAGTTAATTATGGACCAAAGGTGGTCTCATAACTGTAATGAAAACATCTTAGATATTGTGATTACCAATAGGCAATAATTATTCACAGACATGTCAACAACCATAGAAATAAGTGATCACAAAGTGGTAATTGCAACCATAAAATCAATAACTGAGTGCAAAAAGGAAAAAGAAAGAATTTTTTATGCATATTCAAAAAGGTCTCAAGACATACCTAATGAATAATTACCATATCTTCAAAGTAACAAGAGCTTGCATATCCTCAACAATGATGGGATACTGGAGTGATTTTGAAAACTTAGTGCAGTTAAGAGGATATATAAAAATGCAATGCATGAGGCTTGTAATTAATACCAGTGCAACTCACTTTCTAAAGAGCATCCTAGGAAACCCAAAGAAATTTTGTTCATATATAAGAAAGTCACTTGTAGGGACAACAGTATGCTGGTACTAGGTCACAATTAATGTGAGGCTAATAAAAAAAGTAACAAGTTTTAAGGTACTTGATATCAAATTCGCGGTTACGGCATATCTAAACAAATATGCGACTGGGTTGCAGACTTCCTGAAGGGCAGAACACAGTGTGTAGTTCTCGACGGTGAGCGTTCATCACTTACTGAAGTGGGGTCTGGAGTTCCCCAGGGAAGCGTGTTAGGGCCACTGTTGTTTCTCATATACATCAATGATCTATGCGACATAATAGGGGGGATGAAAAGATTATTTGCCGATGATGCTATAATTTATCGCGAAATCAAAACCCAGGACGACTGCACTTTGTTACAAGACGATATTATGAAAATAATTGCGTGGTGTAAAGATTGGCAGTTGGAGCTAAACGCTAAAAAGTGCCAAGTCATGCGTGTAAGTAAAAAGGTGACACCATTTAACTATGAATATACGATTAATGGCACTGTCCTTAGAACGGTAAATTCCGCTAAATACCTAGGGGTAACAATTCGTAATAATTTGTCGTGGAATGAGCATATCGAGAATGTAATGGGAAAAGCAAATCGTATGCTCCGATTTCTAGGTCGTAATTTAAATCAATGCACTCAGGAAGTTAAATCGATTGTATACAAGTCACTAGTACGTCCTCACTTAGAGTATTGTTGTTCTGTATGGGGTCCCCATCAAAAGGGGTTAATGGAGGCTTTAGAGAAGGTCCAAAGAAGAGCCGCCCGATTCGTGACAGGTATATATAGTTGGAGGGAAAGCGTAAGTGCGATGTTGAAGGAGTTAGGTTGGGAAGACCTGGAACACCGAAGGCGTTGCTCTCGACGGAAGCTAATTGAAAAATTCAAGACAGATGTATTTCGGAATGACAGTCAGCAAATATTGCTACCAGCAACATTCATATCTCGAAATGACCATGAAAACAAGATAAGAGAAATCAGGGCCAGAACCAATTCATTTCTGTACTCATTTTTCCCACGAGCGATTAGGGAATGGAATAGAAAGGATTTACCGGGCGAGTAAACTTAAAATCCGACAGGAGTAGCTTTCGATAAAGCACTCCAGCCATCCTGATCTGGATTTTCCATGGTTTTCCCAGATCACTCCACGTGAATGCGGGGATGGTTCCTCACAATAGCCCATGGGCGCCTCCTGCCATATCCCTTATAACCCTTCCAAACCATAACCCTTTTCGATAGGTGCAATGCACCCTCCGCCACACACTTTTAGTGAATCGCGGAGTAATAATAATAATAATAAAATTCAAAAATTCGTTCACTGATGAAAAATGGTTAAAATATCAATTTTTCCATTTTGTGTGGTTTTACAGATGGATTTATTAGGAATAGATACTACAGGCATTGTAAAGCAAATACAGCTATTGAAGTTGGACAAAGCACTGGGTCCAGATAGAATGCCAATAAGATTATTCTTAGAGTTTGCAATGGAAATTATTTCTGTCTGACATGTTCTACAAATCCTAAGAAGAGAAAAAAGTACCTTCCATCCGGCAAATTTTGCAGGTAACTCCAATTTTGAAGAAAGGAGATTGTACAGATCCTAGGAACTACGGCCCCATATCTATAACATCTGTTTACAATAGAGTTCTGGACCATATTATATGCTTGAACATTATGAATTTTCTAGATGAAAATGAAGTGCTTACACTGAACCAAAATGGAAGAAGAGGTCATAGGAAACACAGCTTTCCCTGTTTATTTACGACATAACAAAAGTTACTGATAGTTGATGCAAGTTTTTTTGGATTTCAGAATGCCTTTGACTCTCTTGATCATGTAGCTAAGATTTGAGTGTATGGTACATCAGAGCAGATTTGAAAATGAAAACAAAAGGTTTTAACTGTTCGATCACATTGTGTTTTCATTGATGGAGAAGATGCTACATCAGGCGATTCTTAATTTTTTTAAACAATCTTAAAGATAATGTAAATAGCAGTTTGAGATTGTTTACTGATGATGCAGTCATCTTTAAGGATGTAAGGAAATTCTGGTAATTGCTTAGAAATTCAGCACAATATCATTTCAACATGGCGTGATGGATGTTAAATTACATTATATTCTAAAAAGAGCAAGGCAATGTGCGTAATCAACAGCAGAATCAGTTTGGAGAGGAATACAAAGTTAACAGTTGAGTCCTTGATATGGTTGATTCTCTGAAGTTTTTGGGTGTAATGGACAAAGGGAATATGAACTGGGACCTCCACATAACTTCAGTCATAGGTATAACTAATTCTAGACTGTGATTGATTGGTAGAATTTTGAAAAATTGTATTGCACAAATGAGATAGTGTACAAATCTCTCATGCATCCAAATGTGGACTACTGATTTGCTGTTTGGGACCCATATTGCAAGGTATTGATAGTAAAAATAAAGTACAAAGAAGAGCGACTCGATATGCGACTGCTTACCGCGGTCCTTAGGAAACCATAACCGCATTGTTCATAGATTGTATAAAAGTTCAAGGGGTTTCTATGTGCAAGGATTGGGTTTGTGTGTGGATAGCAGAAGTGGCAGTCAAGCAGATGAGTCAAACTTGTATGGTCATGTGATGTATTTCCACCCTTTTGTGAATTGTTTTAAGGTGTGTTTTTGTTCTCTGATCTAAGATTCAGATTCTAAAATCATTGAAGGTGCTCCATACTTCTTGAATCTGCATTTCTTCGAATATTTGGTGAATTTATCTATTTATTTATTGAATGATGATTATTCAAAAGAATTTGTAATGAAAATTGAATAAACAATCTGTTATGAATGTATTTTTCAATAGAATGTATAGAGTAGACTTTTTTGTGGCTGTAATATTTAATTTTGTGTAATTCCATGTTAAAATGTTGGCAGGACATTAACTAATATAAAACAGTGTAGTTGTAACAGTTGGGTTGGGATTGTTTAGAAGACAGAAGACTTTTTTTTTATTGGAACTTGTTGGTAAAGTTGCAAAATCCCACTTTCATTTATAAGTATGATGAAATATTTGGTCCACCAATCTACTAGGATCACAGTGATCGCAGAGAAAAAATTAGAGAATAACGCTCGTCTCCTGTAACAATGTGGGAAAACAAACTGTCTCCATCTTGCCTATACTGCTCCAAAAACTGTAGTGCACTATGCATTAGTTACTCTTTGTGCTGACCAGTGAGCAGTTTTGGCACCCACCTCGCACAAATCTTCTGATATCCAAGCACTTCAGTGACAATCCTGTAAAGTGAGGTTCGAGCAACATTTGAGAATTCCATAGCCAGACCACTAATCGTGAAACGCCGATCACTTCAAAGTTTTTGGTTAACTTGATCAATGATGTCGACGGTCCGAACACTGAGCCTGCACTCCGCATTTGTGCGGCCATTTCGAAACTCTCGACACCTGTGTCGAACTTGTTTGTCACTCATTATGTCTGGTCCATACACTAGAGACAACTCAAGATGGATGTCCATAGCAGATGATCCTTTTGGCTGCAAAAATTTAATCATACCGCTTACTTCACAACTGGCAGGAGCTACGATTGTTGCAACCATTTCGATCTGCTCTCAACAACAGGCATGTGCCTTCTGCAGCATACCAATGCTGCTATATGTTCCCCATACATATATATATATATATATATATCTGAAACTAAGGAAGGATAGGCAAATATGACCCAACACTTACCACAGATGAAGGTGGCTGGGACTAATGATGAATATAAAAGAGATGAACACAAGAAATGCAATATTTCAGCAGTTAGCCTTATTCTTGCCAGGAGTGAGATACCAGGCAGGGCACGATGTGTACACTTTGCCAGCCTTGGCATGTACATGCCATCAGCCTTCAGCATGTACATGTCGTGCCCTCCCTGGTGTCTCTCTCCTGGTAACAGTAAGGCTAACTGTTTCTTGTGTTCATCTCTTTTATGTTTATTAGTCCCAGCCGCCTTCATCTGTGGTAAGTGTTGGGTCGTATTTCCCTTTCCTTCCTTAGTTTTATCACCTTATACCATTTTCCCACTCATTGTTATTATTAATATTATTACTATTATATATAGGAATAACAAATTAGAATAGGGAAATGAGCCACCACTTACCTTTAGATGATGGATGTGGGGCGTGAACAGAAAGAAAAGACAAAAACACAAATGATAAAGTAAATTAAAGAAAATTACTTTCTCATGTGTGTTTTTGTCTTTTCTATGTGTCACACTCCATATCCATCATCTAAATGTAAGTGGTGGCTCATGTCCATAACCTAATTTGCTACTCCTTTTTGCAACTTAGTGCCTTTCATATATATTCTGTTTCTGTGACATACCGTGAAGATGGGAAAGCACATCGTCAAAATCTTGTGTTTTATTAACCATCTGGCGGAAAACCAACACTACACTGCATTGGGAAAATATCCATTAACTATATCTGCTGTGAAGTACAGATTTAAATAATGAAGGAAAGGGAAATTAACTCACCACATACCAAAGTTGTTGGCTGTGATGAGAGAAAACACATAGGTGGACAAACAAGTACACAATATTTCAGCAACTGGCTTCTTCAGTAGTAGATAAACAGGCCATTAGGCTCCGTACGTGTGCACACACAGAACATCACCCAATAACACACAGAATGTCACCCAATGAGTCATTAGGTGACATCCTGTGTGTGCACAGGATGGAGCCTTATAGCCCATTTATCTACTATTGAGGACAACAGTTGCTGAAATATTGTGTACTTGTTTGTCCACCTAAGTGTTTTCTCTTATCACAGCTGTCAACTTTGGTTGTGTTAATTTCCCTTTCCTTCATTATTTATATCGCCTAGAAGCAGCTTTCATTTTCCTTAGTTTCATCTAAGTACAGAGTTATTAATAAAGCCAAAATGTTTGGGATTGGTTCAAAGCTTCATTGTAAAACCCATGGTAAAATACTATTTCAACCATTGCTGTTCTTATTTTTTTTTTTAAATTTATTGTTATTACTCTCACTTCATTTTCTGCACTGGTTTCAGAAAGATTGTTTTGGAAACATAATTATTTATGGCACCAGAAAACTATGTGCAATGATTTTTATCACGTACATTAAGGGAAGAGACTTTAGTAATTTACTGGGTAGTTCTTAGTTTCCATGCTCCCAGGATGGTACCGCTCCCTTATATTAAATGCCATAGTTTTGGCCGAACTGCTTCTGTCTTCTTCTGCAATGATACTGCATTGTGATGTGCTTCACTTACTCTACTAAGTGCAATTAAACAGACATCAGCATTTAATACTAAGATGTTGCACCATCCTGGGTGTGTGGAAAATGCTTATTTTGGCAATAGACACCTATGATTGCATCTGGATAGTTCTTGTTCATGGGCCATGAATTTGAAGATTTTGAGGCATATTATGTTTTTCTTTTTCTACAAAGTGCAGGAAGGATAATAAGAATTTCAAGGATGAAGTGAATGTGAAGTGAATGTAAAATTTTAACAACTGATTGTTAACCAGGTGTGAGGGATTCATTACTCTTATCTAAGTCATACTTGATAACAATTTTCAATGTAGTTTATTAAATCTACCAATGCATACACACAGGCGAGTAATGTTTGATTTTACAGGTGCCAGATTTGTTCGTACCGATCAAGAGATTCTTCTCAGCTAGTTGTTCATCTGAGAACTCATACAGGTGTGGTCATTAATAAATTCTTTTACAACCATTCAGTCAAATACAATGTTTTAACAGTGTGCTGAAAAAAAAAATTAGTAAGCTGTCTTGTTTTTATAAACAGTATTGATTGATGATTGTTTTATGCTCTTAAGAAATAAGAAACATAAGGATAGAAAAATATGTTTTGTTGTGTTGATAGAAAATAGTGTACTATCAGAGAAACAACAGTAAATCTTATATCTTGTTACCAAAGACACCAAGTCTTTGACAGTGACTTATCAGTCCTTCCCCTCCATACACCTCCCTTCCAATCCTCTCCAACCCAGAACACAGCACATTTTATCTTCTACTTAAAATAGTTATGCCTTGTTGTCATTTGTTCCATGCAGATTGATGATGATGTGACATTTGTAGAGTTGTTAAACAAAAGTGTACATGGTATGCAGGTTCTGGGCATCTAGCATGTTTACTCAGAAGTAGAGGCTCAAGATCTGGACTATGCCCCAGATATAAATGATAGCCAGCAACTTCAAGCAATATTAAGTTCACAACATTAAGTTTTATTGCAAAAACTTGGTGTGGAAACTATTATACAAAAAAAAAAAAACCTTGCATAATTTTGTTCAGATATATGTCAGGGACTTTTAATGTTATTATTAATTCTGTTATAAATTTCCCTGCACATGTTTATGTGATTTATGTGCATTTCTGTATTACTCACCATCGAAGCTATTTTGTCCTTCACCTGTCTCTGACTCCTCTGCAAAGATCATCTTCCTAATTCCCATTGAAGCATAGCAATAAATGGTTCACATTTGTGAGAAAAGGATAGTGGTATCACGTTCTTGACTAAAGCCAAATACGACTTTTCATATATTTGTTTATTTATTACTTCCTTTGTTTCCATTACTTAAAAGCATTTTCCTTCTCATTATTATCTTATCAGTTACTAGCTTCGAGCCCATCAAAAATAACAGTTTTAATACAATATCCTGGCAGTTCATTTTTTTTTTCAATTGGTTAATTATATCGACTTGTTATTACATAATGCTAATGGTCCTGATTTTGTAATGTTCTATATATTTCATTTGCAGTTCACATAGCGATACAGTAGTAACTTCTACTGAATTAATTACGATGGAAGACCAATAAAATTAAAAACAAATTAGGAATGCCACAAAAACTTTTGCTGTCAATGTAATATCAGTTTTATTCCTGGTCCAGGCACAATTCAGCACGATAAATCTGAAACTTCTTTCCCCCGTAATAAATAATACTTCCAGTAACATGGCGCTTATGAAAGCAGTTTAAATGGTTTGTAAAACTCATTTCAGAGCGAATTATGCTGTAACAAAATGTGTCAGTTGCGATTCTGGTCAACTTAGCCGCAACCTCCACTAATATTGCATTAGAAAATCATAGCTTTTATTACCCTCATATGAATAACGACAGGTAGCACCTATGGTGGTAGTCTGAATTTATTTTGGAAAAGCGAATATCGACCATTTTTAATTATATCTTCCCGATATGAGTACCGTACTGTGGTTAGGTTATCAGAGTATTTGACTATGATTTATTTTGATAAATGAATTTTACTTTAATGATGGAAAGTATAATATCAAAAACGGATAACGGTCATTTATCTGGGTGATACATTTCGCGATTCGTAAATTTGGTGTAAACTTTCTCTGAGTTTTTAATTAACTGCATTGTTTCTTATCTGCTGCCAAAAACATTCTTAGGTTATGTTTTAACCTAGTTATTATAATTGATACAGATAATATAACGCAAACATGGAATACTCTTCTCCTTGTATGAATCTCTGCATCTAGTTGTCGTAAATAAACAAAAAGCAACATGTAAATTTAAACGAACGTACCAATTGTAACTTTGTAATGTATGATTGCCTCACATTAATTTTCTAATATCTCTGTTCACCGCTATTTGGCTACAAGAATATCGTTGTTGAATTGCGAATTATAAATTGAAATCATTTTTAATTATATTTTTCGTGATATGAGTACCTTATTCTGGTTAGATTATCAGAATATTTGGTTAGGATTTTATTTAAATAAATGCATTTTTATATTTAAAACGGATAACTGTTATTTATTTGACTGATGCATTGCGCGATTACATACGTTTCTCTGAGTTTTTAATAAACTTCATTGTTTCTTATCGTCTGCCAAAAAAATTCTTAGGTTATGGTTTAACCTAGTTTTGATAACTGATACAGATAAAATAGCGTAAATATTGAATCCCCTTCTCCTTACATGAGTTTCTGCGCCTAACTGATACAGATAAAATAGCGTAAATATTGAATCATCTTCTCCTTATATGAATTTTTCCATCTAGCTGTAAATAATCGAAAAGCAAGATGATGGTACGAATGTAATATGGTGGTCGATGATTGGCCGTTCTCTAGCCAATAGCAGTAGCAGCTATAAACGATGCATCCAGACTCCACGTTAGCGTTTTATATAAGGGGATGGAGTTAGATTTAAGTATCAAAGGAAAAAGGAAACGGCTTTAGGCAATATGAATTACAAGGATGAATCATATTCTTTTTCTTTTTTCAGGAGACCACCCATTTGCATGTCAGTATGAGAACTGTACATCTTCCTTCAAGACGAGTTCAGATCTAAAAAGGCACCACAGAGTGCATACAGGTGAAAAGCCTTATTCATGTGACCTTTGTGGTTATCGCTGTGCTATCAAATGTAAGTAATGTAAGTTTGACTTTATAATATTCTAACAGTGTTTCCTATTTCAGGAAAGCGACTTCTTGACAATTCTGTTGTGATCATAAAAAAAAAGCTAGTCACAGACATATTACTGAACTTAATAGCAGCAATGAAAAATGCGTGTAAACTTTAATTGAATTATCAAAACTTAAGAATGATGAATTTTACTGAAACATGAATTGTATTTTATTAACAGTTTAATTACACCTTGTGCAGTATCTTTGATTTTTAAAACAGTCAGAGCAATTTGAGACTTGCAGGGCTCATGTATAGGGTAGAACTGATTGCATAAGTTTTGATTGCAAAGGAAGTTTTACCACTGTCAGCAGATAGCGTTGTCACACGACTCTCACAAACCAGACCAGCACTGCAGGGGTCATCCGTTGTCTGTAGCAGGCATATCCTGTCAAGACATGTTGAATTCTTCCCCAGGCTGCTCACCCAACTCTCAAACTGTGGTGAGGCCTCATTGCTTGCCACTTCACCAGATCAGAGTGTCTCTTCATCTGTTCTTCTCTTCCCAAAGAAAACTCTGTTCTTGTCACATTGTGACGGGGTGTATGTCACTTGGCAAATCACAGCTCTATCTGTGAAGACACTTGCCTATGGTTGGGGCAGGTGAGTGCTTTAAATGGCTCGATTCTC
This sequence comes from Vandiemenella viatica, assembly GCA_031002005.1. Taxonomy (NCBI): domain Eukaryota; kingdom Metazoa; phylum Arthropoda; class Insecta; order Orthoptera; family Morabidae; genus Vandiemenella; species Vandiemenella viatica. The sequence continues at coordinate 190,941,076 of JARYHS010009186.1, forward strand.
CTGACCATTCTCTGAGCACTCCACTTTACTAGTAATCGAAACCAGCACTTTTTTCCATCACCCGCTGCATTCTAACGGTTGTTGTTGGCTCAACTTACAGTGTTTCCATAATGTGCACAAATGGAAAGTGAACCTTAAAGCTGTTTACGATAGGCAATAAATCCATCGCAAGCCAAAGCTGGTAAAATGTTTACTCATCCACCAGATGTGTAACTCTGGGCTCACTTTGTCCTGTCAAGTAGTACTGTTAGTTTGACTCATGCCACACATGCAACATCACACAGATGCTGTACAAACACTCAGTACCTAATAACACTCAGTATTTAATAATTCATTACAATACTTTCACATTTATAAAACTGAGACAGTTTTATTAGTTCAGCAGTAAATGACTTTGTATAAATTTCTGATTGTATGTATCGCCTCATACTTTATATAGTACATGTACAACTTAAACAGTAATATTTGGGAGGAGGTATAAATTTTTTATGCATAGCAATTTGAAAATACAGTGGATTGTGAAATTTAAGTTGGATAGTATTTGTTTTCTCGTATTTGTCTGTTGGAAATAATAATAATAAAAAAAAATTCTGTCATGTTTACTGCACCAGAGTACTAATTGCTTTAAATAACACATTTGAGGAACTGAATAATAATAAAATTTGCCCTGTAGGAATATTTTGTGATCTTGCAAAAGCATTTGAATGTGTAAATCATGAATTACTTTTGAAGAAAATAGAATGCTACGGTATTTATGGAACCGCAGGTAAGTGGTTTAAATCATACATGGAAAGTCGAATGCAAAAAGTTTTTATTTTTTATTCTAAAATAAGTAAAGATGCTTCATCAGACTGGGAGAAAACAAAACATGGAATTCCACAAGGTTCTGTCCTAGGATCCCTCCTCTTTTTGTTGTACATCAATGACCTTCCTGGAAACTTATCTGACAAAGTTAAGAGTGTGTAATCATAGGTTTTCCCGGTGGATTTGATGTTTGAAGATCTCTCGGGCGTGCAGCCGGGTCATTTGGTCGTAAATGTACAAATTTTCGATGGCGTACCGTGCCATCATCTTCAGGTAGCGTCCAGTGGTCGGCGAGAGGAACGCAGTCCAGGACGCGACTGCTGGATTGCTCCGCGCGCATCGATATTTATACCCTCCGACCCCGCCCTCCCACTCCCGCCGGGACGCTCCGATGGCGGTGGAGGGGGAGGTGCGTTACCGTGCGTCGAGCAGTGTCCATCAGTCTCTACGCCACCTCCGTCGCGCACAGTGCCTCGGCTCTGGTGTTTGCGGAGCCGCTTCAGTGCTGGGTTCCAAGCCTGGCTTAGTTGGAACCCGTTGCCTTTGTTTATCAGGTTACTCCGTAGCCGGATCTCGATGGCTTCCTTGTACACACTCTCACTTCTGGGACTGTGTGTACAAGGAAGCCATTGAGATCCAGCTACGGAGTAACCTGATAAACAAAGACAACGGGTTCCAACTAAGCCAGGCTTGGAACCCAGCGCTGAAGCGGCTCCGCAAACACCAGAGCCGAGGCACTGTGCGCGACGGAGGTGGCGTAGAGACTGATGGACACTGCTCGACGCACGGTAACGCACCGCCCCCTCCACCGCCATTGGAGCGTCCCGGCGGGAGTGGGAGGGCGGGGTTGGAGGGTATAAATATCGATGCGCGCGGAGCAATCCAGCAGTCGCGTCCTGGACTGCGTTCCTCGTGCCGACCACTGGACGCTACCTGAAGATGATGGCACGGTACGCCATCGAAAATTCGTACATTTACGACCAAATGACCCGGCTGCACGCCCGAGAGATCTTCAAACATCAAAGTTAAGAGTGTTTTATTTGCAGATGAAACTAACCTGACTGTGAGAAAAACACCAAACAGCAGTATAGAATTTAATTTAAATAAAGTACTTAGTGAAATAGCAAATTGGTTTAAGGCAAATTCATAAATTAAATTTCGACAAAACACTTTATATTAGGTTGAAAACAAAAATTATGCACAGCCAGATTTACAAATAAGCTATAAAAATAACAGAATATTAGAAACAAAGAGTATAAAATTCCTTGGTATTAAAATAGAAGAGAAACTGTTGGCATGAACATATTATTTCACTACTGAAGAAGTTAAGTAGTGCCACCTTTGCAATACAAACACTTTCTCTAACAGCAGATCTAGAATTAACGAAACGATATACTCCTCATATTTTCATTCAGTGATGTCATATGGCATAATTTTTTGGGGGAACTCTTCACAAAGTAAAAAAGTTTTCATAGCACAGAAAAGAGCTATTAGGATGTTGTGTAGAGTAAAACCAAGAACTTCTTGCAGACAACTTTTTAAAAAACTCAATATTCTTACAATGACTTCTCAGTATATATATTCTCTCATGTGCTTTGTCATAGATCTTTTTAACCTGTTTACTTCTAATTCACAGGTACACAATTTCAATACAAGAAACAGAAATAACTTGCACAAAACATCTCTGTCATTAGTACAAAGAAGAGTTAATTATTCTGGTATACATCTGTTTAATAAACAGTTTGCAGATAATAAAGATATATTTAAAGAAAAACTGAGAGATTATCTTATTGGCAACTTCTTCTACTCCATTCAAGAATTTGAAAAAATTTATTAATTGTGTTCAATATGATTTTTGCAAAATTCAGTTGTAAAAATTAATGTTTATTGCTATTCTCTTTATTTGTCTTTAGAACATATAATTGTAAATAAGATAGGATAGGGAAAATAAACAGTTACCCGTCACTTACCACAGATGAAGGCAGGAGGGCGAGACACGTAAAAACACAAAACAAAAGAATTACACAATATTTCGACCTAAGTCTTATTCATGTAGGAGGCGAGACATATGGCAGGGGGAAAGATGTGGTCACATCCGAGCCCGCCACATGAATGAAGCACAGGCGGAAAATGCGTGGTAGTGGAAGAAGGGGGGGGGGGGGAAGGCTTGACCAGCGATAAAAGTGAAACAAATCAATTAGTGGAAGAAGGGGGGGGGGGGAAGGCTTGACCAGCGATAAAAGTGAAACAAATATATATGTTTCACTTTTATCGCTGGTCAAGCCTATCCCCCCCCCCCCCCTTCTTCCACTACCACGCATTTTCCGCCTGTGCTTCATTCATGTGGCGGGCTCGGATGTGACCACATCTTTCCCCCTGCCATATGTCTCGCCTCCTACATGAATAAGACTTAGGTCGAAATATTGTGTAATTCTTTTGTTTTTGTGTTTTTACGTGTCTCGCCCTCCTGCCTTCATCTGTGGTAAGTGACGGGTAACTGTTTATTTTCCCTATCCTATCTTATTTTCAGTGCCTCGCGGCAGTTTCTTTGTTTCCTTTATCCGAACATATAATTGTTTTTACTATGATTATGACTCATATTGTATGTATGTGTATTAACCATGACATGTTTCACATCCCAGAGGTCCTTCTTCAGCAGGGATCCATGAAACAAGATTGATACATATAAATAAAATATAATATAAATTAGTGCCCTGTGGGTAGCTATTATATCTTCTGGGTTTCCATTGATCTTACTGTCAACCACGTGACACCAAAACTTGTAATTTATCCAGTTGCAAGGTGACATGAAATTCACAAGATTATAATTATCAACTAAATGTTTGGTTATTTCAACATAAATGAAACTCATCAAAAAAATCAACTTTTCATTTATTCAATTACTTCTGTATGCAGATCAACCAACACATAGCAAGTGTAATTTGATGGTTATAATGAGATTTGACTCAGATTTGTAGCAGCAAAGATCTGATTACCAAATAAACCTGTTTGTCTCATACATTATACTACATGACCAATCAGACTGAGCTTACAGCTCAAGGTACATGAGAAGTTATTTACTGTCGAATGTTGTAGAAACTCTATCGCTACATCACCCAATTAGAATTGATCTTTTTCCCAAACCATAAAGATATTTAACAACCACTGGAGGCATACTTACCAATCTCTCATTTTTAGTAAGTTTTAGAACAATCTATTGATCACAAATACTTAATGAAGCTGAATAAAAGTGAACTGAACAATGAAGAAAAATCTGTAGTTGCAATTTGAATTTGATATGCTCTCTATAGAACTAAAAGATATTTAAATTATAATGGCTGCACTGGTGCATAAATATTATTAATAATGGGAGAAACATTATTACACTATTAATTATAGATTTATGAATGCATTCACAAGGATCATCAGGGAATTAGTGCCCATTTGTGCTGTGTACTGGTGTCTCAAGTAAGTTAGCTCGTTTCAGTCAGCACCCTACTTACTGTGTGCTAAGTTATGTTTCGCTATTAATGTTTTTCTCGATTCTGTGAGTGTTTAAAATGTTTAATATTATTGAGAATGCTGTCAATTGTGAATTGAGTTCTGCTGCTTGATGTCCTAATACAACAAAACAAAAAAAAAAAAGGTGACCCTGTGATATATGATTTATGGAGCCAATGCAATGGAAGAATCATCTGTTCAATAGCGGTGTCAAAATTTTAACTCTTGAAGATAGAACATCTATAATCATCTATCTGCCACTAGAATTGACTTGCTGAATTCACTAGACAAATTTATAAATAATGAGCAATGTATCAAACTAGATGGTATCAGTAAACAATTTTTATATGTTTCATATACCATTCTTCTTGAAATTGTCATAGATCATTTGAAGTACGCAAAAATTTCTGCTCAATGAACAGTTAGCAGAAGAATATGAGTGGTACAAAAACTCATTACCTTAAACGAAAACTGTTTAATTTTACATGGTGCCTATGTAGAAAAGTAATGTGAAATAATTTTAAAAAGATCATTACTGTATGTTTTTTTTTTTTTTTAATTCTAAAAGGGAAACAATTCCCAGATGACCCTTATATGTGACAGTCTTCTGCACCTACTGTACAGATAATTCTTCCTGTTTCCTATTTCTATTTGTAAAAATCAAAATCTGATACTATTTGAACATACCTTGTATATTTACTACGCAGCATGTTGTCAGTATAGTGTCTATAATCACCAATGAAGTATTACATTAAAAGTCATTTCACAGAGTTCATTGAGTTACAATAGTTAGAATGTTCCAAATACGCATTATATTTTGTTGTAAGTTATGTATAGCTGAAATCTTGCCATAAATTTATAGTTATCGTATATTCGATGGCATAGTGCGATGATTCAAATCCTGACACAAGTCAACACAAGATGTTACTCAGGATGTATATGCTCGAATGTTTAATAAATCTACAATATTACAGGCGAGACGTTTTACGAATTTTCTCTATTTTTCAAAAGAAAACTTTAAATGAAAAACCTCAGGTGCATTTTATTTGCAAAAAACACTTCCAAAATATACATTACTTTTTACAAATGATTACTGAGGCACATTAGGCAACATAATTATACTATGTTCGCTCTCATCTGGCGCATCAAGGCCATGTGCCCCTCGCCCCGCGCCTCACCTCACCACCCCCTCCAGATGCCTTCCCCTCCGAGCAGACCGCTGCCTACAGGCATTGTCGTTTGTCGCAGTATTCTGTTTATTCAGATACACCGTTATAAAATGCTGTAAGTTAAATGGCGTCAGATAGTTGTTACATTAGGCGACAGTCAAAAACAATTATTTTTTATGTGTACAATTTTTTAAGACATTAGAAAACTCTGAAGAGAAAGTTAATATATTTTCTAGGGAACCGCTAAAAATGACGGCAGAGGCGTGTGGAGTATCGTTACGAACACTGCAGCGTGTATGTAGCGAAGCCCAGCTGAGTGTACCAGGGCCATCCTTTTCTTCTCCAAAGAAAAACATTCACCGAGATAAACTGGTCACGGAGATGGATGACTTTCAGAAAGATGTCACACAATGTTCCGTTCTAGATTTTATGACCCTACCTTACGAAAATTGAGGGAGGTACTGAAAGAGAAAATTAACTACACTGGAGGCGTATAAATTATTAAAAGCACTCGACTTCATATACAGATAATGTAACGACGGTAGACGTTTTCTGATGGAAAGGACAGACATTATTGCAACAAGGGCCCCATTTTTAAGAAAAATGCACGATTTAAGAAAGGAACATCATCTTTGACCTGTCATCTACCTTGACGAGACGTGGGTAAATAAAAACCACACAAGAAAGTTATTTGGCAACGCACTAAACGCAATGGTGGTCTCATCAATGATTTCTGTAAACAGAAACTATCGCTTCGAGTAAATATCATTTTCATTTCAAAATTTAAATGACGTGTTTAGAGAATTAAATTCCTCTGGGAAAGACATCTAAAAATTGGATTTAATCGTCAAAATGTCTTGCACAACTTTTAAAACTAAAAATAATGATTGGAAGCAGTAAGTTTTATTCATTGATATGTAAATAATTTTTATATTTATTAACATATGAAATTCTAATTGGTAAAAACAAAATTTCTATGACATACAATTCACTCATTTTTGTCACGGCAAATAGTTAAAATGTTCGATTTTACTGAAGAAATCATCAAATTTGATACAACATATTGTACCACATATGTCATGATGACGTTTGTGCATGCGCGGCAGCTGTTTCCCCTTCGCCTGTAGGGGAGGGGGCAACGGAGTGGGGATAGAGCAGAGTGACCTTGATCCGCCTTTCCTGTCTGAACATAGTATAGTATAGTATCCTCATAGAAATGTTCCAAGTAATTCTTGACACAAACAAAAGGGTTGCTACTAGTTCCAAGAACACCAAACAATGGCCCCGTACTATTCCTATAACTATGCAGGTGTGAAAACAACTACCAATAGGCAAATTGTCGCTAGAACATGTGTTCCATCAGAGTTAAATTAAAAAATTGTTGGTCGTTAGATTTCCTAGGAGTATAAAATAGTTTGTTGGTAATTCTCCTTACTTTATCTAAGAATTTGCAAATAATGTATAATTTTATCTCTTTTGACGTTTTAAAAAGTAGTTGTAAATTTCAAAATTAAAAGCTACTAGTTATTTGAGCCATATGTTTGTTTATAATTTGTAATAATTTGCACTGTGATTATGTATAATCTGTATGCGTCACTAACTGAAATGATTATTATTAAAAAATGCTTCGAGGCAATACAGAAAAAAAGTGTAGTGAAAGTAAATTCATCACCCGTGAAGGCAAGAGGACAGTGACAATACAAAAAAAAAAAGAGTTAAATTAAAAAATTGTTGGTCGTTAGATTTCCTAGGAGTATAAAATAGTTTGTTGGTAATTCTCCTTACTTTATCTAAGAATTTGCAAATAATGTATAATTTTATCTCTTTTGACGTTTTAAAAAGTAGTTGTAAATTTCAAAATTAAAAGCTACTAGTTATTTGAGCCATATGTTTGTTTATAATTTGTAATAATTTGCACTGTGATTATGTATAATCTGTATGCGTCACTAACTGCAATGATTATTATTAAAAAATGCTTCGAGGCAATACAGAAAAAAAGTGTAGTGAAAGTAAATTCATCACCCGTGAAGGCAAGAGGACAGTGACAATACAAAAAAAAAAAAAAATTGATTCCAATTTGCAATAATTTTGGAAGCCTTTGAGGTCTTACAGGAGACAAATGAGACTTTCAGAAACAGTACCACTGTACACAAGTCATCTCACTACTTGAATTAAGTAAAAGTTGACTGTTGATGACAAGATCAAGGCACTGTGAAAGAGCACAATTTGAACAATCAATTACTTTGGAAAATTCTTGTTCGGAATGGTGATAAGTAGGTCTCTTAAAGTGATTTGTAACTGTATTGGGTTTATCTGCAGAGTATTACTAATGGGATACATGGTTTCAAAATATGTTAGTAAGGTAGTTCGCATCTATGGTGGTCAGAAGGCTTAGTTGTTTTTGGAAAGACTGATAGCTCTAAAGATGAAGTAGTACTTTTGGAAACTGAAATAGGAATACAGTGGATGGTTTAGGATATTGGTTTGTCTCTGAGCATTCATTATGATTGACAGTCAACAGTTGTTCAGCAGTGTAGCCTGAATGTGACCTAGTGTATTGGAAGCAGGTGAGCTGATGAAAGAGGTATATTGTATTTACAATAATAGGCTAGTTTTTGCATCGAAGTAGATGCCAGCATAAAATTTGCATTGTGCCACTACAACATACTTGAGTTCTACCACTCCCACAAAGTCTGTCATAAAAGAAGCTATTGAAGCTATTGGAATAAGGCCCAATGATGACACCTTTACCAAAATTACAGGACTTTTTCTGAATGATACATAAAAACTGGCACTTTCAATCCTCAGACAAGAGTGGAGCAACTTGAAAGCTGGCAGCAGTAACGAAGCCAGTACGAGCATGGCTGCGTTGCTCGATGGGACAGCTCTTCTACAGAGCCACAATGCCCATTGGCTGGTGGTTGGTATATGTTATATAAGCCAATCTGTCCGCTGATGACTGACATTGAATTTCTAGATTCTCAATAGCAATATATGTTTAACAGACTTAATATTTATTACCCAAATGAATAATAACATTATGCCTGTTGATAACCTGCCCCACAGGCTGAAAATGGCTGTCCTTCATAGGTGACATGCTTTAATAGGAATATGTCCAACATGTTTGGTTCCAATTTTAGTTAGCTCTATCTACTTGCCTAAAATTTCCTGCCCCAATCAAGACATCTGAAAACCTTGTATTATTAATACTGTTTTTTTTTTTTAAGGATGGTGAATATTTGCCCTACCTATTTAGTTACTTGATCCTGCAGTTGCAGAATAAAATTGATCACCAGGTGCTTTATGCTTTCACTAAAGTCTTCTTAACTCCTGAGATTTATCTTGCTACGTCGAGTGCACACTTGCTACAGTTAAGAATTCAGTGAATACATTTAACTTAAATTTTTATGAAATTGTTGAAGTTGTGTGTTACATCAGACAGCAGTTTCCATGAGATTTTCTGATACATATTGCAATAATAGAAATGTAGAAACATGATGAATTACTTCATCTTGAATGCATACTATCACAAGCTCACTACATCTTGCAAATAAAACCAACTTCGTATACCGCCACGCAGAAATCCTTTGGAATGATTGGATAATACAGAACATAACAGGAATTCCACAGAATTTCATAAAAATAACCAGAATCTCAGTAAATAGTATAAGCCAATATATGAATGTAAAACATTTACTTATTAACAATGTAGCATTCATAAAACTGACTGAAACAAAATTTAAATAATTTTAAACATTTACAGAAAATGTTTAAAAGATTTTAAAAGCAATTTGAATGGAATAAAAAATTTGCTCAAGTTGAAAATCAATTGAAATGTGTTTATTATTTTGGTTTCCTTTCATAATTGATTAAATGATTTAAGTATAATCAGTCAGAAAACCAGATTTTGTGTTGCAAGGTCTCAATCAAAATTTTAGCCAGCCAAACTAGAAATACATTAGGTGTTGCCATAAACTATGCAGGAAAAGGTGGTCTCTGGTCTGCTTTACAGTGCTTTCACTCAATGGATCCCCAGGTCTTCAGTTCTTATGTGCCACCTTTGAATTCTTGCATTATATTGTATATCTGCAAGTACCTCACCATACATCCTAAAAACTGCCACTTTTTTAGCTGCCGTCTCACGAAGGAGGATATTTGGCAGCAAGGCAATACTTCACTTCAGGTGTTGGACATCTTGTGACTAACAGCTTGTCTCAATGAGAGTCAAATCCACTTTTTTGGTGTGGTAAAAACTGCACCATACTGGCCATGACTGTTCAGCTTCAGGTTATCACAATATTAATTTAATTGCAATGGAGTACACACTCTGGTGACAATTTCCCTACACTCATTCCCCCCCCCCTTTTCCTGTACCCTCCTACTTTTGCCCTATACAAATTTAAACTTTAAATTGTTTCAACACTTTTAGTAAATTATTCATCAGTTCTCATGGTAACTTATTCCAATCCCTGACACCCTTAACCTGTGAAAGAAATCTTCCCACGCCCTTGTGCCTGAAATCGTGTGGCAGTTTTTGGTCATCGTCATCTCTTCCCTTCCATTCATTACTTTTAATTCTTACACCAATATCTTTCCACGCCAAATCTCCAATATACGCTTTGTACACTCCCATGTCTCTCTTCACCCTCCTCCTGTCTTCCAATGAATCCTATTCCAGCACTTTTATCATATTGATTACTGATTCTGCTCTGCAGTAATTTCCAGCGCCCTTCTTTGCACCTCGTCCAACAATGCAGAGGTAAACATCTTCACTGTGACTAGTTGAGCTCCCTGTGTTATGCATAATGCTTTTTATACTAGCCACCTTCTGATTGAACTTCTTTCTATGGTCTCAAAAGTGCTTCCTCCTCCAGAGATTTCATAGTCATCAGCATAAATAAAACCTGTTCTGAAGCCAATTGACTGATAGCTCATATAAGTGTTGAACAACGATGCTACAAGCACACTTCTCTGGAGAAATCAGTTTCTTTGCTTTCTACATTTGCTTCTCGACCCCTGGATTTCAACAAATATTCTGTGGTTTTAAATCAGGTTTTTGTATGACACTTGTATGATGATAGTCCTTTGTTATGTTGTACATCATCTCCAGGAGAAGACAATAAATTATAGCAGCAGCATAAGCTTTTCATAAACATGTTCTGTGTGCAGAATCAGTTTTAGTACTTGTGATATACATCTTTTTCCTTTCCTAAAAGCAGTATTTTGTTGAAAAAGAACTATAGGTGACATCCACAATCTATGCAAGTCTCTGGAATTTGACAAATGTTTTGTTATTTACATGGTTTTAATGTAATTATGATCTTCACTTTTCTCCAGAATTTAAGAATTTCACAAGACCTAAAACAGTTGCTTATCAGTTCTATCACTCATATCATTATGAATGAACCAAATTTCTTGACCCTGTACCCTCATATGTCATATATATCACATGCATCACCATTTTTATATTTAGTGAGAGCCATTTCTAGATCCAATAATGTGTAATATTCAGCTAAACCATTACTTTAATTCTCTGGTTGTTTAAGTGTTATTTTCTTCTCTTGTTTGTTGGTAAATGTACCTTTTGCCATTTAGCAGAAGCTGATATGTTGTTTGATCTGTATTTGTATCATTGTGTTAGCTTGGGTATCAAATACAGGAGTTGGAGGGGGTGCAAAAAAGGGCTGCTAAATTTGTCTCTGGAAATGACTGTAGGTCACAGTCAGTAACTGATATGGTATAGGAGATGGATTGGATTCATTTGAAGTCAGGAGGAGGGTGAAGAGAGTGGTGTAATTGGTGATGAGGCATTGAAAGTTATTGTTGGAAGAATTAAGAAAGGTTTATGGAAGGGAAAATATCACCATGATTTCAAGCTGGCTGGAACTCAATTTCAGGCATAAAGTGGTTGGAAAATTTCTTTTGCAGGTAAGGGAGCAATGTTGCCACCTTAGCAATTTTGTCACTAGATTTAGTGAATTCTGAAGTCCGACAGCGATATTCTTAAATGTGTCATTGCTAAAAATTTATTTGGTGATTTTTAGTGATATTCAACATTGCAGTTTCTAAAAATATACTCGCTTCCTTTCAACTACATTATTTGGAGGAAAATGTGTCTTTTGAGTGTGGAAAATACTCTTCGTGAGTGCAAAGATAACAAAATAATAGATCTTGCCTCAGAACTCAGATTTGATGACGAAAAAATTGACATACCCCTACAGCAATGACATGGCATTAATTATGTTCAATGGAACGCTACAAACAATGCCATTGAATTTTGGGCTGAAGTTCGAAAATACAAGAATGCTGCTGGAATAAATACTGTTTTGGAGTTATCTGATTTAGCCATATCCGCTTTATCACTTCCTCACTTGAATACCGCAGTAGACAGGATTTTCAGTACAATGAACATTGTGAAAAACAAATTGAGAGATAGGATGGCTGTAAATACTCTTAATAGCATTCTTTTTATAATGTATCTGTTAAAAATTGTATAAAGAACTTCAGTTTCGAGCTTCCAGCTGATTTGATTGCTGCAATTGGTAAAGATTCTAAATATTCTTTTAAAACTAAGACAGACGATTTATCTCATCCTTACGCATTTGCAAGTTCTGCAACTCGAACGGGAGCAAGATGATGAAGAATAAATACCGATTGAAGAATTTGATATTGATTTTTAATACAATATTATGTTCAATTTAATGAAAATACTAATTATTAAAATATTTTTATATTACCTACATTACCATTTTCGTTTATTTTATTTAGCGATTTCTAGCAAATCTTTTAGTTCTAAATATCCCGTAATCTAGTGAGTTTTTTAGACCAGGTCTAGCGACATTTGTTTTCATAAGATGGCAACACTGTAAGGGAGTCAGGGATTGGAACAAATTACCAAGGAAAATTAAGTCATAATAGATACAATTAATTTGCCGATAAGATAATCTCTCAGTTTTCTTTAAATACATCTGTATTATGTACAAACTAATGTTTACTTCTAGGGCATTTATGAAACAGATGTGTTACAAAATAATTAATTAATTTTTGTAGCAATATCAATGACATTTGTACAATTTATTTTTGTTTCTTGTATTATAGTTGTGTAACTGTGAATGTACTGTAAACATGTTAAAAAGTTTTATAGTAAAGCACATAAGAGAATGTATTTACTGAGAAGTTATTTTAAGATTACTGTACTTTTCAAAGAGTTATCTGAAAGAAGTTCTTGATTTTACACTACACGGCATGATAATAACTCTTTTTTTTTTTTTTTTGAGCCATGAAAACTTTTTTATTGTGTAAATAATAAAGGAAAGAGAAATGGTCCATTTCTCTACTACTCGAAGAAGGTTAATACCGAAATATTGTATATTTGTTTGTCCAGGGGCGTAGCTACTATAGGGCTAGGCAGTGCAGTGCACCGGGGCCCCTACACTCAGGGGGCCCCCAAGCATACCTCAAGGGGCCCCAAAGCGCATCTCTTGGGGCCAAGCGCAGTTTAGAGGGCCCACGAGCCCTCTCGGCAAACTGGCGACCTTTTTTTTTTAGCTCTACCGTCGTCTAAAGGGGCCCCTGAAACACAGGAAGACCCCCACTAAGGGCCCTCGCTGCTCAGGGGGGCCCCCAACCATTGCTCACGGGGCCCCTAAGGGCAACTCAAGGGCCCCCATCCTCAGCTCAGGGGGCCTATACCAGCACACGAAGCAAAAAAAAGGTCGCCCGTCTGGCCTGAGGGCCCAAAATAAATTTTTTGCACCGGGGCCCTTGTTGACCTAGCTACACCACTGTGTTTGTCCGCCTTTCGTGTTTTCTCTCATCGTAGCTATCAACATTTATATGTGATGGGTTAATTTCCCTTTCCTTTATTACTTATATTGCCTAGAAGTCGCTTCTATTTCCTCAGTTTCATCATTTTTATTTTATAAAGAATTTACCCCAAAAAATGTTACATATGACATGATTGAATGAAAATAAGGAGCATAGATATTTCAGGTCATTGCAGTTGCTTGTTAAAATAATTTTTTTTTTTTTTTTTATATAAGTATTCAGCTGTTGTTTATTCTCAGATGCTTCTCACATCCTGTATCTTCAGCACATACACCTCAAAATGGAAATATAAATAAAAAACAATGTATACTGAATATGCCTTAATAAGAGGCAAAACACATGCAACAATAAGTAAGATCCCACAACAATTGCATTGATGTACTTATTAAATAATAGTTTATTATTTGAAAATATAAAGAGTACATCTGTTTTGTTGACGCTAGATCTGCTATTCAAGAGAGTGCTCTTTTAGCAAAGGTGGCACCTCTTAACTCCTTCTAATGTGATATGTTCTTGCAAACTGACTGATTCAATACCAACATTTTGTTATTTTTGTGATATATATCTAAATCTTACAAATCATAATTTTTTGTTTTAAATTTAAAGTAATGTATTTTATCAAAATTGGATTTGAATGAATTTGCAAGTTATGTTTGCTGCTCCAATGAGCTCCTCATTTGCAGATAGTTCCAGATTATTGTTTGGTGTTTACTATCAGATCAGAATTATCTGCAAATAAAATGCTCCTAGCCTTATCATTTAATTTCCAGGAAGGATGTATAATAAAAAAAGAAGGTAAGCCTACTACTGTGTCTTGTGGAATACCGTGCTACATTTTCTCCCTTTCCAATAAAATATCTTCACTGGAGGGTTTTTTTATATTTTTTTAATTTTTTTTTTTTTTTTTTTTTTTTTTTTTTTTTTTTTTTTTTTTTACGGTAGCTGAATATGTAGGCACCAGGTTTCATCCTCTCCTTTCCCTTTTCTCTCATCCACAATACAAACATCACTCTACACTGAACACACACACATACACATTATTACAATCCACATTGACAATAACACTTACAACACATGTGTAAAGGCACCAGGAAACTACCCCAGTTTATCTTCACAGACATTGCCACAATGGGGTAAAGGTAATGGCCTATGCTCGAACACAGGCAATGCATTCATGAGAGGAAGTGCTGCATCACTTTGTGGACAAACTTTATTAATTTGATCAATTTTGATTGTCATTTATATATTGCAACCTATATAATACCCATAAACCGAAAACATTTCTTGTTTCGAATGCTGAGTATGCTAGGCAAGTTTGACATATGATGATTGGCTGTTGTGCTAGATTTGTTAAAGTGGAAATTTTATGCAGGTTTATCAGATGGAGGCTTCTGGTAATTCTTTTTTTGCTGCATGCCTTAAAACCTCTACTGAACACTGTCCTTTTAAAAATTCATTAAGCATTAGTTTACTTAGGACTGAAATGATGTGCCATAATAGCAGATAATTTTAAACATGAAGTATTTTTACAGCAAATAGTTCATGTTGATTATCAAGCTGAGTTACAATTATGGTCTGTCCAAGTGGAATCTGGTTGCTGACTGCACCTGATCTTTTACAAGTTTCCGCACTGGATGTATGATGAGCTCTGTAAATTTTAACTATTCATTTTTTGTGTCATATTCAGATATTTCTAGACATTTCATATACAATTAAAATTTCAGAAAACTGTGGCATATTTTATTGACATAAACTTTCATTGTTTTCCTCGCACTTAATTGCGGATATAAAATTGAAAGTTTGACTAAGTACTTTTGATAAAAGTCCACAATCCCACGGTTTATGAAAAAGAGTATTCCAAAAATTGTATCTCCATGGGAGAAATTTCCAAACTGTACTTGTAAGCTAAGAAAGTCAAAATTTTGTAAATAGAAATTAAAACCAGAAATTGCTGTCAGGTAAATTAACTTCAAAGCACAATTGTGCATTTCACTTAGAAAGAGGGCATACTATGAAGTTGTTCAGTAACTAACAACCCTGATAACTTTTGGAGACTTTTACTGGAATTTAGACCAAAAATGTTGTAATTTTACATTCACCATTTAAACATTTGATTCAAATAGATCATGTGCAAAAGCTGTATCCAGAATTAGAATTTAACAAAAGAAAATTTTTAGATGCACTACATGGATAAAAAAAACTACTATAAACCCATTATTAGTAAAGCAACTAAGGCCTTAACATCAACATGGGTAAAATTTTTTGCAATGTGCTTTTTGAAAGTGGAAAACTTTTGCTAGAATTTAATTATACTTTCCTTCTATAATTTGTAAATATTATATTGGAAAAGGGTAATAAGTATAAAATCAATGCTGTGACATGATGTGGCTCACACTGTGAAGTATTGAAAAGGGGATTTTATTCCAATCCAATATATTTAAATTTGTTTGGACAGAACAGATACTTTTTTTTTTACTGTTCCTTAGCTTAGAATTTAGTATTTATATATTTCATTTGGCAACAGTTGATATAATTCATAACAAATGTACTGATTTAAAGATAGAAAGTGCACTAAAATTTATTTCAAGAATGCCGATGTTTGGAGCATTGCAACATAAAAAATGGGAGAAATACAGTAAGTAAACAATATTTTGAGTGACTCATCATCCTTGTGGGGGAATAGTTGAATTACATTTAGTTACTATATTGTTACTTACATCAAAATATTGAAATTCATTTAAATGGAAAAGAAAGGGAAAATACACCCAACACTCACCAAAGTTAAAGGGAGGAGGGTGGCAGCAACACAGCACAACACACAAAAAAAGAAAAAACAATATTTCTGGTGAAAATCCCCTTTTTCAAGTTAACAAAGAGGTGGCTGGTCTTACACAAGACTTGCTTTGAACGCAGCCACTGATAGAACGCAACAAACCAACGGAGGTGGTGGGGGTAGCAATGATAATATAACCGCGAGTATACGAAAGATTAAAATGATAAAAAAAATAATATAATAGTTATTAAAAATATAAATAAAAAAAATATAATTGAAAATAAAAAATAAAAAAAATAAATAAATAAATAAATATGAAACTATTGAACTATTGTACTAGCCAGTGGTGGGTGTATAGGGTGAGGATGGAAGATGTTAACAGAAATTAAGGCCTGGGGGATGTCTAGTTTGATGGATGTGTTGATATGCCAATTCCCACCTGCGGAGTTCAGATTGGGAGGTAGTGTCTGGAAGTACTCTAATGGCTCTTACTGTGAAGCAGTTATTAAGGTCACGGGTATTGTGAGTACTGGCATGGTGAGCAACGGGGAGGTCCAAGTTTTGGGAGTAACCTGTCTGTCTGTGACCATTCATTCTGATGGATAATGAGTTTGAGGTCAGGCCAATGTAGGAACTTGGACAGTGGAGGCAGGTGAGCTGGTAAATGAGATGGGTGGTTGTACAGGTGGCATGACCTATTATGGGGTAGGTTTCACCAGTAGTAGGATTGCTATAGGTAGTGGTAGGTGGATGCATACCACAAGTTTTGCAACGGGGTCTCTTACAAGGGAAGGACCCAAACGGTGGTTTAGGAGCATCAGAGGCTTGATATTTATGTACAAGAATGTTTTTTAGATTAGGCGGTCTGCTGAAGGTGACTCGGGGTATGCTGGGAAGGATAGTGGGAAGAATGCGGCGCATTTCAGGAAAGGATCTAAGAAAGTCATAGCCCAGACGAAGAATTTTGTTTAGCAATTCCAGGCCAGGGAAAAACTGGGTGAGAAAAACAGGGTTCTTGTTGGCTTTAGGTTGTTTGTGTCGGTGTGGAGGACAGTCCCTGACCCTTGATACTTGGTTTTGAATTAGTTCTGGAGGCAAACGCATATGCTCTGATCACGAGTCCTTTACCCTCTACACCAACAATCTGACCCAGGCACTCGTAAACCGCAATTATCCTCCAGAACTAATTCAAAACCAAGTATCAAGGGTCAGGGACTGTCCTCCACACTGACACAAACAACCTAAAGCCAACAAGAACCCTGTTTTTCTCACCCAGTTTTTCCCTGGCCTGGAATCGCTAAACAAAATTCTTCGTCTGGGCTATGACTTTCTTAGATCCTTTCCTGAAATGCGCCGCATTCTTCCCACTATCCTTCCCACCACACCCCGAGTCACCTTCAGCAGACCGCCTAATCTAAAAAACATTCTTGTACATAAATATCAAGCCTCTGATGCTCCTAAACCACCGTTTGGATCCTTCCCTTGTAAGAGACCCCGTTGCAAAACTTGTGGTATGCATCCACCTACCACTACCTATAGCAATCCTACTACTGGTGTAACCTACCCCATAATAGGTCATGCCACCTGTACAACCACCCATCTCATTTACCAGCTCACCTGCCTCCACTGTCCAAGTTCCTACATTGGCCTGACCTCAAACTCATTATCCATCAGAATGAATGGTCACAGACAGACAGTTTACTCCCAAAACTTGGACCTCCCCGTTGCTCACCATGCCAGTACTCACAATACCCGTGACCTTAATAACTGCTTCACAGTAAGAGCCATTAGAGTACTTCCAGACACTACCTCCCAATCTGAACTCCGCAGGTGGGAATTGGCATATCAACACGTCCTTCAAACTAGACATCCCCCAGGCCTTAATTTCCGTTAACATCTTCCATCCTCACCCTATACACCCACCACTGGCTAGTACAATAGATCAATAGTTTCATATTTATTTATTTATTTTTATTTTATTTTTTATTTTTTTTATTTTCAATTAATTTTTTTATTTATATTTTTAATAACTATTATATTTTTTTATCATTTTAATCTTTCGTATACTCGCGGTTATATTATCGTTGCTGCCCCCACCACCTCCGTCGGTTTGTTGCGTTCTATCAGTGGCTGCGTCCAAAGCAAGTCTTGCGCAAGACCAGCCACCTCTCTGTTAACTTGAAAAAGGGTATTTTCACCTGAAATATTGTTTTTTCTTTGTTTGTGTGTTGTGCTGTGTTGCTGCCGCCCTCCTCCCTTCAACTTTGGTGAGTGTTGGGTGTATTTTCCCTTTCTTTTCCATGTAAATATTGCCTCGCGGCATTTCTTTCCTTTCATTGTTACCGAAATTCATTTAAAATTAGAAATAGCTGTTAGTTGACTTAATCAGTTACAGAAAGTTTAATTTGGGGATATGAGGATGTTTGCATTAAAAATCACATTTCTTTTCCACTTAGCCTATTTTTTGTACTTGGAATATGTGTTTCATTTTTATGATTTCGTACCATCTGAGTCATCATCATCATCAGATGTATTTGCCAGCCTGGCAAGCCCAACTGTTTATAAGTCTTCAGCCTCATATATTTGTGTTTTGTTTTCTGTGGTGAAACTCTGATGGTATGCATTCCCCTAAGGCAAGCAAGGAAAAAGCCCAAAGCCAAAGAGAGCAGAAGTCATGTTCAAAGGGAATTTTTTAAAAATTGTGTTTTTCTGTCTTGTGTTGTGCTGTCATCTCGCGGTTGAATTTCATTTTGCTCTCTTTGAGGTGGCGGAGGGGAGGAGAGTGTATTTGTGCCTATATTTTTACGGATATTGGATGTTTGGTGAAATTGTATGGATTTAACTAGTTTCATTGTTGTATTGAGTGCCTTGTTTTATGCACCTTTGAGTGCCTTGTGTGTGAAATTCTCTGAAACAAAACTCTTACAGACTTTACCATTTATCCATTCCTCTGCCAGTTCATACATTTGTCACATCCTCTGAACTCTTTAATTCAGAAATTTCTAATTGTGTACTATTTTATGTCTTACTGACCTTTACATGGTTAGAGAATAAAATTTTGAAAAATCACAGGGGAGCTGAAGAAGAGATTTCCTTTAGATAATCATCATGTCTATCAAATGAAAGCTGGCAACCAGCCAATCAACTCTCAAAATGTTTGTATTTTCCTTTTTATTCCATGATTTGTCAAAGCTTTTCACAATAAAAGAAACTTTTAAAAATACCACCCCTCCCGCAACCTTGTTGTTTCAATATTTCCAGTGATATGTAGCCTACTAAAGGTTGCAATCTTTGTGGAGTTTATGGTTCCAGCAAAATTACTAAATAAGTTGTTTTATAAAATTTGGTGCTTCAGTAGAGAATTTTTTCAGAAAAGTATATGAATCATTCAATTAAATAAATTATATGTTATACGTTGTTTTTTTTAAAAAAAAAAAAAAAATCAATATTTTTCTGAGACCTGCATTAATTTTTAACTGAATTTTTAAAGACAATTTTGCAAAATGTATCATTAACTCTTTTTAAAAATCATTTGTTATGATTTTTTTAAAGTAAGTTTTTCCTTGATTTTAATGAATACAGTTTAATACACAGTATATATATGGATCCTACTGTTCGCAAGAGCTGTTCACACTTGATAATGTTAGTTTATTGTACTATGTGAATATTGCTAATTACTAAGCCCCGGATTCTTAGGTTCGAACCTATTTTGTTCCCAACCTAATATTCTCGAAATTTTAATTTTATTTTTGTCTTTTGTACAAAACTAATAATATTCATAAATTTAATCAACCTAAAAGTTCCTAATTTTTATGTTATGACCTAAAATATCCTAATTCGATTTTTAGAACCTAAAAGGACCTATTTCGATGTATTGATCCAGTCCGACTGTAATTTAGTTACTTAAATAAAACAAATGACCGACCGAATTAGCTCAGTGGTACGGGCAGTGGGCGAGTAATTTGGACTTGGGAGACGCCCTGGATTCGAACTCCACCATCAGCTGTTCTGAAATCGTATTCCGTGGTTTTCCTTTTTCCCTCCAGGCAAATTCCGGAACAGTGCCTTATTGATAGGTTACGGCTGTTTCCTCTTCCCCTTCCTTCTCAGAAATTTCGTTTTCTTCTTCTACATCTATCCAAGTTAATGTCACCCGGGCGATCCGGCCAGTCACCATCCCTAGCTGTGTCTATTACTACGTGAATTCTAAGATCCAAGACACTGCAAATGTGAGCGGTATAGGAATGATCCCTCGCAGAGTCTGAGGGTGAAGCCGAACATGGAGGGTAAACGGACTACGTTTAGGTGTAAGACAAATGGATTTACTTTAAAATTGGAATAAATATTCACCAAAATATAAAATGATGTGTTTTAACCTCATTGTTGACGGTAGCATTGAGAAAAGCTGTAACAATACGGTGCAAAACTTCACATTATTACAAAGGGTTACATTCAGTTGAAACAAATCTACAAAGTAAGTTTTAAACATAGCATTTTAAATGTTAAAAATCTCAGGAACGCAAACACTTTCTGAGAAATTAACTGCTGTATACCGTCATCTTTCAGTGGTAACACGGAAATAAAAACATTGTGTATGCCTACATACTTTTAGTTCCTTCATTAAAAGCTATCATGGCTAAACAGAAATCCTCAAGAAGTAGTCTCCTGCGAGAGTGGACAGGAACAGATAAGAACTTTCCTACAGATCGGAAAATTATATATTACCAAGTATGTGTAAAACCAGTAAGATTAATTTGTTTTATATTATTATTATTATTTTCGTATGTTCCCATAATGGAGAACGATAAGCAATCCTGACTGGATGCGTTCAGTTCCTCTTTGGGATGTTCTTCTGTCGGACCAATATTATTTCATTCTTTCACTGACGGTTTTCTTTTCTTCGACAGTCCAGATGCGTTTTGATTTTCCATTTTTCGTCTCTGAAATAACTTCCCACGAGTTCACCTTCTTATTTAAAACCTCTCGATCTGTTTAAATATGTTTATCTTTTATAATTTTAAAAAATAAATTAGATTTGATTTGTTTTCATTTCTAAAGTAACATAATGTGGTAGAATGTGCTGAATGAAATTTTATAATATTAACTGACAGTCGTGGATCCATAAAAAAAGCTCTGCTTACCCGACTCAAGCGCCCACCCCCCCAAACGAAATCCGCTCAAGCCTTCCCCAAACCAAAATCCACTCAGCCCCCCCCCCAAACCAAAATCCTGGAACCGCCACTGTTAACTGGGTATTATCCGGAGTGTAATATCCAGGTGGACTATTTTTATTTTTGCCTTGTATATAGGTGCCTGCAGAAAAACGATCCCACGTACTACAGTATCAGAATTCAGCAACTCATTTGGCAAATGTTACCAGGAGAAATGCTTCCAAACAGAAGAAGAGTTTCATTATGAGTCCATTGCTGGGTACAGAAGATTCGTTTAACCTGCGTCTATGTGAACCTCTCACTGCCAGTTGCAACCCTCCAGAATGCAGTCCTGAAAACCTTGTTGGATGAATTTTGTAACAGAAAAATACCAGATGAATCCACTTTAAGAAAGAATTACTTGCCTCAGCTGTATGAGAAAACCATTGAAGAAATACGGGTGGACATTGCTGACCAGTTCATCTGGTTAAGTGTAGATGAGACGACAGATGTCAGTGGCAGATACATAGCCAGTGTTGTTGTAGGCAAGCTCTCGTGTGAGGAACCTAGTATACCCAATGTCAATATGTGTAGAGAACTTCCAATGAAAACCACTCTACTGCAGCAGTTGCTGTAAGGAATGCTTTAAAAGTGTTGTGGCCTGATACAGAACACAAGGAAAAGTTTCATTTGTTGGTGACAGGCAGTGCAGCTTATATGACAAAAGCAGGGGAGTGTTTGAAGGCATTCCATCCCCGAATGGCGCATGTCATCTGCCTAGCTCATGGCTCCACTGGATAGCTGAAAAAATTCGGGAACAGCACCCTGTAGTTAACGAGATAATTTCTTCAGTGAAGAAAATATTCCTGAAAGCGCCAGGTCGAGTAGTTACTTTCAGGGAAAAGCTTCCATCAATACCCCTCCCTCCCGAGCCAGTAGTGACACGATGGGGGACCTAGCTCTCAGCCGCAATATATTATGCAGAAAACTGTGAGAGCATCACAGAGGTCATCGATGCATTAGATGAAAACGAAGTTATTGCTATAGTAAATGCAAAGCAAGCGTTGCACTGTACAGACAAATTTTTACAACCTAGATATTTCAATCAAGAAGTTGGAAGGAGGCACTCTACCGTTGACCGAAGCACTTCAAATCATCCATTACGTAAGGGCCAAAGTGGCTCATGGACCAGTTAGCGTGTCTGTAACTAAGAAGCTGGAAATTGTTCAGCACACAGTTCAGGACTTTAAGAGGGTGGAACAAATAGGCCATGTTGTCTCTCGATTAAAGGAACAAGAAATACTGCTAAGAGGATGGAACAAATAGGCCATGTTGTCTCTCGATTAAAGGAACAAGAAATACTGCCTTGGAATCCTAAGGAAATTTCTGATATGAAGTTCACGCCTTTTAACTCATGTGACATGGAGCATAGTTTATACGCATTCAAGAGAATTTTAACGGAAGAAAGAAGAGGGTTTACTCTTGAAAATCTGTCAGAATATTTTATTGTTCAGTGTCATATTAGAAATTTTAAATGAGTGGTTTACAATCCACAATAATGATAAAATGCTTTGAACATAATTTTGGTTTATGTCGCATGTTTATTGTGAACAAGCAATGTCATGTTAGAAGTTTTTAAGGAGTACTTGACAATAAAGTATCAATGTTTTTTAACATTATGGCAGTATACAGGGTGGTCAGAAATTCACTCATTGGCTGGTAAGGGCAGTGTTCGGGACGTTGCACTAAGGAAATAAATACAAAAAAAGATCTAGTAAAAGTCGTACCGTTTTTGAGTTATTCGCAGCTAAAGTTGGCCAATAAGAGCGCTGCGCGGGCGAATTCAAACAGCCTTCCACCGGCGGTGTTGCCAAGCGTACTCGAGGCATGCGACCGCCACAGAAAACGAAAAGAAAAATTCTATTCGGAAGGGGGGATCGAACCCGCAACCTTCAGATTGAGAGTTTGCCGTCTCACCGACTACGCTGCCAAGGCACTAGAATGTCCTTGTTTTTAGAAGCCACTAGGGCGGAAAGTCGGTGGTGGGGCTAAAGGACCATGCCAGAAGAAGTCT
The DNA here is from genome assembly GCA_031002005.1 of Vandiemenella viatica. Taxonomy (NCBI): domain Eukaryota; kingdom Metazoa; phylum Arthropoda; class Insecta; order Orthoptera; family Morabidae; genus Vandiemenella; species Vandiemenella viatica. The sequence continues at coordinate 190,964,374 of JARYHS010009186.1, forward strand.
CGCAGTCAAACGCAACTTACTGATAAAGACACTGTCATCATGCAAGGTCATCAATTTTCGTTTGAAGAGTACGCCGATATGCATTTGGCGTATGGCGCTGCTGGACACAACAGGGCCGAAGCAGTTAAGATTTACACGACTCGATTTCCTAACTGTGTGATTCCATCGGCCAACACTTTTGTGTTGGTTGACAGAAGGTCGAGGGAGACGGGAAGTATTGTTGTCCACAGGCCCGACGCCGGACGAAATCGGTTCAGGCGGAGTGTAGGATTTGAAGACAATGTCCTGGAAATGATTGCTGATAATCCGAGGACAAGCTCTAGGGTCATTGCCAATGCATTGCAGATAAGTCCAGTCTAAGTGATCCCTCAAATTCTCCGTTTAAATGCAGCCTTTCAATAGGGTCATTTTTGTTGTTTTTTAATTACCAGGCCTCACTAGCCACTGTTTTGGACTTCCTTCACGACAAAGGGTTACATACCTTTCACTTTCAAAAGGTTCAAGATTTTTGTTGTTTTTTAATTACCAGGCCTCACTAGCCACTGTTTTGGACGTCCTTCACGACAAAGGGTTACATACCTTTCACTTTCAAAAGGTTCAAGATTTGGAGGAAGATGATTTTCCACTTCGAGTTCAGTTTTCACAGTGGTACCTGCAGCAATGTAACGATTATCCAAACTTTGAAAGGAAGGTGCTGTGGACGGATGAGGCGTGCTATACCAGGGAGAAGTGTTTTAATAGCCGAAACAGCCATATCTGGGATGTTGAAAATCCGCATGCAATTTTTGTCAAGTCATACCAACACAAATTTAGTGTTAACATTTGGGCGGGTATTTTGGGCGAGTTTATACTAGGCCCTGTTCTACTTCCGCAACGTTTAAATGGCGCTTCTTATTTAGCATTTCATGAAAACGTCCTTCTGTTGTACTAAGAAGACGTTCCTTTGGCAATTCGTAATGACATGTGGTTTCAGTCAAGGCCATTTATTATCAGACTGAAGTAGAAACAGTGGAAGAACTTTTGGCTAGGATAATTCTAGCTTTTGATGAAATTAGAGAAAGTTACAATTTTGGAAGACTCGCAAATTAAGTAACTAAGCGTTGTTGTGCCGGTATTGCAGTTGAGCGAGGACATTTTGAGCAGTTGCTGTAAAATGTAAGGAACCGTATTTTTTTGTTATTGTTGTTTATTGGGATACATTTTTACTACGGTTACTGTTGCGGGTTGACGTTTATTGTAAGTAAATCCCTGTTGGGTTTCAATGTTGCGACTGATAACGTCAAGTTGGAATGAAACTACTGTACAGTAATTTGGTTTTGTATCAGTGACAAAATGGCTTTCAATTAGTAACAGCTTGTTTACCTTTTGCGGCTTGCCGTGCATTAGCGAGTTGATACACGTTACCAAAATGTACAACTTGTTTGAATAAGAACAGACTTTTTGCAGCAGAGAAAGTTACATTACAAACGATAGAATGGGTTTAATGTTCTTTTTTCCAAAAGTTTATTTTGTTTTGTTTTATTGTTGCAAAATAGTAGCAAGGATATTCACGTTAATAAATAAAAATGTTGTGATCGAAATCTAGTGAAATACGATTACATGGAATAAAAGAAGCTTCTTTACAACGAATAAATTAAGTTTGCAGAATTTTTTTGTGCCAGTAACTAAACGATTTTTGTACAAAAATTAAAGATTAATCTAGCAAGCAGATCAACTAATTAAAAAACAATTCCCATAAAAGAGAATCCTCTAGCCCCACCACCGACTTCCCGAAAAATGTCGCGGATTACCTATCAATTACGAATAAACAGTCCGCTCTAGTGGCTTCTAAAAACAAGGAAATTCTAGTGCCTTGGCAGCGTAGTCGGTAAGACGGCAAACTCTCTATCTGAAAGTTACGGGTTCGATCCCCCCTTCCGAAGAGAATTTTTCTTTTCGTTTTCTGTGATGGTCGCATGCCTCGAGTACGCTTGGCAACTCCGCTGGTGGAAGGCTGTTTGAATTCGCCCGTGCAGCGCTCTTATTGGCCAACTTTAGCTTGGAATAACTCAAAAAACGGTACGACTTTTACTAGATTTTTTTTTGTATTTATTTCGTTAGTGCAACGTCCCGAACACTGCCCTTACCCGCCGATGACTGAATTTCTGACCACCCTGCATATTGCGTGTTTTAAATTTTATTTCACTTAAAAATGTGTAAATTCCTAAATCACAATTTTGAAAACCTATAAAAGCCTAAAACGTGGATTTAATAAACCTAAATTGAGTTTTTTAGATCCTAAAAATCCGGGGCCTGCTAATTACTGTTAGAATATTAAACTGCTGTTCATTGACTCATTACACAATAGTAGGTCACGCTTGATAATACTACTTTATTCTATTACATGAATATTGCTAATTACTGTCAAAATATTACTCTACAGTTTAATGACAGTGTTCTGGATCTGACAATGATTTACAGCCAGCCTGAGTTCAGATTTGGCTCCCACATACATACCAGCCATCGTGGTTGTGATTTTTATGCAATTTTCTTTTATCTTCTGCATGATTCCTGTTACAGTACTCAGTTTCACAACCAGACTCTCTATTAGCATACTAAAAAAAAGAAGGCGAAATAAAATTTTGAACCAATAGAGTTGCACAGCATCTTGTTGAATATTGGAAATAACTATTTGATTCTGGAACTGTGTTGAAGCTTGTGAAGCATTCTTGTGCTATGATAAATATATATATTGTAGGTAGGTGCAGGATAGGGGGAAGATGGGTGTGTAGGGAAATTGCCTCCGGAGCCTGTGCTCCATTGCAATTAAATTAAATTAAATATATATATATATTTTTTTTTCTCGTGCTTTCAGCAAACTTGGCAGTTCATGTTCGTTTGAACCATGTTACGGAGGACTTAATACCTTGCACAGTATGCAACCACGTGGCAGTGTCAAGGAGGGCTGCTAAGCAACATGAGAAAGTTCATGCAGGTTTGTATTTCATTTAGTTTATTTGTTGTACTTGCACTATGTATATATTGATGTATTTATGTTTACTGTACTCTATTTGTGCATATTATTTCTATTGCTTTATTTATCAACTTAGTAATAATTGTAGATAGCACGGTGTACAAAATCCTTTCATAATTAGTTAATAAACTGATGAATCATTTGCAATACAATTTTTTTTTTAAATACTGTTGAATAACATGAGAATTTAGTAGTTTAAAACTCATAGTTCTGGACATGCATTTCAGTACTTGTTATCTAAGCTGACTACACATTATTGATGATGGTGATGTAAAATACAATTATTCTTATATGTAGATAGCTTTTTAAAAACAAGTGATATTTACTTAAGCATTTTTGTATAATTATATAAGCATCCAAGTGTATTTGTTAAATTTAAATCAGTATAAAACATTGTAACGACATGAAAAGATAAAAGTAATCTGGTTAATGAAAAAGCTTAATGGACATGAATCAAATAAAATAAAATTTACTGAATATCAAAGTCAGTAGAGGAAGAAACCTCCACAATAAATTAATGGTTACACACCATTGATGTATAAATTGATATATGTATAGATTGTTAGGAAACAAAGGTGCTAAAAGTTGAGATATTGAACATTAGGATAGGATAAAAAACCACCGCTTACCAAAGAAGGGAATTCCTGCGGTGTTGGTACATGAAAAAAACGATCACACAAAGAATAGAATTTTCGAGCATGGCTCTTCCTCAGTAGAAGTGAGATGGCTGCACGCAAGCGCTGTCGGCAGCCATATATTTCATCAGAAGCCAAGAAAACAAAATAGGCTTAGGAAAAATAATCCATCATTTACAACAGATGAAGGCAAGAGGGTGAGATGAACACAAAAAAAAATCACATTATTTCTGTAAATAAGCTTATAAATAACAAAGGATAGATAAAATGACTCATCACTCACCAAAGCTGAAGGCCCCAATGAGTGAAAAACAAACATAATAAACAAAAACATATACAATATTTCAGTGATCCACCCTAATCATGTTTTAGAAAATGGACCATGTGGTTCAGGATGTCTGCACATGCCGAAGTATGCTATATCACTGATTTTTCGTGGGAACAACAAAGATAATATATATATCTCAGGTGGTGATAAAATTAACGTATATACAAAGAGTACAGAGTGTTGATAAATAAAAAATTACATATTTGTCGTGTGGGCCCCATGGTATCATGGCTTTAAATGAGTTCTTAGAACATCTAAATGGAATTCATCCCAGCATAAAGTTCACAATGGAACTGGAAAATCCAAGCCGCCTACCTTTCCTGGTCATCCTAATTGAAAGAAAGCCGGACGGAATGCTAGGATATAGCGTATTGTCAGGTATCTTATAAATTTTGTAACTGCGTGACAAAATTTGTTCTCAGAACCACAAATTAGATTGAATAGTATTGCATATCATTTTAAAGTCAGTTACTATGTTAATTCAAGCTAGAAATCAGACCTTTACAGTTTTTAAGATAGTAGTTTCAATTGCAACATTCTTAAGCATTCGCCTGGAGTAATATTTCAAAAATTCATAAAATCATAGAAAACAGTTAGAGACTTTAAATTTGTTCAGTGATTATTTTTGAATATGTAGATTTGATTAAAGCTACTTTCAAATCGATAACTTCAATAACTTCTGAAATATTAATTAGTTAGATTCCATTTTTGGATCACGATTTTTATTTCACATTTTGATAATAGTAAACATGTTTTGCTTGATAGCGAAGGAAAGAGCAGATAATTAGCAGTAAAATAAAATTTCAGTTAAGTTATAACAAAATTACAAAAGTTATTAACAGGTTTTACGGAATTGTATTAAAATAATTTTTTTACGGCAAAACTATTATGGTTACAGAATTTTTCATAAGGATTAAAGTTGATGTTTTTTATAATATCTAGAAATTGTCCAAATTTCAGAATGATAGGATTATTTTAATTGTCGAGGTCCAAATATTTGATACTAGCTTTCAAGCGTGAGAGATGAATCTGATCAGTTTTCCAGCACATTCTCATGTGAGGCGGAAGTATTGCAGCTTCCCAATGGTAAGTTAGCATAAATACCCACCCAGAATTTTCCTTGTTCTCAGTCGCAGTAGCTCAGTTTTCCAGATACTCAGTCAGTCAGCCAAAATCCAGTTAGAGCGCAGCTATGCTGCTTAGTATCACAATGTAGTCCTCGCAAAGTTTTCAAGCTTCTGTCTGAATAGTAATATGTAATTTCGAAACAGTATTTTCCGCTGCATGGTTCGTTGGGATAACATAAGTGTCAGTCGTTGACAAACAAATTAACCTTTAGAAGGGTGTGTTGAGCTTTGAATTACTTCCATGTGATAGTTAGCTGTTCTTTGAACTTGGGGTGTGTCTGGCTCAAATCAGTTAATTGAACTTGCAACTTTATCTTCTGAGAATTTGTCTGATGCCATTTCAGTTTGTGTCTTTGCAAAAAAATTTCAAGAATATAATAACTTTTACCTACAAGAAACTTGTGACTTTTTATTTTCAACTACCTTTCTTAGTTTGGGGTCAGAACAAGCTAAGTGGCGACCAAGTTACTTTTGCAAGGCTAGAACTGAAAATATTCACGGTTATCCACGGTCATAGTTGAGACAGATGGTTTATGCACAACCCTAATGCGGACTTTATTCTCACAGTATACAGAAAATCGGGCCAGTATTTGGGAGCCACAAGTTTTCACCATCCCGTGCAGCATGACACTGTTCTAAATATGCTTGTACATAGAGTTAGGGTGATTTCTGACAAAGACAGCCTATCTCAGGAACTGGAACATCTAAGATCTGTCTTCAAGTGAAACGGTTACATCAAGAGGCAGAGAAGAAAGGCAATTGATCACAAGCTGGAGAAAAATCCAATCCAACAGGAAAAAAATGCCTAAGGCCACCGCTTTTCTGCCTTTTGCCGGAAACACCTCGGCGAAAATCGGCAAGATTCTCACACAGCATGGAATAAAATGCCTCTACTGGCCAGTAACTAAAATACGGGACTACCTCCACTGGGTTAAGGATGATCTTGGCCTGGCCTCAGAGTTCCTGAAATTTACAGCATCCCGTGCGAGTGTGGAAAGAGCTACATTGGCCAAACTATCCGAACTGTACAAAATCGGTGTGAAGAACACAAACGCCATCTCCACCTAGAACAATACAGCAGGTCAGTGATCACCAAGCACATGTTCTACCATGGCCACAGAGTTGGCTAGGACCTCATATTTTGGGATATTGAAATTTGATTGGCTGCTACCTTCAACAGAGATAGTGAGCTATGTCTTAACGAGGCATGGAAACTAGCCTTGGCAACTCTACGGAGAGAGCGTGGCACATCTGTCCAGCAACCACCAAAGACGGCTCAATATTAACTTCCGTGGCTCGCAATGAAGAACTGCAGGCTCACTCACTCGCGGCTAGACGCCGGGCGTGGGCCGTGGAGCTATATAAAGAAGTGCGGCATCTGGGCTGTCTCATTATACGACAGTCAGCCGACCTGTGCTGATGTCTGCACACCTGATGAAGATGACGGATCTAGTCGTCAAAATATCGTGTTTTCAAAACACTATCTGGCAGTACACCCTTGAAGACTTAATTCAAGCATACGCCGGGAAAGTCTCCGCTCTTAGACTTCTTTTATTTATCTGATATTTTCCCAACAGTTCCTCCGATACCAACAGTAAATTCCCATGCTTAAATCAGACAAAAAGTAATATTGCAAGCTTAACTTTCACGGTGGATCACTTTACAATTTCTTACCAATAGCCATTCCAAATATATGAATCTAGCAGTTTAGTAAAAAGCAAGATTGTACCTTAATAAATTTCTCTCGGGCTTCCAGCCGTGTTAAGATGTTACATTTGTGGGACGTTTCGAAGGCGTCCTTCTCTGCCTTCATTCTCAACCAAATGTCAATAATTAACTGTTTGTTTATTCAGCCACAGCCACGGAAACGGTGGAAGACAAAAACCAACACAACTCGATTACGTCATCCACTCTTCCGCTTGTTACCGACGCGAAACAGTTTCAGAATTTTAATAGCCGGGTTCCAGGCCACACTGAGTTGATAACCAGTGTCCCTGTTGACTAATAAATCAGTTGATCTTATTTCTACAGCTTCTGTAATAACGCCGGCCCAAAAATCTTTGACCCGATCTAAAATTGTTGTTTTTTCAAATTCAAATGTGTGACCCTCTTGCACCCTATGTTTGGCCACCACAGATTTCTCTTCTTGCCCAAGACGAACATTTCTGGCGTGCTCAACACATTGCTGCACAATGCATCGCTGCGTCTGTCCGATGTAACCGCGGCCACGTTCACATGGTATATAATATACACCAGGGGTTTGTAAACCTAGGTCATTTTTAACACTGCCGACCAAGTTTCTAATTTTAGTGGGTGGCCTATAAATTGTCTTGACTCCATGTTGTGATAACAGTCTACCTATTTTGAAACTTATGGCACCCACAAACGGCAGAAACACAAACCTTCTTTTTCCTCTTCTTTCAAGCAAAGGTTATTTGTGAACTGCGCTTCCTTGTCCTTTATTCTACAATCAAGGTTCTATAGCAACCAAAATGGCTTCCTTAACTGTACATCACACATATTTGAGTAAGCCATTTGGCGACACTGCCTATTGCTTTTCCCCACTAAATATAACTGTTATTTTATTCACACAAAAATTGTAAGTTTAATTAATTCTGCTCACCACATTACTTCTCAATTAATCCCTTTATTCCAAAGATACTATGATGGCTCAGTTTCCTTGCCCACCATTATACTTAGTATTTGTACTTAACCATTACGTAAATATTGTTAAAATAAAATTTACTGACACACTTCAGGTGCTTGATAATTACATATACCTAATAATGCATACATATACCTGTTAATTACTTTCCTTTCCACAATTGTGATGGTAATTTGTAAAACAAATCTTTAATACTTCCCTATTATTTCTCTTGCATCAAAGGTTTATTATGTCACAAAATTATAATTTTTTTAAAGAGTCGTACTGGGGAACAGATGGCGAATCTAGCTGGGAATGTACCTAAAATTTATGGAGACTGGGTTCCTCAACATTGTGCTGCATGACTCCATTGTAGCTGGAAGGGCAGAGGACTTAGCAGAGTGACAGGAAGTCACAGAGAAGGGTTTTATGATCAAGTTTCAGTGTTGGAATGGACAGTCGATTAAGGCACATGGAAGATCCCCAGTTTAAATCCCGGTCTCAGTTGCAATTTTTATGGCCTTAAAAACTAGCCTTCACCTTTGGCAAAGGTTTTGCTTTCTCATGTGAACTACTCTCCGTTGTTTGGATTCCATGTAAAACTGCAGGTTCCCTATACCTGGTAGGATTACCAGGTTGGGTTAGGGTAGCCACAACAGAGGCTAATACATGGCAAATCGAAACTATATCAAGCAGTAGCTGAACTACCTTCAATGTGTCCCGGACAACAATTTCATACACCATTTTTTTCTCAGCATTGGAACAGAACTAAGGCCTTTAAAAAGGATAAAGAATTAGGCATACGAAAGAGAAAGTCAAGAGGTGGAAAAACAAATGATATTCACTGGGAACTAGGATGGTAATATTCAGTTGATCTTCAAAATTTTGCAAAATAAACTGTTTTATTAACGATCATGTGCAGATGGCAGTGTGTGGTCATGCATTGTCATGCAAGAGACAAACTTTGGCAGTCAGTAACCTGCACTGTCTGCTTGGAATTTCTCTGTACTGTGTTCATTCATTTCAGGGATATCCTGTTTTCCAGAATTTTTGCATTCACTTCAGTTAACAAATCATCTGCCACCAAAGACAGGCGTCCACTTCATCTTTCACCAAGAACATTGGCTACTTCCTCACCTTTCCCTCATTCATAACATTTTCACCATATACTTCATCAGTTTGTCAGTAAATTTGCAATGCGCACAAAAATCTTATCACCAACTGCCCTTTACAGCCAGCGAGGGTTTCAATTTTAACATCCATTTTAAACTGATGTCACAATAAGGAAAATGTACACCTGAAATGGTGACTAAATGGAAATGTAGTGTGATGTCTGTAGTAACATTTAACAATAAAGATATTTTTTAAAAAAATCTTTGTATGTTTTTGTTCAACCAATCACTTCTTACTTTCTATCAAATAACAGTTGAAAAAGAAGTTTGTGGATAGTCTCACAGAAAGAAGATACAAGATAGTAGGTCTTTAAGACATTTGGGATTGGTGTTTAATCTGGACTAAAAATCTTCCAGTAATATCACAAAACATTAGAATATTAAACATAGCCTAACAGAAGTAATGACTAGACTGGTGTTTGTGGAGATGCAGTTTTGAGTCTGAACATGGCCAAGGTTTCAGCTTTATGTGGTTTCCTGAAATCATAAGTGGTAAAAAGACAGTAAAGTTCTTTGCTAGGCAAAGAATATATGAAAGCAGTGTCTTACCTGTTCAGACCTGTGGTTGCCTTGTGAACCATGTACATTCCCTGATCCGTGCCAGGCTAGCTGATTGCACAATTCTTGAAGCTGCAACTGAAGCATTGTAATGATGTATTCTGGTAAACAGTGGCACTACATCTCTATCTTGGCATCTTTGTAGAAATCAGGATGCATATGGGTTTCATCTTTTTTCTCCTGCATCTTCTCCAACTGTTTCACAGACCCAAATATCTCATTGCAAAAAAGTATAGTGATGTATGATTGAATATTTTCTCACCATTGTATAATGGTGGAAACTTCTCACACTTCCAGCCACATCTGGGACATTTTGAGGGTCTAGTTCTCTGCCCTCATTTTCAACTAGCTGAAGTAAAATAGCAAGCCTAGCACTGTGATCTATGGAGGGAGAAGGAAGCTATTCATCTCTCATTGTGAGACAAATACCCATATTTGGCAAATGTTCACTGCCAAAACTTAACCAGTGATGTCATCCCCAACTTTGCACCTTCCTCCACTCTTCTTTAAAATTTTGACTGCCAGGTTTCAGACTGCACTGAGCTGCTCCTTGTACCACTGTTCTCCAAGGGATCAGCTGTTCTTATGGTATCTCAATGGTTTCTGAGATGATGCTATCTGTTCAGAGTATGTAACCTGCAAGAAATGTTCATTGGGGTAAGGAGAGAAAATAATTGGTTGCTGAACACAGCATCAAATTTTAAAAAAATAGGATTTTTGCCTGAGCCAAAGATTTTTGTGGCAGCACAACCTCAGAAGCCATTGAATCAGAACAGTTTGTACCAGTATACAATGAAGTTAAATTATTACTGTAGAAGGTACAGGAAAGTGGAAAAATGGGTGTGTAGGGAAATATCCACCAGAGCATGCGCTCAATTTCAATTAAATTAAATTTGTTACTCTTTGTTGCACCTTACTTTTTTCATAGGTTATTTGGCTGTTGATGTTTTGTCATGAAAAGAAATCTTATGTTACTACATATGTATATTGCGGTTATACATAGTAATGAAAGTTTATTACTTCATTCACTGAGTCATAGTTTTTTAAAAGCCGTGAGGAGAGATATTACTTCAGAGTATGTTTCAGCTTATTGATAACATCTGTTGATAATTTATTATAAATTCGTGGATGTACACTCCATTTCTTTTGTAGCCTAGTACTTAAGTGTGGCCAATCACTATCACTGAAGACTTTTATATTGGCATATATGAACACACTTTATCATTATTCTTGGCCACCGCTGAAAAATTCTATCACTGTTATCTTGCACAATCCTACATCAATGTGATCCTAAGAAACAGTAGCGCAATACTGGCTCATCAGTATTGCGTTACTGTTTCCTGTCATTCTATCACTCTATCACTCTTATCTTGCACAATCCTACATCAATGTCATCCTAAGAAACAGTAGCGCAATACTGGCTCATCAGTATTGCGTTACTGTTTCCTGGGATGACATTGATGTAGGGTTGTGCAAGATAAGAGTGATAGAATTTTTCAGCGGTGGCCAAGAATAATGATGAAGTGTGTACTTGACTGTTTGAATAAGCAGCTGATGTGCATTGAGCACCATGCTTTATTTGTACAGTTAACAGATTAGAAAGGTGTATGGCATGTTATACATCACTTTTATAATGCAGTTTTGGTATCTATTTACCTGAGCCAAATTTGAACCTAGTGTCCCTCCCCAGCTGTTTATACTATACCATAGATGCATTTGAACTGAAACAAAATAAAAGGTTCTTAATGCTTTGAGTGGGAGAATGTTTCTCATCCTATAAAATATATAAATGAGTTTTTTTTTTATTTTGGCAAATAAATTTGATGCATTTCAAACTGCAGTCTATTACTTTGCATAAATACATAATATTTGTTGCTTTTAGTAGTTTGATACAGTTACATTTTGTGTGACTATATTATAACTTATTTTAATATCACTAAGTTATCATTTGCAGTTTGCATAGCTTTTAATTATTTTTAGATGTATTCAGCTCATTTATTTAAGTCATTTTTAAACATTAATTCTGTTCCTTTTCAGGTAAATTACAAAATACCATGAAGAAGAAACATTCAGAACCAAAGCATCCTAAAAAAAGTAAAGGAAATGGCAGGGGGCCAACAGGAAATAATAAAGGAGTTTCAATAAATAGTAAAGGAGTTAGTAAAGGAAGAGGAAGAACTAGTAATTCTTTGAAGCCGTATTGTGTGAGAGCTCACAAATGCACCAAGTGTGATGCAGCATTTGTGCGTGAAGATTCTTGGAGATGTCACATGCGACAGCACCAGAAGATTGAGGATGCTTCAAACTATGTCGCAGAGGATGAAACTGCTATGTCTGCACACATCTTAGCCCAGAAAAATGCTGAGGCCCACATGCATGAAGAAACTTCTTTACATGAGGAAATCGTATTACATCAAACTGAGACTATTTCTGCCGAGCTGAATGCTAATACTCTAAATAATAACAGTGGACGAAGCGGTGATAAGACTGTACCTTCGGATGAGTTTGTAGTGATACACAGTGATGGAAAAGCAAAGAATGATGATAATTTTGTGAATTCTAATAAACATTCTCCCTTAAATTCAGAAGAAAAGGAAGATTTTGGTAGCAAATCATTTTTGTCCAACTCAAGAGAGGTCAGTTCTTGTACAGAAAATCCCTGCAACAAAAAACTAACAAAAATTCCACATAAAGAGACAGAAAACAATGGTCTTCATACACAACCTGTATTTCTTTATGTTCAGAATCCACCTATTTCTGATGATAATGTTGGAGGCTTGCATAATGCAGAAATACTTGCCTCACTTAATCAGCCAGGGCCCATTCTTTTGGGTGGCAGGAGTGGGCAGTACCTTTCTATTACCCCAGACAACACCACATTAATAGAACAGATATCCCTTCAATCTGGTATGCAGTATGTCATATCGGATGGTCTTGTAGGAACAGATGCTACATTTATTCAGACATCTGATTGCACAAGTACCAGTTCAGCTATCTTAAACTCGATGAATTTATCAGCAGTAACAGATTCTATTCATGGCAAAGGAAAACAGTAACGTCACTGTTAATATGAACTGAAAACTTTTTTTGTCTGTTTACTTCACTTGAGTTGATGTGATAGATACTTGTGAATACAGTCTCAAAAATGGAAAGTGAAACATTTGATTGACATAAGTTCTGATATTTTTAAAAAATCTGTACATTTCAAATAATAGTATTTTTTTAAAGAAAAGATACAGTAAGAAAGTGTTACTCCATATTGTTAGTTACATACTTATGAGACTTCTTTTGTAATTTATTTTAATTGGATTGTTGAAGTAATTGATTATTGTTCTACTGTTAAATTGACCCTGTCAGCCTTTTATTTATTTGAACTATGTTTTAATCACTTTTTTTTTTTTTTTTTTGACAACTTGATCTTCACCAAATTCCATGATTTAGAAAGCACGAAGAAACATCACAAACTCTTTAAAATTTCTTATATCAAGTAAAATTTATTTTATAAATGAAGGAAGCTAATCAATGTTGTTCTACCCTCCCTCCCCCACCCTTTTGAGTGTATGTTATAAAGATGGCACAGCTTTATGAGGCCATGTAACTTGCCATTTTGATAATTTGAACTGAGAATTATGGTTTATTTCTAAGAAAAGTGTAGGTTTATTTCTCGTGTCCAGGACATAATCTTACAAGTTGAAACAAAACACTTAAAACTAATTAATGAATATCAAGCTTATGGACTATAGAACACAATTAAATGGAATGTGACCAGAATTCTGCAATCCTAATGGCCTTCCCATTTTCCCTAAAAAGGCCGTCGATAATACAGGTTTCAGGTAGATTCCTGCATATCGGAAGATGTTGTGGGTCCTGCAGCTCACCACATTCACATGTTTCATTTTCAGTAGCGTAACCCCATTTTCTGATATTGGATCTACATCGGGACATTTCAGTTCTTAATCTATTTAGTGCCTTCCATATGGCATATGGCTGATTACACCCCGCTGCCAGTGCCTCTTTGATATTCCTCCAGTGCCTTCAGACAACGAATTTCGAGTTCTACACGGCGAGCTCCAGGTGAAGATTTTATGGCTGTAGTTAACTGTACGAAGCTCTTTCTTGACTTTAGCCTTGTGGGTTGAGGTTCGTGTCCAAACAAAGGGTGTCTGGGGTCTGTTTCCTGCAGCTGTTTTCCTTCGAATGTCTGGTGGTGCTATACCCAATATTTGGTATATTTTGCTGACAGGAGTTGGTTTCAGACAACCTGTTACAATGTGACCAGTATCATTCAGTGCTATATCAATCTGCCAAGCATGTGCAGAGTTTTGCCAAACTGGTGCCAAGTATTCTGCTGCAGAGAAACTGAGTGCCAGGGCAGATGTACATTTGGCTGTGCTCCCCCAGGAGGTACTTGAAAGTTTTCAGTGTTCTGGGCGGATACTTTGAGTTTCACATCCTCACAATGTTCTTTGAATGTAAGAGAGCGATCAAGCTTTACTCCCAGATATTTTGGAGTATCGCAATGTAATAGTTGTTGTCCTCTCCAGCTGATGTTCAACTTCCTTCTGGCTTCTCTGTTTCTCAGGTGGAATGCACAGACCTGCATTATTCCAGGGTTGGGCTTCAAGTGATTAGCATCATAATCTTGGCCATATCCTGAAGAGCTGTTGTCAGCTTCACCTCCACCACCTCAAAGATTGTGCCTTGAGTTGCAATTGCTGTGTCATCAGCATAAATGAATGCTATTGTTCCAGGAATGATTGATTGGTCATTCTTATATATGTTGTACAGGATCGTGGCCACCACACTACCCTGAGGGAGGCCATTCTTCTGAGTGCTCCAGTGACTCTTCTTATTGTGGAGGGTGACATAAAACCTGTTTTGTAGTAAACACTGGATGACTTGTGTTAGATGGTAGTCTTTTGTGGTGGAGTATACCATACTTATCAACATTTTGTGGCTGGCTGTATCATACGCCACTGTGAGTTCGATGAATGCCACACCCGTAACCTGTCATCTTTCATACCCGTTCTCTGTATACAGTGTCATGTTAAGAATTTGGCCACAGCTTGACCGACCAGGTCGAAAACCAGCCTGCTCCTTTATTAGCATTTTGTCAATGCACTGTGAGATACAGTTGAGAATCAATCTCTCAAAGACATTGTCTAAAAGACAAAGGAGTGAAATTGGTTGGAAGTTTTTTTGGATCTGTAGGTTCGTTTCCAGGCTTTAGCAGTGCTTTCTGACAGATCTTGAGGATCTGTAAGTTGGAGGTGCAGGCATCCATTAAATTCAAGATCCATCCTTCAAGAATTTCAAAACCTCACGTGAAATTTCCGTTCACCCCACCTCCCCTTGGTGAGGTGTGAGATTTCGCCGGAAATCCCCCCCCCCCATTTCACCTCACGCAATTAATGGACGCCCCCTAATCTATCATGTCATTGTGACCTAAACATATTGGTGAACGAAATATTTCATTGCATTCGTTAATGAAAGAAGAATTTCGCATGTTTGTCAAAAAAATTTCTGACGAAACCGATGTCGTCTGTCTGCCAAAAAAACCCAGCCTACTTTCTGTGACGCTTTCATGAGGGCTGCAGCAATCCCTCACGATTGAATCATCTCTTTTCTGTACTTTCTCTAACTAGTCAATCAATCCCTTGCGATAAGGAACCCAAACACCACAACGGTAATCCAAATGTGGATGCACGAGAGTTTTGTAAGCTATTTGCTATGTATGAGCGTTGCAGTTCTTTCAGAATACATCCTATGAATCTTCCCTAGAATTAGTTTTCCCCACCACGGAAGTTATGTGCTCAAGCCCCCCCCTCTCCCCCAAATGTATCTAGGTCCATACCGACATTGTAATTTTGGAGACCTCCACTGAAGGCAAGCACTCTGAACCAAAATTCACTCAAGCCAAGCCCCCCCCCCCCCCCAAAACCAAAATCCTGGATCCGCCCCTGATTACATCCAAATACATTATGGAATCAACGGTGTCAATACCTGAATAGTTTATTTGTTAGTTATGCGCATTGCTTTACACTTTTTGCAGTTTAGTATAAGATGTCATTTATAGCACCATTCCGAAATAACATCCAGATCGTGCTGAATTTCTAAACAATCGTCTGTTCACCTTTGTTCCCTATAGATAACTGCATCATCAGCAAGCATTTGCAACCTGCTATTAAACTTGTCACCGAGATCATTTATAAACACTGCCTTGAGGTTCGCCTGAAGTAACATCTAAATTGGAAGAGGCTTCTCCATCAACAACGACATACTGTGACCGACCAGTTAGAAAATCTCGTATCCATTCACAAATCTGATCCGATATACCATACGCTTGAATATTCGCTAAAAGTCGGTTGTGTATCACGGACTCAAAGGCGTTCTAATAATCCAAGAAAATAGCAACAACTTGTGAACTTGCATCCAGAACTTCCATTACACCATGATATAAGGACCAGCTGTGTTTCACATCATGATCTGTTCTTCCGAAATCCATGTTGGTTCGCTATAAGTAACTCGTTTTCCATCTTGAAACTTCATAATTTTAGATCATATAACATGCTCCACCACGATATTATCAATCAAATGATCGCGAGTTTCTTCTATCGCAAATTCGCAATTCTTTGGCTCTGACAGTTTTGAACTTTGTGCCATTGCGATAAATTTTCCTGATCTTAACTGTATTCACTAAAGTTATAAAACCATCCAATCGCGTTCAAACGTTCCCCGCCATTTTAGAATCTACTTGCAGCCACAATTTCACCAAACTTTAACCCCTCCCCCTGACTTTCAATATCCATCAATAAAAATCCCCGCGAACATACAATAAATTCTCAAATGCATAATTACTCATGAAACGAACGCTCAATTCGCTAACACAAGAAAAACTTAACTATGCAGAACAACGACGCACGGCGCTTCCAAATCACATGACACTCGACCCGGCTGTAAGCAAGAACGATTTCCAGAAATCATCCTCCTCACAAACGACAGCCAATAAGCAAGCAGGAAATTTTACAACGCTGAGATACTGTGAAAATCTTATCTTTTAGGAGATCGAAATTGTACACCAGATTCCAAATATCTTCCAATGGTATAATTTCCATCAAATCAAACAAATTATAGCAATACAAGAACACAGAATAAAAACCATCACATTTCGACAACCACTAATCACAGATCAAACTTCGACATTTATAAACAACACATTTTAATGTCCTGAGAGACCTCTGGGCAAATATGCGGGGCAGAAAGCCAGGCAATGTGGTGTGTATTTTTTCTAGACCACTGAGGGCTGCTTCGTGGGATGAGTAGTGTCGAGTTGGGACAGTGGCGGGAAGATGCCGAGTGAAAAATGTGGGGTGTGGACCCACCCAAGAAACTGCCAGCACATGTGACCAAAACGTGATCTCTGTTATTTTTTATTTTGTTTATTCCGAGGGTGGCCACCAATCGGCGAATGGCTGAGCGTGTTTGACTCCCATTGGCTGAAGAGGTGGAAGGAATACTGGTGTGGATAAGCGATGCGGTGAGAAGGGATTGCGATCGACTCCAGACTGGGGGGACGGACTTGAACCACGCTTAGCAGCGCCGCCGCCGGCTGCCAATGACACGCCCTGCACCTCGATCCTCCGACTGCACGTCGTCTTGGGAAATTAGCCACCAATAACGGAAGAGACACTTGCAATCCTGTTCTGCCCAGTAAACCCCCTGAGATAACTCTCATGCTGAAATTTAAATCCATCTTTGCCTTACTATTCACTGACCAGTTTGTGATTAAAGGAAATTTAAATGTTTCATTATGAACTCTGTTTTTAATCATCCTCCATCCCTGTTATTGAATAAATTAGAGCTTCTAGTGTGGAATCTGTGGTCAACCATTTTTTTGGTTCCGACAGGATAGGAAACTATGCCAAAAACCTGGCGCCCACCCTGACTAACTTCAGATCACAGAAACCACCCAGTAATGTCTGATTAAACACATTTTATTAACCTTAGAAAAGAAGACATTACGACATCTTACCGCATATAATTATTATGTTATCCACCTGCGACTATTGACGCTCAAAACGTAGAATGAACACAACTTATGTTATTGACATGTAATTTAACTCAAAGTTTTCTGCATGCAGGCCCGGTTCTCAACTGTAATAAACCTTCAACATTTATCTGTTGATATTCTTGTAAACCTTCATATTGCTAGGCCCACGTTCTATGGTGCCTTGTCCACTTTAGGGTTGCTATCAGTGCGCTGATTTTAAACTGACAGTACTTGGCGAATTGGTAATTTAATGTCAACCACAGGAGGGAGGGGAGGGACGCGCTAGGTTTGGTAGGATTTCCTATCTGGAGGAAAGCGTCTGTCCGAATCCAAAATATGATTGCAAGTGAACTATAAGTTGGACCACTATTGTTCCAACTAACAGTTCAAATTAACATAATTCCATAAAGAGAGAGGGTAACTGAAAGTAGAGTTTACAATGAAACATTTAAACTGTCTTTAATGATTATATTGATCAATAAACACAGTTCATTTAACAGTTTCATTTAACTTCAAATTCCAGAAAGAGAGATATTTTAGGGGGTTTTCTGGTCTGAACCTCTTTCCAGACAGATTTACTGTAGCCTGCGTAAGTATTGAGATGATAGTCACACGTGAACGGTCTCAGCTGATGCGTGACGTAGCCCGTCGTAATCTCGTATCAGTCTACTCGGTTCATGAAGCCACAAGTTAGTGTCCACGAGTCCGTCGCTACCTTGTGCAAAACTAAACTCTCATCGATATCAACTTTCCCTGCCCAGCTTCAGACAATAGCAGCAGGAGTCACGTAGCTACTCCCACACCAGTAGCTCCCCTCGGAAAATTAAAAAAAAAAAAAAAAAAACATTCAAGATGTGATATCACGTTTTACCAAATTTTGATTCGATTCGCTGGGCTTCTCCCCAAGAGTTCGTTCGTTCCTGAGTGCGGTTGCATCAGCCGTGTCCCTGGACATCAAACTCGTACTGTTTTCACGAAAAGCCTGGCGGTGAGCGTCTAATATATTTTCTATTCAGTCCTGTCTGGACGCACTTAACTTTCTTCCTCTTAGCCACTGCGGTCAGCAGCAATAAATCTTCGGTTCGTCTGTTCAAGCAAGAATTTGTGTCTCCAGCCACGGCTCATGTCAACAGACGGCCTTCGCATTGACCCACATAGACAAAGGTTCTGGATCCTTCGTGGCATCGCGAAGTGATCGTAAAAAAATGTTCGCACTGCCTGCTCCCACAGCAGCCTTACGGTATACCACATCATCTTCAAATTGTATCTCAATATTTGTGTTATAGTCCTAGGCGTTTTCATAATACTGTATATTGTTATAACAATTGCTACGAATTTAGAACTGTCGAAGTTCTTCTCGTTGGAAGTTTTATTTTCCTGTAATGGGTTCTCCTACATTACCGAATTAAATGGCTAATCACACTCTGTTCAATTATAGGTACCCGTGGAAGTTTGGAATCTTGGGTGTGCAGTAGAACTTTTTTTTTTTTTTTTTTTTTTAAAAAAAAGTGGCACACTAGGTGATGTTTGGGCGGGGAAAAATCTGTGAGTTCGCGACTTCTGTTCACCGATATAACATCTGTTTTGCGTATGACAGACAGTGTTTATACAATTTTGATGGAACTTTGCATACTTATGCTTTAAAACAAATATGAAAACACCTTTCACACTCGATTTACAGAAACCTGAACCATCTCCTTTCTCCCCTCACTCAAATTCTGTCAACGTTGTTCATACTAACAAACAATTTTAATCCGATTTTGATAGTAGTTAGCACACGTATGCTGTAAAACGAGGAGATATGGTAGCTCAGAGGTTAAGGCGCTTACTTCCGAAAGTTTCTCTCTCCGGTCACGGGTTCAAATCCCTTGGTGAGCAGGAATTTTTAGGACTTGTATTTGATTATATGAACTATGCCAGAAAATTCCGTGGTTCTGAGTCCACATTAAACTGTAGGCCCCTGAAGAAAGGAATTAGTCTTCTTGCCTCTGACACAAGAGCTTGGTACATCTCCTTCGGGAAGATTCGACCAACCTTCGGGTTGTGGACTAAGTTAATTTTTTGGGCGATTTTTGGATGATTAAAACTAAGGGTTCGCGTCACCGACATGGACTGGTCTGATAGCTGCGTGGTTAAGGTGTCTGGGGAACGAAAGGTTCCCAATTCGAATCCCTGTCTCCGCGGGGATTTTTATAGACCCTTAGCCCGACCTTCACATCTGGCACAGCTTGCTGTGTAATATGAAGTACGCCAGAACGCTTTCGTGGTTGGGATTCTCCGTTAAACTGTAGTTCCCCTGTACCCGATAGCACTGCCGGGTTATGTTAAGACGGCTAAGACAGGGGCGGAATACGCAGCTGATAGAAACCTTTGTCACCAGATCATTACTACCACACGGAATTATTGAAGTGAAAAGTTCTTTAGGCGCGTTGGACGATTTTTGGAAGGTGGTAAATCATCGACGTGGTATAAACAATTGCGCATAGGACGTTTTTTGGATGGGTAACATCTTGAGTTCGGGTCACCAACATGCTGTATATCTGTATGTATAAGTATGACATGTTACGCGTATGATATTCATAGTATTTATTTTTCACTTCTGTAGGCAGTCCACAACGACTGTTACTTATCTTTGTTAAAAATCAAGCAGCGACATATGCAAAGTTTGTGGTTATCGTATATTGTAATACAACCAGAACCATCGTGAGAACCCACGCCCTCCAGCACAGCGTAAGGATTTTAGTATTTAATTTATGTTGCTTAAATCAGCGCCTTGTTGGTAGAGTCAATGTTGATGTATGCAGCCTTGAAGAGAATTATATTTGACATTATGCAATAAAGCATAATGTACGAGGATTTCGGTTTTTATTTAAAGTTGTAATGTTTGTTTGAGTGCCTTATTACTAGCGTTATTACCACATCCTTATGTAATTCCATAGTAATCTAAAACTTTACATCATATTCAAGAGTTTCTTTATTTATGCGAAAGTAGTTCCTGAAATCAGGCATTTAAGCTTCCTAACATTCATCAGTTCATCCTTAAGGGCATTAATCCGTATCTCCTGTTCTAATATCTCAATTTTTAACACAGTCTGTACAGAATCACGGGAGAGCCATCTCAGTTCCCCATTTATGACGCCACTACAGTTTCCGCAGTGAAAGCATTTCTCACGTCTTCCGCAAAAAAATTCCGTCCTCACAATTCTACAGCAATTAATACACTTTCCACTCATGATTATAAGCACTTACTAAAAGCAGTTAACACTTCTTGCGTTATTTAAAATCTTGCTTTACTTTAAAATCATTTTCAACTATGGAACAAGAAAAATTGATTAATTTGGTGCGTAAACATCCTGCGATTCATATTACTAGTGATACTGAATACATAAAAATAGTGTTGCCCAAATGCAAGAACAAGACCAGACTTGGCCGATCTTGGTCTTGCATCAATACACCTGGTCTTGGTCTTGGTCTTGCAAAAATGCAAGACCAAGACCGATTTTGGGCAACACTAGTGTTGCCCAAATGCAAGAACAAGACCAGACTTGGCCGGTCTTGGTCTTGCATCAATACACCTGGTCTTGGTCTTGGTCTTGCAAAAATGCAAGACCAAGACCGATTTTGGGCAACACTACATAAAAATTAAATTTACACAAGAAATTTGGACAAGGATCACCAATGAGCCCAACAAGTGTCGAGTAAATTCAGCATTCATTTGCCATACAACTGTCCACTTAAAATTTTCACTTTTATTTTCTCTTTTTGAATTTATTTTCAATAACACTTAAAAAACTGAATTGAGCTCTTCTGCTACTCCCTCTTCAAAGCAACCTCCGTCCCACTCCTAACGAGAGAGAGAAGATTCTTGTGAAGACAATTTCCCGAATAATTTGTTGAACACTTGTCGGGAAACGAGAGCTGGGATTTAGTTTAATGAAAGTTGTAGTCTCTTTTTAAACTGGAATGCATAAGTTTATTTCTGCTGATTGTACATAATCAACCACCAACTTCAACTGATATGACCGCTTACTAAAGTACACATGTCACTTAATTTGACCGTGGATAAGGCTAATACAGACTGGTCGCCAAAGATACAGATCCGACTATGGTAACGTAGACCCAGGCTTGAGCAATATGTTTTCCCGATCTAAGTCAGCGCTTCACTTAAACAGTTCAACTTCATGTATAGTTCTCCAAACTGCTTAAAACCATCAATACTGATCAACTATAAGCCTAAATGGCCGTCCCACGTGCATTACGCTACATACACAAATTCGCATGCTTGCTACAATCATGCGCCGATCTGTCTCCACTGACTCTATATGCTCACTGCCGGGCCTCCTTCTAGGGAACCTTCTCATTGTCGCTAGACTAAGTCTTATTGTTACAATTACACTTTGGCAGGTTGATGACCAATTAATTCTTATGCATTAGCCTTTCCACTCTACTCTTTTAGTACCAAATTACTGTCTCATCACAACTGCTTTTTTAGTTCCAAGTGTTTCTTATGTTCTATGATGTAGTTTTCTTAAAAATATAATATAATATAAAATAAAAGAGAAATACATTCTTATAAATGACATGTTCCAACAAACGCTAAATAAATAACCACGAAAATACTGCCAGATGTTCTTCAGTTCCAATAGGTATTTGACCTTTGTCGAGAATATAAAAGGTTGGATTATGCTTTGAATCTCCGCTCGAGTCATCCGGAATTAGTGAATAAATCTTTTGAGAATTCTCTTGTCACTGCAAAAGCCAGATGAGAGTTTCTTCTTTTCATATATTCTCTTTTCAATAGTTTTATCTAACTCTGCTTCTGATAAAGTAATAATAATTTTCTAAGCTCGGCATCCCAGTCTAATTCGGATATCAAAAATCAAGGTTTTGCATGGACTTTTTTTTGGTTACGCTTTTTAGTTGCGTTTTACACACAACACAACAATGCTTTGAAAACTGCCGCACGAAACTGCGGTCTAATATGCGCGGGTATCTGCCCGACACAGTTTCTGTTTCCGTGCTGCTCTGCCCTGCCCTACGCTGCGTTATGCGCTGCCCCTACTGCATAACGCAGTTCAATGTACGACGGCTACACACGAGCCAATTACGGTCCAAATCTGCAGGGGAAATCAGCAAGGCAATCATGTGGGGCTTCCCGCCCTCCACAATTCCAAGTGTCGCGGGTGGCTTTAGGGCGCGTCAATTCAAAGTTTCACTCCCAATCTTAGTTTGCATTGTGATCGCATGATTGCTAGTTGCAGGCTCTTAAGTCTTAACAATGGCTTCTTTTATGCCAATGCAAAAAAGTAAACATCATTTAACAATAACCTGTACTACAGTTTGTACTGAGAGAATAAGAAGATATTGGGTGAATACATTAATTTTATTGAACATTTTGATGAGCCAGAGCCAGAACATTTTAGAAATTTTCTGAGTCGATTCTGAAAGTTTTACTCCACTTAGTGACCACGTATATATATAAAATCCCTAATGCGTGAAATTATAAGCGTCAGGGAACGATTAGTCCACTTTGCAATTTTCGGCAATTGGGTATGAAAGTATGAAATTTAACCAGAAATGCTTTCAGACATCATACCTGGAACATTTTGGGTTATATAAAAATATATAAAACACTACATTAACGGAAAAAAAGACTGCAAGTGTTACTTCCTGTCAAATTCCTTGTAAATTTCGAGCAAAACTTGAAATCTTTCTTCCGCATTTTATGGTTTATGTAATTTTTGTTGTGTTTGTCCCACAGTTAGGGTATATTCTTATAAATTTCGAAAATATTCGTTCAAACCTCTTTCGCTTTAGACATTTTTAACGACACACTCGACTAATGCATGAAACGCACTCGCTCTCTGCTTCAAGCCGACTGAACCGAAATTATCTCGGTCGCTGCATCGCGCTACTAACGTCTTAATTTGCTCCCTGTCTGCAGGGACAATCTGTAAATTGTTAGTCGGGCTCTGCCAAACTTCCGATATCGGGAGTAGTAGAGCAACTTTGCCTATTTACGTGGCAATCTGCAGGGCCCCTGGCGGATCACCACTGCAGATTGGAACCGAAATAGGGTCATCTGTAGCCGCTTTTAAGCCTAACGCTGAAAAATGTAATCAATCTGAGACAGTACGGTATTAGCCACGTAGCAGGATTTATCAAATGTTACAGGACCCGCGCCTTCTATAGGGAGGCCCCGCCTCTGATGGGATTCCGAAAGCCTCAAGCCAGATGGACGACCACTCTACCACTGCCGTCAACGGCGATAATCAAGGCCCACTTCTTCACATTTGCTACGGGCCACGCGCTGTCTTAATCTGGTCCTGATCTTAGAAATTTGGCACCAAATCACAATCAACAGATTTTTGCGCGAATAAAAAATTCATTAATACTCACAGTACTAAAAGGTATTATAATGTAGAGTTTTAAAGTAATATTACAGGAAAAACTAACTATTAACTATATTTATTTATAATTCAAGTGCACAAGATAGAGCGGTATGTGCTTCCAGGATATTCCAGAGATAACTTAAAAAGGGTGTTGAGTCAGTTGTATGGAATTACCTTCCTGTTTCATTACTAACACCCTTCTTCAAAGTTTTTGGGAAAGCAATGTTAATAAAGTTTACGAAAACATTAAACATGATAATATTCTGACTAAATAACATTCTGTTTTTCAAAAGGGCTAAAGTTATTTATTTATTAATTATTGATTGACAAACGGACGGAGTCCATACAGCCAAGAAATGGGTACAATTGTTTTACACATTTTGTTATAAAGTTAGAAGTACAACACAATTTGTAGAGGGCAAATGTAGGTGGGTGCAGATAGGGGGGAAGATGGTGGTGTAGGGAAATTGCAACCGGAGCCTGTGCTCCATTGCAATTAAATTAAAATTTAAAAAATTAAAAACCCTCAAAATACAGATATTTCTTACTAGATTCATATGTCTATATGATTTTCATTGGCAAATCTATAAAGACTTATCTAAATTTCCAGTTTCTCTTTGTGAAGAAGGTGTTGTATTTGTAGGGAGCTCAGCCCCATATCTTTGTAAATCCCATATCAGTTGTGTGGATTCACTCCAATAGAGCTTGCACTCAAAAAGGGGTGGTCGACATCTTCCAAGCTGTTTCCATCACATTCGCAAAAGGGAGAGCTGACTATGTTTATTTTCAACAGATATTTGCTGAACTGCCCATAGTTGAACTTGAGCCTTGCTATAAATGTTGAGAATCTTTTGGGAACTATCCGATTGGGGTACCAATGTACTCTCGAATGTTGGCCTTTATGGAGGTCACTTGTCTCCCATTCCTTTGCCCATTCTTTCTTGACTCCACGTCGAATCACTGGTATTAGATCCGATGCCGGAATGCGGTTAAATTTGTTTCCGTTGAGTGCAGTTTCTTTACCTAGTTTGTCTGCTTGTTCATTTCCTCTAATATCAGCGTGTCCTTTGGACCAAATGAATATCGCGTCCCTGCCCTTCTCTCTTAGTTTGGAAACCGTTCGAACATCTGCCATTGTCTTTGAAGATGTTATTTAATATCTTAATGGCGGTTATTATTGCTATCCTCGAATTTTACAATTTTGTGCCACATTCTAAGGCTTTCGCCATTGCAAAAGTTCAGCTGTGAAAACCGTGGCTTCTTCAGGTAGGCTGTAAGCTTCCGACTAGTTATTTGTCGTATCAACAAACGCGCATCCCACTGCGTGTTCTGATTTGGAGCCGTCTGTGTCTTCCAAAGTCCAACCCCTCCTCCACGTGGTGGGAGATGGGCAACGGCATAAAGAAGGGGATTGCCTGTGTGGGTGAGGTACAGTGGGGACCTAGTGTGCCCCGGGACCGATACGGTAGCTGTGAAGGCCCTACAGGAACCCTGAAAAATGGCGGCCACTGGTGAAGCTACGACAGGCCTAGCAAGTCGATAGTGGATAGATCCTGCTTTCAAAACAATAACAAGCCCCGGAAAGGACGAAAAAATGGACAAATGACATGGCTATGGAAACGGTTTAAGATTTGGATCCTTGAATATACGGACATTAACAGGGAAAGTGGAGGAAATTGTAGACATGATGGAGAGAATGAAGTTGGATATTTTGGGGTTGAGTGAGAAAAAGTGGAAAGGAAAGGGTAGAAGAGAACTGAGAAATGGTTTCCAACTGTATTGGAATGGAAATGAGGAAGGGAGAAGAAATGGAGTTGGGATAGTTGTAAGAGTGGGGCTGAAAGAGGAAGTGGAAGAGATTAGTGACAGAATGATGAAGGTTAGGATAGCAGTCAAAGGGAGAAAACTAGAAGTACTTCAAGTATACGGTCCACAAGTAGGCTGTCAAATTCAAGAGAAGGAGAAATTTGAGCAGGAGCTGCAAAGACAGTTAAATGGGCAAAATATTATAATTATGGGAGACCTAAATGCCCATGTAGGCACAGAAAGGCAGGGGTACGAGGAAGTAATAGGAACAGAAGGATGGGGTGGCAGAAATGAAGAAGGGGAAAGGCTTCTGGACCTCTGCAAAAGAAATGGATTGAAAATAGGAAATTCCTGGTACAAAAAGCCAGAATACCACAAGGTAACATTGTACAGTAGCGATTGGCAGAGGACGTCAGTTGTGGACTACTTTATATTTAATGGTGAATTAAAGCAGAGTGTGTCGGATGCGAAGGTAAATACCATGGGGACAGTGGAAGAGGAGTGGGAATATTTTAAAACAACGCTAGTCCAAGCAGCAGAAACGGTGTGTGGAAGGACTGGTAACACAAAAAGGTGGAAAGAAATAGCATGGTGGAATGAATAAACAAGCAGTGGAACTCAAGAACAGGGCCTTTAGGGAATGGTTCAAACAGAGGACACAGGAGACAAGGGATGACTACGTGAAGAAAAAGAAGGAGGCCAAAAAAATAGTAACGGAGGAAGTGGCTGGAGAAATGGACCAACATGATGGAAGAAGATAGCAAAGGAAATAAGAAAGTATTATATGGAATGGTAAAAAGGAAGAGGAAGGAAAGGATAGAAAATGTCAACATGCTGGATGAAGATGGAAACGAAATAAACAGCTCAGAAAAACTAAAAAGGGTGGAAGGAGTATTTTGAAGCCTTACTGAACCCAAATTGGTCACAGGATGTTACAGTTGTTCAGGAGGAGAAGGAAAATAACAACCGTGTAGGAGAGAAAGAGAAGGATCTAACTTGGGAAGAAGTGGAAACAGCTCTGGATAAGGAAAGGCACCAGGCATCGATGAAGTGAGCGTGGAAATGATAATGGCAGCAGGAGTAGTAGGTGTGATGAAAAAGGTACGGAATCAGGGCATAACTCCTGAAGACTGGAAAAAGGAATAATTGTACCTGTATTCAAAAAAAGGGAGCAGGAAGAAGTTTAAAAACAATAGAGGTATTACACTGATGTGCCACTGTGCCAAGGTGTATGAAAAGATCATTGAAAAAAGAATACGTGACAGGGTGGAAAAAGAGCTAAGGGAAGAGCAGTATGGCTTGAGATCAGGGTGATCGACGGTAGATCTGATATTTGCTATGAGACAGCTGCAAGACAAACATTGTGAGTATGGAAAGGATCCACTGTTGGTATTTCTCGATATTGAGAAAGCATATGATTGTGTACACAGGAGTAAGGTATGGAAGGTCTTGGATAGGAGATCCCAGAGAGATCTCAGAGAGAGTGACGGAACTGTACCAAGGAAGTGTGAGCTATGTGAAAGTAGGGGAAGGAAGATCAGATTCGCTGGAACAAAGGAATGGACTAAAACAAGGAAGTGCCCTATCACCACTACTCTTCATAGTAATCATGGATGAAATAATGCAGAAGGTGGCAGCGAGGATGGGAGAGGAAAACATGAAGGTGACGGCTTTTGCGGATGATCTGATGATCTGGGAAGCGAAGAACAGGGAGTGCAGCGGCAGTTGGATGTATAAAGGAATGTGGCCTGAAATTTAATGTAAAGAAATGTGAGCACATGGTAACAACCAGGAAAAAGAATAGTGTAACCCAGGGAATTGTGATGGCAGGGGAAAAACTAAAGAAGGTAAACAGGTTCAAGTACTTGGGGAGTATGTTAGGGGAATGTGGAAGAAATGATGGCGAATAAGTGAAAGAGGAAGACAAGCAGAGGCGTTCCTAAGGAGCATTAAAGGCCTGATATGGAATAAAGAGGTGCCACAGAGAAGTAAGAGAGTAATCTATCATACGTACTATGAGCCTATCTTGACTTATGCTGCTGAAACGTGGACAATGAAAAAGCGGGACATCAGCACAGTATAAGCAAGTGAAATGAAGTTTTTAAGAGGTAGAATGGGAGTTACTAAAATGGACAGAATAAGGAATGAAGTGATTAGACGCACCTTAAAAGAGGAACCCCTACAGGAAAGGGGAGAGAGGACGATACTGAGATGTTATGGACATGTCAAGAGAATGGAAGCTCAGAGAATTCCAAGAAAAATCCATGAAATTAAGATGCATGGTAAACGAGGAGGGTGAATGGAAGACAGGAGAGGACTGGAACAAAGTGGTGACAGAGAGGTGGTGGGATGAAAGAAGCAAATGGAGAGGCTTGTGCATAAAGCAGACCCTGCCAGAGGCTGGAAACTGTTGAGGATGATGATGATGTGTGCAGGCACGCTGGACTCCCGTGTGAATTTGAGATCAAGTCCCTCAGTATGTCATTGTTCTTATCGCTTGCTTCCAGATATATGGTATTAGAGCAAATGTCCAATCTCAGTGTGGTAATAGGCATTTCTACAGAGTAGACAGGTAATGACTGAGTTCGATATATTATCGTGGCATATATCTTTAAGTCCTCATACGCACTAACTAGAGGTGTTCTAGTTTTTTTCTTCCAGTATGCGCGATCTGAGCACTACGCCGATAATATTGTTAATTTATCCAAGAGCAGGTTCTCTTCTAGTTCTAATTGCTTCAGTATAAATTTTCTTGAAACGTGTGTTCTCCGAACGTGCACTGGAGGTTCAAGACATTCCACCAACAGGACGTTCGTAGGCGTAGAGGGCATGGCCCCAGAACATAGTCTAAGAGCTCTGTATTGTGATTTATCCAATCTCTTCAATAACTCTTTGACGCGGATCCGAAATCATAATGTGGTCTTACGAGCGTTCCATATAGTCTCATGTTGAGTATCCTTTCTGCTCCCCATGTTTTTTCCGGTAATTAATCTAACTAAGTTCATGGCTGCTTCGCTTTTTTTGAGGATGTGTATTTTCTAATTATACCATTTAATGTTCGAATCCATTTTTAAGCCTAGATAAGAGACAGTTTTCTTGACTGGGAAAGAATGGGGTCGCAAATGAGATGTCTGATATTTACGGTACCGTATGTCTTGTAAACATGCAGACCACGGACTTTTCTGTAGAGAGGACGAAGACATTGCGTGTCGTCTAAGCTTTCATTTTACTCATTGCGATGCTTATACTGTCTTACAGGCTTGTTATGTCCGCTGACTAATGTAAATGCAAACGTTATCCGCATATTGTAACAACTTTACTTTTACATTTGAGTGCAGGTCACTGACATAAATATTGAAGAGAATGGCGTCAGTATGGATCCCTGAGGCAGTCCTTTACTTGTCAACCTAGGTCCGACAACTTCTCTTCCAATAATGAATAGATCCTTGATTTCCAGCAGCGCTATTAAATTTGCCACGAAAGTTTCAGGGAGAGACAACCGTCTAAGTTTCTCCGCCAGTAGAAGGAGTACTACGTTGTCGTAGGCGTTAGGTAGATCGGTGAAGAGAGCCATTAGGTAAAAGTTCTTTCCATTTCTAATTTGGATATCTGTTACTAATTGTGCTATGATTTCATTGGTGCCTTTCCCCTTTCTGAAACCAAGCAGGGTGTCTGGTAGGAAGTGATGATGTTTCACATACCACTCCAGTCTTTAATCATCCGTTCTAACGGTTTCAAGGCGCATGATAGAAGTGATATTGGCCGGTATGATCCGCTGTCACTGGGGTTTTTGTGGTTTATCTAATGGAACCACCCTTACTGCTTTTAGCGCAGGAATATTGACTCTCTCCATCCAAATCCTGTACATAATTTTGAGGAAGGTGGTTTGCCGCATCTCTGAATGTTATCAATCATTGAGTATTATATTTGATCCGTTCCTGGTACCGTGTTGTTAGATTTTTAAGTGTATTTCCCAGTTCCTCTATGGTGAATGGTTGAAGCAAGGGGTGGTCTACTTTAGGGTTCTTAATGTCGACCTATTTTTCTGGGCACCAGTCTAGGGCCAAGGAGCAGAGGAGTTCTGTGGTAGTCTCTGTGAACATGCGTTTGTTCGATTGGGTTGTCTTGCGTTGAATCCCTATAACCTGTCTCCATTATAGTTTTGTTGGAACAGCCTTGTTCAGTGAGTTGCAAAAATTTTGCGATTCTCTTTTCTTCTTCTCGAGAAGAAGTTTCGTGGAAGCTTGTATCTTATTTAAGGATATGGATTGTTCATCCGTAACTTGTCTTTTATATTGCGCTAAAGCCTTCTTCCTGTCTTTTATAGCTTGAGTACATTCTTCATACTTTAATTTCGGGGAGGGTCTATGTGGCGTCCTCCTTTGTTTATTTTCGGGAATGGATGACTAGGCCGCTTGCACCATGGTTGTGGCGAAGGTGAGGTAGTCATTTTTGGGATCATCTGAAATGCTAAATTTTTCTAATTTATCTGATATGGTCTGCTTATATAGTGGCCAGTTGGCTCTCCTTGTGTTTCACCTGCAAGTGGGAGACGAAGGAGTGGCCTCGAATATCTGATTAAGTGGATTCATTATGATGGGAAAATGGTTGGATCCCGATGGGTCTGTGAGGGTCTTCCATTCTATATTGACAGCCAAACCCCGGGAGATGAGTGAGATGTCAACTACCGATTTACGTTCTATGGCTATGTGGTATCTCGTTTCTGATCCGTCGTTCAGTAGGACCAAATTCATTTCATCCAGTAAATCTATTACCACTTTTCCTACTGCACAGTTGGATTCGTTTCCCAACTGTTGGTGGGGGGAGTTAAGATCCGCCATGATTAACATTAGTGGATTTAATTGCTTTATTACCTGACGATTTCTCTTTTAGAGACTGGAGTTTGAGTAGATCTATAGTCTGATGCAACTGCTATTTTTCTGTGGTTCCTGCTGTCATATTCTACGTTGGCTGCGCAGGTTTGCAGAGGCGAACCCTGAAAGTTAAGTTGTATTTATTCGTACTGTATTCCGCTTTTGATCAAAAGAGCCACCCCTCTGTATCCATCTACTCGATCCGACCGAATCACATTCTATCCTGAACAAAAGAATTGGTAGTCCAGCTTCAACCATGTTTCCATAGTCCCGACAATACAATGGAATTTTCTTGGAGGAGGTATAATGGATTTTCTTTATTAGATCGGATTGACCGAATGTTCCACTACATGAAGTTATTCCACTTCCCCATTATTATTGGGCACTAGGGATTTTCTGATCAACTCTCTAATATCTGGCATAACGCCTGAACTGATCATCTTCAACAGCGAAGACAATGGAGACCACTTTGTCTTTGAGGGGTGTCTTCCCTTTCGAAGCTCAGGAGCCTGTGAGGGTTGTAGGGCAGATGTGGAAGGTACGTGATCAAAGTACAATTCTGAAGGAATCGTTCTTGCAGAGTAGGAGCATGCCTAGCATTTGCCCGTGCTTGTGTGGGAGTGTTTGTTAACCTTCCGGATTTAGGCGTGCGCATTGGTGGGAATCTGGATGGGCCTGGCGTAAAGGAGGAAGTGGCAACTTGTTTAGCGTAGTAGGTTGGATTTTCTAGTGCTGAGGCTTGTTCTATAGTGTAGGCCATAAGGGTCTTGATGCGCTTTTGTTTCATAAACTCTGGGTAGTTGCTTGATGTAGCTATATGGTCTCCCCTACATATTGCGCAGTGAAATTTGTTGGTTTTGTTACATCCGGATGTTTCGTGGGCCTCTCCGCAATCGGCACATCGAGCATTGCTGCGACAGTGCTTGTTGACATCACCATATCTGAAGCATTTATAACACTGAGTGACTCTTTACACGTATGGTTCGACTTGACATCTAGTGTAGTGAATAATAACTTGTGGTGGGAGGCTCTGTCTTTTGAATGTAATGCATACCGTTTGGCGCGGGATCCACTGGTAGTATCCGTCGATTATGATCTTACGTTTTAATCTTCTGGCTCCTATTACTTCGATATCGGAATCTATTACATTTAGTATTTCCTCCTCAGTTAATCTTGTATCTATCCCTCTTATTACCCCCTCTTTAACGGTAATAGCGTGGTATAAAGAATTTTATATTCTCGGGGTGGATGGTGACATGACAGGCTGCCTTATAGTTGTTGAATTCGATCTGGACACGGTTCCTCCCCTTAGTTGATATGTTAAGTATCGAATGTTTCATTTCTAGAGTAGAGTTCCTAATAAATTTACCAATGGACATTGGTTGAAGACGTCCAAGGGCGCCTCTATTTGGGTGACCTTCCGGATGCGTCTGTTCTGCATAAACTATGAATGGACCAGAATCGTGTTCTGAATACATGAATTACTCTTTTCCCAATGGAATAGATACTTCATTTGTTGAATTGCCTGTTGATCGATCCCTGGATCCCTTAACTATGGCTTTTTGGCTGATATTGTTGACATTTCTGATTGGGATTGGCTCTTCGCTTCCTGAAAGGCCTGTGGCTATTGTGGGGTTATTAGGTGTAAACGGAACTCTCTCGATATTCATGTTTAGGTCAATTTCCCCAGTTGGGGTTTCTTCATATCTAGTAGTTATGCAAGAAGTCTGATCTAGGTCGGCATACGCACTTAGCTTGCGTTTCTTGATAACTGTTGTCTTATCAGGATCTGATAGTGCAATGAGTGGCGTACTTAAGGGATCGACTTTGATTGGCGCATAGGGCCGAGGCTATAGCTTCCACCGTAACATAACAAGTTATATTTGATTCGCTGATAATATTTTAGGAGAAATAAATGATAAATTAATACTTGTAAGAATTTTCTGTGTCTTGTCTAAGACATTCGAATGTGTTGATCATGATATTCTGATGCAAATTATTCTAGTATAAATGGTATTGTTAATAAATACCTTCTGAATAGAAAACAGAATGTTTCACCGGAATATTTTAATGCTGCGTCATGTGGTCTACTGTTTTCTAAGTGGAGAATTATCAGATGTAGAGGCCACAATTGTTTATAATATATACAAATGATCTTCCCAGTGATAAATCCAAAAACTCAAAATTCGTCCAATTTGCTGATGACACAAACGTAGGAATGAAAAGTAATATGGAAATATTTCAAATTATGTCTTTGACCTTATTAATTAATGGTTTACAGCTAATGTAGGCTTACCTGGCGTCCCCGTTTGCAGGGAACAGTATTAGCTCTCTGTCCCCGGATAGATTTCGTCCCCGCAATGTTCCAGGATTTTAACTGTTGTCCTCAGATTTTGTTTTAATCAAGAGAGAGTTCTTTAAAAACCTTATTTGCTAATTCATTCGTTTAAAGCAAGAGATATGAAACACACTTCTTTCCTTGTAATATTTAGTATTACGATTTCTTTCGTCACGTTGCAGTTTATACTGACAGTGTATGATGAAATTAAATGTGTTAAATTATGCTATGGAATCTAGGAATCTTGATGAAGCAAACTATGTTGTTACCCCAAATACAGTTTGCGACTCAAATACGCGTGTGTGGGTATGTCTACATGGTTTGATTCTGTATCGGCAATTTAATGGAGATTATGATTAGGTCTAAATGCAGTCTGTACCAGAATGGTTTTGTTGTTGCATAAGGGACAAAGAATTTATCTATAATTGTTAGAAATTTCATGAGAACTATGTTAGTGATAAAACGTGAATCGCGTTGTAAACTACTTGCATCTATTCCCAATTAAGCTTATGGTGTATGGTAGTTGTTAAATAATGTTCACCACACAATAAGGTCTGCTGTAATAATAAGACGTTTATTGAGGCACACACACTACAACTTTATATCCACATGTTTTCAGTTCAACAGCCAGACAACGACTGGTGCTCACTCATATACAATTCCAAAGATACATCAAGCACCAGAACATTCCTCACAGATATAAATGTACAATACTCAACCATGGAGGAAGGAAATATATGGAGACGACGCAAGAGACCTTCACCACGCATTGAAGTGAAGCAGGGCGGAGGAGGAGTGGGGGGCATGGCCGGAGTGGAGGGGGAATGGCCGCTTCCATACAGACAAGGGGAATATGTACAAAAACCTCAAGGGGACTCTAGGATAGAGGTGACGCCGCAATCTGGTGATGGATTATTATGTAACTCGATATGACAAATAAAAAATGAAGAATAAAATTTTTTGATATCCTGCTTAGTTTTCGAGATATTCTGTCCCAAATGTGAAATGGTTTTGGTTGAAATTCAAAAGAAAAAATTGGTCAAAGTCAAATTTGATGATGGATTCTTATTTAAAAGGACGAGACAAATGAGAAATAAAGAATAAAATTTTTCTATATCTCACCTAGTTCTAGAGATATACTGTATCAAAAGTGAGGTGTCTTGAGTTGAAATCGAGAAGAAAAATTTCGCAAAAGTCAAATTTAATGATTCGATTCTTATGTAACACGACGAGACAAATCGAAAATTAAGAATAAAATGTTTCGATATCTTGCTTAGTTTTCGGGATATACTGGGAATATCGCAATTGTTTGGAAGCGCATTATCGCCGCTGCCGCCACTGCGCATGTTTCACCAATTTAACCTCACTTCTCCTCCATATATTTCCTTCCTCCATGTACTCAACACGCCTCCTTCCATTTATATCTGTACTTCTATTAATTCACATTCAACATCTGTCTAAACTTTTTGAACTTAACTTTACACAATGCCTTCGTAAATATGTCAGCAATGTTTTCGTTAGAGTTTATTTTCACAATGTCTATTACACCATTTGTATAACACTCATTTACAAAATGATAGTGTACTTCAATATACTTGGCGTTCTTTGAAAAATTACCATATCCTCATATACTTGGACAGGTCCTTTGATATTTACATTAAAAGTTTTTAATACATCCAAAACATACTTTAGTTCAGTAACAGCTTCTGACAAGGCAATATATTCAGCAAAAGTGGAAGATTTAACGACACTTCCTTGTTTCCTAGATTTACAAAATATTGAATTTCCAAACAATGTAATTACATACCCCGTCGTGGAATTTCGATCTACAATATCAACTGCCCAATCTGCATCAACATAGCAATCAAAAGTCTTTACATTTTCATTTCTACAGAAATTTAATTTCGTTAAATACAAATACTTTAATACTCTTAATACATACTTGTAATGAACTTTACAGTAACAATTCTGAAATCTACTTAAGTAATTAACACTGTAACTGATATCTGGTCTAGTTCCTGAACTGATGTACAAAAGAGCACCTATTAAGTTTCTGTATCTAATGTCTTGACATACTTCATTCACAGGTTCAAATTTTAAATTAACTTCCATTGGTGTATCATACAATTTTGAGTTTACAATTTTATACTTTGAGGCTAAGGAATTAATGTAATTTTCCTGACTCAAACTCATAACATTTTCTTCCAGATTGTAATCTATATTAATTCCTAAATAGGTTATTACTTGACCCAAGTCTTTCATCTTGAATTTCTTCGACAATAGATTCTTGATTTTATCCATTTTCCTTTTACTGTTACAACAAATTAATAGATCATCAACAAATATTATTAAATAAATTACATCATCTCCATCGATCAAAGTATACAGACAATAATCAAATTCACATTTTGCAAAACCTAGATCACTCATAAATTCATCAAAACAATCATACCAAGCTCTAGGGCTTTCTCGTAAACCATACAATGCTTTATTCAATTTACAAACCCTATTAGTACCATCTTCATACCCTCTTGGCTGATTTATATAAACCTCTGATAAAACTTTACCATAAAGAAATGCAGTTTCAACATCCATTTGCTCTATAGCTAAACCATTTTGACAACATTATGACAGTAAAAGTTTCAATGTCTGCATCTTAGCCACTGGTGAATATATATCATCCACAACTTCCGTTTGTTGAAAACCCCTTACAACTAGTCTTGCTTTATAAGTGTTATCTGATTATTTTGTATAAACCTACTTTTCATCAAGAGCATTTACATTCTCTGGTTTCTTTACTAGTTTCGATGTTTTGTTTTGATACAAACAGTCAATCTCCTTGTCCATTGCTTGTTTCCAATACACTGACTCTTTACAATTAATCGCCTCCTCGAAATTATCTGGACTATCAGCACAGCAAAAGTTTACATAAATGATATTGCTACAGACATAATCATTAAATCTATCTGGCATTTTACATTTTCTACCTGACCTAGTCAATTTACATTTATCACTGTTTAAACCTCCTTTAACATCTCCTTCTTTCCTTTCCTCATCTACAGATTCATTTTCATCTGTAGAATCACACTCTGATTCATAACCCTTTAAATGGATAAGTTTAACATTATTCTCTACAATATCAACATGTCTTGCAACAACAATTTTATTATTCACTAATACTCTGTATCCAACTTCACTATAACCTAATAAAATTCCCATATCAGCTTTACGATCCCATTTAGACTTTCTCAATTGTTCAGGTACTCTTACAAAAACTTTACTACCATATAGCTTCAAATGTGTAACATTTGGTTTCTTTCCTAGTAAAATTTCATAGGGAGATTTCTTTTCAATAGTATTAGCTAAAGTTCTGTTTTTAAGATAAACTGCTGTACAAACTACTTCAGGCCAGAACCTCCTATCTACTTTTGCTTCAGCTAGCAAACACCGTGACATATCTATGATAGATCTATTATACCTTTCAGCCGTACCATTTAACTCATGTACATAGGGAGGGCAAACATTTAAAACAATTCCTTTTTCCTTTACAAATCGATAAACAACAGAATTTAAATATTCCTTTCCATTATCACATTTCAGTTTCTTAATACACTCCTGGAAATTGAAATAAGAACACATTGACGCCGGTGTGTAAGACCCACCATACTTGCTCCGGACACTACGAGAGTGCTGTACAAGCAATGATCAAACGCACGGCACTGTGGACACACCAGGAACAGCAGTGTTGGCCGTCGAAGGGCGCTAGCTGCGCAGCGGTTGGGCACCGCCGCAGTCAGTGTCAGCCAGTTTGCCGTGGCATACGGAGCTCCATCTCAGTCTTTAACAATGGTAGCATGCCACGACAGCGTGTACGTGAACCGTATGTGCAGTTGACGGACTTTGAGCGAGGGCGTATAGTGGGCATGCGGGAGGCCGGGTGGACGTACCGCCGAATTGCTCAACATGTGGGGCGCGAGGTCTCCACAGTACATCGATGTTGTCGCCAGTGGTCGGCGGAAGGTGCACGTGCCCGTCGACCTGGGACCGGACAGCAGCGACGCACGGAAGCACGCCAAGACCGTCGCATCCTACGCAGTGCCGTAGGGGACCGCTCCGCCACTTCCCGGCAAATCAGGGACACTGTTGCTCCTGGGGTATCAGGGAGGACCATTCGCAACCGTCTCCATGAAGCTGGGCTACGGTCCCACGCTCCGTTAGGTCGTCTTCCGCTCACGCCCCAACATCGTGCAGCCCACCTCCAGTGGTGTCGCGACAGGCGTGTATGGAGGGACGAATGGAGACGTGTCGTCTTCAGTGATGAGAGTCGCTTCTGCCTTAGTACCAATGATGGTCGTGTGCGTGTTTGGCGCCGTGCAGGTGAACGCCACAATCAGGACTGCATACGACCGAGGCACACAGGGCCAACACCCGGCATCATGGTGTGGGGAGCGATCTCCTACACTGGCCGTACACCTCTGGTGATCGTCGAGGGGACACTGAACAGTGCACGGTACAATCAAACCGTCATCGAACCCATCGTTCTACCATTCCTAGACCGGCAAGGGAACATGCTGTTCCAACAGGACAATGCACGTCCACATGTATCCCGTGCCACCCAACGTGCTCTAGAAGGTGAAAGTCAACTACCCTGGCCAGCTAGTTCTCCGGATCTGTCCCCCATTGAGCATGTTTGGGACTGGATGAAACGTCGTCTCACGCGGTCTGCACGTCCAGCACGAACGCTGGTCCAGCTGAGGCGCCAGGTGGAAATGGCTTGGTATGCCGTTCCACAGGACTACATCCAGCACCTCTACGATCGTCTGCATGGGAGAATTGCAGCCTGCATTGCTGCGAAAGAAGGATATACACGGTACTAGTGCCGACATTGTGCATGCTCTGTTGCCTGTGTCTATGTGCCTATGGTTCTGTCTGTGTGATCATGTGTTGGATCTGACCCCAGGAATGTGTATATAAAGTTTCCCATTCCTGGAACAATGAATTCACGGTGTTCTTATTTCATTTTCCAGGAGTGTAGTTTTACCTGTCAAATTTTCAATTTCATTTACATATGCAACTAGACAATCATAAACTTGTATTTTTGATTTGATAGGGTAAACACGAGCTGCTTTGCTATAATCATCTATAAATGTTAGAAAGTATCTTTCACCATTCAAACTAAGAGTTGAGTGAGGCCCATTTAAATCAGTGTGAATAATTTCTAAAATTCCTTCTCCTTTGCTTCAATTATTTTCAAAAGGTAAATTGCGCATTTTGTTTTCAATACAAACTTTACACTTCATATATTCAGACTCTAAACATTTAGGTAAACCAACTGCTAATTGATCTTTACACAAAGTATTTAAATAGTTAAAATTTACATGCCCTAATATGCGATGCCATCTCTCCTTTTCAGTCATAGAATCACTGTTACTCACAATATTTACATTAACATCTTCCTTAAAAATGCTACTTGTCATTTTATACAGATTAACTTCCTTCATAGCAATTTCAATTAGCCTGTTATTTCCTGAAACTTTTTCTACAGATACAATCTTGTGCTTGTCTGTTACTTTCGCATAACTAATCAAGTTTCTACTCATGTCTTTAACATAAAATACATTTTCCATATTAATTTTAATCAATTTACCATAACTGAAAAAATAACTAACTACATTTCCTATCATAGTTGCTTTCAAAATTTCCCATCAGCAATCTTTACCTCTACAGGCTTTTCTAAAGTTACACACTCAGAAAAATACTCTTCATATTTACAACATGATCTGTACAACCACTATCCAATAACCAATCAACTTTAATATTTTCTTTGTTACCTATGTTCATTTTATTATGCACCATCAAGCTCCTAACCCCTGTTACAAACTGCCTGTTGCACTTTCACTTTGGTGGTATATTTCGCCATGCCGATACTGGCCGTTTCTTGATCCCGTTGCACTTACACTTTCACTTTGTTGGCATTCTTGACTTCGCCGATACCGGGTCGTTTCTGGATCCTTGTGCTTATTTCCGCTCCACGGTTGATCATTGTTGTGACCTCTGAAGTTTCCACTTTGATGGTTACTTCCTCTGCTGCTTCTTTGATACTGCCTGCTGTGATTCCATGTGCCTCTTTCATTTTCTTCATTTCGACGATGACAATCTCTTTGAAATGTCCTCTTCTTCCGCAGCCCCAACACAATTGTTCCTAACGACTTGTACCAGATTTTCTCATACTATGGAATGCATTTGTTTTTACAGATTCACTTTCACCTTTGTCTTTCAAGTCCATTAATCGAATTTTACTTTTAACAAATTCAACAGTTTGATCTTCTTCTTTCAAAACATCGACCAAGTCCCCAATGTAGCACAAACAGTCCGGCAAAGTTCTTAACATGAAGTTTAATTTTTCTTTCTCAGTCTTTAGCCCAGCAGCTTTCAATTCGTTTACTGTCCTTTCAAATCACTAAAGAATATCGCTGTTTCATTGTAGTCTTTTAACTTCAATTTTTCCAGTTTGTTTCTACAAATTATGGAGTGCAGTCGATTCCTTGGAGTATATTCGTCGAACTTAGTCATTATTTCATATGCATTCACTTTATCACTCACAAACTCAAGTTGCTTATTCGAAATAGCACTATATGTAGTTTACTGCATTCAGATTTTCTTCTTCCCAAATTTCAGCATTATCCATATTGTTTTCTCTCTTGAAGCCACTGTATAACATTTCTTCATCTTTAAATACATCGTTATTCTTTTCTTCCAATTTCCATAGTCCTGCCGTCAAAGCACGGTATTACAATGTCAGCCATTATTACTTGAAATCAAAGTGAGTTCGGTTAACTGATGATTCCTTGAACGGGTAGGCAGTTAACGGAAGATGCACCGTACATGTTTAAGACAGTTTTGTATTTCGCGATATTTTACACAATTCTACTTAATTGCAAAGCTATAGTTTAAATTTAGTGGGTCATCACTGTTTCTTTTTCATAATCGAAGGACAATATCCCCTAAAACCCTGTTTTCTGGTCCCGTAAAAAATCTAATTTATAAAAGTATTACAGAAAATTTCATATCTCCATCTTCTGCTCTAGATCTTTGGCTTTTTTTTATTTTATTTTTTATTAACTTCCAGATGTAGCGTGTTCGAATATTTGTTGTATGTTTCTTCACACTTTCAAATGTGACATTCATTTCTTTACATCAATTAGCAATTCTTCCCACCCCTTGTTTCTTGATTTTTATATAATCACATTTTACCTTCCGGAACCGTGCTAAATCTGTGACGGTTTTCCATGCAGGGCATTTAAGCATAGGCTACAGAGGCTGTAGCCCAGGGGCCAGCACCACGAAGGGGGGCCCACACAACAATTTTGGATCCCCCGCCTGGGCCAGTAGTAGGGCCCACAGAGCCCAAATGCGGCCCTGTTTCCATAAATCATTGTTTTGAATAGTTGCTATCACGATACCTCTACTAACACAAATTACTGAAACTGACCGATCGTGGTGGGTTAACGGTTAACGTTCTATCCTCGCATCCGGAAGGACACGGGTTTGAATCCCCGTCCGGCCATCCAGATTTGGGTTTTCCATGGTTTCCACAAATCACTCCAGGCCAATGCCGGGATGCTTCCTTCAAAAAGGCCATGGCCGAATTCCTTCCCGTTTCTTGTCCCTAGTCCCATCTAATGACCTTAACCGTTGACTAGGCGCAAAGCCATCAGAAAAAAAACCCATTACTGACTCTATGAGAAACCGGATCAGATTGATGTGGGCAGCCAGGTTGAACCACTTGCCCATATACACTCCAACCTGTTTTCTCAGAATTGTGCCCCACTTACCAATATCAAAAGAGTTTGAATTGGCTAACTCGCTTGTTTAACTCACGTAGTGGTCTCTGAACCTATCCATGTGCTGTACAACATCAGCTACAACACAGCCGAGTTGTATAACAATTGAAATGTGTGTGGGAGCACTTTAGGCTAAGATGTTTGAATGCTCCTGCTCTATAAGATTTAGATTCTGCGTTTTCATGTCAGTGTAATATCGCTACATCGGTTAATACAATTTCAAACATAGATGTTTTGAAATTTGGTTAAGCTGATATTTTTCTCCAAGAAATGTATAGTAAATTATTAGAACTTCTGATGCCGACATGATGAAGATATAGAAACTGGGTTGGGAATCACTGTAAGACAGAAGCTGAGAAAAAAGTGTGCTTCATTTGTACACAGCATATATTTGTTATAATGCTCTAATGAATTATGGTGGAAGAATTGGAAGTATTTAATTTAAGGATTTTCCCTGCCAACTCATATGTCCATTATTAATTTTAGTTTTAAAATCTTTCCGCGTTTTTGGCTAGTTACTCAAAATTTTCCTGGTATTTTATACCAATCCTTTTCTCCCTTACCTTTACGGAAGCTAATGCGTGATTTATGGAAGAGTAGGAGCGTAGTGAAATTACACTCAAATAAATGAAAACAAAAAAAATTATTAAATTTGAAGGAGGGTCTTTCAAGATATCAAAAATTAACTTAAACAAAAATTGAAATGATGCATAGGCCTACTTTACATGTCATACCAAAAGGCAAAACATGAATTTATCAGTTGATCAAAAATATTAGAGCTAAATTGCAACTTAATCAAGGATTTATGGTATCCTTTTATTTGGGATGTAAATGGATGCAACAAATAACAGTATTCCCAAATGCACTTATTATTAATTTTAATAAGATACTTGTTATCTCTTCCTATTTCTTTCATGAACTTTGCTTTTTATTAGCATCTTTGGTTAAGCACTAGTTTTGAATTTAAGTGTAAACTGTAACGGTTATACTGAGTTTATTATGGAAAAAGTTGATGAGAATGTGTAGCGATTTTGTGCTGGGACTTGTTGATCGACGTTGATGGTGGTTAGGAATTTGTTGGTTTTTTTTTACAATGGATTCACCTGATACTTTGGATGTATCGAAAGAGAACATTCAGCCACTCAGACAAGGCAGAAACGCAGCGCAGCTGACCGTAGCTCTGCAAGCACAGTCTGATTCAGCAAGACAACAAGATATTTACAAAGAAAGAGAGTAAGTTGCTAATGCTTTGTAATAATATTCCTTCCTTTCTGTGCCTGGTTGCTATTCAGTTGCGAATCGCAGAACTCGTCGTTTAAAACAATGGTTAGCCTACTCGTAAATGGAACAGTACAAACTGATTCTTACAGCAAAAAGGCATACTTATTAAATAAATCTCAAGGATTCTATCCTTGCTCATCTCTGTCTTGCCATATCGTCAATATTTCTTTCGCATTACTGACTTTTCGCCCGAAATTTTGTGTGTTTAGATCTCAGTTCCTGCAAGTACAGTTCAAAGACATGCTGAATGAAAGTTTATGGTATACTATTGATTTTATGTTTTGAACTGTTGGGCTGAAGATGGGATTGCTGGAGATCGCGATTCCGCAAGGAATTGGCGTCATTACTGCAGAAGTCAAACATAAGATACTGCTAGAAAATCTTTTGGGTGGATATTTAGCATTGTCATGCTGGCTTAGGGTTTGTTTAGGGTGTATTACAACCTAAATTATTCTTGGAAATAATGATCCAGGCTGTATTGCAATGGAATTACTGCTTGAAATTAAAACATCTTGCCATTGACTACAGCAGTATTATGATTTCATTACTAAAGTTTTAGAAGAATCGCGATCTCCAGTAGACCCCATATTTTTATATTAACCAGTAGAAAATCTCTGAAGGCTTGGTTGCATGGGATTACTGGAGTTTGCAATTCTGCAAGAAATTGGTGTTGTAATGCTGCATCAGTCCGATGGAAGACACTTCACGAAATACTTTCTGAAATTCATTTAATGGTGTCTTGCTGGTTCATGGTGTATTACATCCTAATTCCTTCTTGAAAATAATGGTCTAGGCTGTATTACAATAAAATTACTGCTTGAAAATATGACTTGTGAATGTTGTATCGAAATTGCATTCTCCCTTAGACCCGCCTAATGTATAGCAGATAAGAGGCTTTATTTGCAATTATAATGTGTGGATTAGTTCTAATGCCGGTATGTTGACTGAAAAAATTATTGTTCTTTTCCATTTTTTCTGCACTTCGAGAAAACCTTTTAGAATGGTCAGGTAGGCTACTGTGCTGTTGCATAATTTCTATTTAACTTCTTTTGTCTGTTGGCTTCTCAAGCAAAATTGCCTAGGCCTACACAGATTATAATTATGACATTAGGATTTTTCTGATTAGGTTGAATTGCTGCTTGGACCCCTTATTCAGGAGGGGGGGGGGGAAGGGGGTGAAGCCCCCTTCCCTCCCAAAAAAATTATCTTGCTCCACCCCGAACATCGTAATTTTGTAAAAAAAAAAAAAAAAAAAAAAAAAAAAAATTAGCTCTTATTTTGAGGGCGGCATTCTGAAATAAAATTTATTTTTAAGGAATATCTGTCGTCGTCGACCCTGCCCCCTTCTATTTCATCTCAATTATCTGAGCAGACTATAAAGCCTACCCTCGCCCTCCACCCCCCCCCCCCTCCCCCAAACCAAATTCCTGGTTATACACATCTATTATGTGACATTTTCCAATTCTTTTGTTGAGGTTTTAGAGCTGCATCCAGATAATGAACTCATCACAACTGTCTACTTTTCCAGAATTTTATAAATGTTCTCAATGGATAGTATTTTTAATGTTGTTCCCTAATGGTAATTGGGAATTGCACCACTTTCGGAACCTGCCAGAAACTGGTACCAACCTGTTGAAATTTACATCAGTCTCTTCATTAACATGTCCTCTTCACGTTTTGTGATCATTCATTGCGGAAAGGTTGCCAGGAATTTAATTAAAAATGGCGAAATATGAAAGGCTGAGCAACTGTTAAATGCTTTCAGCACTACTAAAATAACATAAAAATTATCTGTACAGGGATCATTTCAACCTAACAGTTTAGTTTTGTCAAAGAAATCATGGTTAGGTTGAAATACGGCCTGGACCAAGTGATAAAAAATTACGAAATTTTGGCTATGCGGCATCGAACACCCAAAGGCGTATTTGTTTACAATGGAAGCAATCGATTACCTCTGGTTGCTCTTTGCTATGTAAGATGGCGGTCAACACCGTATTACAACTCGGACGTGTTTGTCAATTTTGTGCAACTTTATACAAAGGAGTAGAGCTGAAAAGGCATGAAATTATTACAACAAAGGATTAAATCAACATTTTAAGAGACTGTCACTGATTTTTTTTCAACGTTGGCGGCATGTAACTACTGTGCGTCATGTCACATTTCGGCATTTTTAATCAAATTCCTGGCAACTTTTCCTCAATGTGTTATCACCAAACGTG
The DNA here is from genome assembly GCA_031002005.1 of Vandiemenella viatica. Classification (NCBI taxonomy): domain Eukaryota; kingdom Metazoa; phylum Arthropoda; class Insecta; order Orthoptera; family Morabidae; genus Vandiemenella; species Vandiemenella viatica. The sequence continues at coordinate 191,008,655 of JARYHS010009186.1, forward strand.
AAGAGGACATGTTGACGAAGCGACTGATGTAAATTTCAACAGGTTAGTACCAGTTTCTGGCAGATACCGAAAGTGGTGCAGTTCCCTGGTAATTAGTTCTGCATTGGCACTGTCACGTTTGGTTCTACTTTATACAGCGTCAGTTTCAAATGTGTTGGTATTTTATCACTCCATCTGGTAATATCTATTAATGGCATCTTCCCATTATGAGAGATAGTTCGGGGCACTAATATTGCAGTTTCATCCTGATGAATAGTATACTTCGTTTTGTGCTTTAGGTTTGAAATATCTCACACACTTTCCTGAGCACATACATTTTGATTAAATGTGTACATGAAAGAAAGAAGAAAATCCGGGTTTTATCTAACAGGCAATACCACTCGCTTCGCGCTGTTAACGTGTCGTCATAGTGACGTCACGTTCACGTACAGTCAATTTTTGTGTGTATTGTGCCCTCGCTACGCTCGGTCACAATAATTTAAAACTATACAATATCAACATAAACTGATATCCCGAAGGTGGATCAGATGCAGGCGGCCGCTGGTAAGCGGCCGCAGATGTCCGATAACACAACCAGATGTCCAGTGTTTGATGTGTTATCGGACGTCTGCGGCTGCTTACCAGCGGCCGAATAGTCACAAAAATTGACTGTACGTGAACGTGACGTCACTATGACGACACGTTAACAGTGCGAAGCGAGCGGTATTGCCTGTTAGATAATACCCGAAAATCCTTACTTTAGAAGCGATGCCACACTATAGATATGGTACCCTACAATGTTACCACAACAGGTTGCCCTCCTTTTCTAGTTATACGTTTCACAGCAACAAATGTAAAATCGAGGATTGTTTTTGTGATACCATATGTACTTATTATATGTAATAAGGCAAGTTGGTTATTTAATAACATGTATGCACCTGTCCACATTCAAGCAGTTTAGAATCATTAATATATATTTTGTGGCTTTAATTTGAATATTTCTTAAATAATATTGCTTTGTGTGTCTGAAATTTGCTACATACATTCGTATCGTGGTCTCTGCTCCACATAGGATACAGGATGACACCTTTACAGCACAATGTATCAGACTAACTATACATTTTGAGATGCTTGGATCTTTAAGACTAGTGACTATGAATAGTGATCATAGAGTATATTGAGAAAGTATTGGCTAATATAAACGATCTAAGTCATTCCACAAAAGGTTACGTTTTTGTTAACCTATGTACGCCTTAAGTTCCTAACTGGGCAATAGACCAATATGTATGCTTACATTGAAAGAAGCAGAGAATTGCTGTGTGCTTGTCGTTTATTTTGCATTGTGGTATTGCTCTTTCTATTTCAATTGTAGGACACATATAATATTATACAGGTTGCTGCACAGAACAGGTAAATTGTATGTAAGAATGGAGACATTCCCAGCGTATAACTGCAATGAAGTTTTCATGGTTGTACCGCCGGATTGTTGTGAAAACACGATATTTCTACGACTCAGTCGTTTTCCTCAGGTGCGAAAACATCTGTACTGGTCAGCTGACTGACAGATACTGAGACAGCTCAGGTGCTGCACTTCCTTATTTGCCCAATGGCTCTGTTCGCAGCTGGCTGCCAGTGGCCGTGGCTGTAGCTCTTCATTACGGGCTACGAATTGTAACTAGAGTGTTGAGTGCAGAATCGATAAACTATTTTGGCACAGGGACCAAACAGCAGAGAATACGTTAGCTAGTGAGACAGAACAGTAAACATTAGAATTAAAGAGAGAGAAAACGAAGTGGAATAGACAGGCTGCACCCAGGGATAATCTCTGGTGTACAATGTGACAAGGAAACACATGATTTGCTGCAAGACTGAAAGTGCGGTGAGCAGCCATGATGTAATTAGTGTTATACAAGTAGCGATGGTTGTTTAACATGTCTGCCGCCCGTGGTGAACTAGTGTGCCATGTGCCGTGTCGTAAAGCAGCGATGATGGTGAGTTGGTTCTGTAGTCAGTTAATGACAATGAGTGCTCTTTAGAATGGTGGATTTCTAATTGCTAACCTGCTATCTTCGAATAGTAGTACGATGCCTGACTTTATGTAATGCGACATTGGTGCCGGCCTGGAATCGTGTATTTCACCTTCTGCATATTAACAAACTTTCCTTAAAAGTAACTAGCCAGGGACATGTATTTTCACTGGCAATCCTGATTAACTTCCCGAATCCTGGGTGGCAACTGTTCTTGGTTAACGAATCTGTAAAATCCTTTCCAGAGCCAAACAGTGTCACAGTTTTTACCTATTACGGTCCAAATTTCCTCCGTCACCTCTATAAATCTCAGAACCATGTTAAGGCACGGAAGAGTGCTGTCCGAAAGGCTGAAGAAGAGTAGCGATAACGTATGTGGGCAGACTACAAGTAACAGTAGCCTACATATTTCGTTGTTACAGAACCATAATATTTGGCCGTCTATGGCAGCAGCTAGACAGAGGTACCGAACTCGGTGGAGTTTCGGCAAGGCTGGTTTCCATGCAGTAGTCAAGGAAGCAATTTAAATTCGGTTGGCGATACCTTTAGTAGAGACAGTGGACTATGTGGAAACCAGCCTTGGCTAAACTCTGCAGAGAGCATATAAGGATGTGCGGCACCAGAGCTGTCTCAGTATCTGTTGGCCAGCCGACCAGTACAGATGTTTTCGCACCTTGGAAGACGATGGAGCTAGTCGTCGAAATATCGTATTTTCACAACACAATACACCTGTGAATAATTTTGTCACAATAGGTAAACTCTCGCCGTTAGGTCAATTGATGAATGGCCGGCCTCCTTTCACTAGCTCTGGCAGGCTGACAAATCACTATAAACATGTCGGTTTTGTTTTTTTTTTTTTTTTTAATCAGACTGATATAGTATGAATATCATTGGTTCAGGGATCACTTCTAATGTATTTTTGCTGAAATATTGTATGTATCACTTCTCTTACTACTTAATTTGAGAAACATTCTTTGACAAATGGCTTATGTTGAATATTTAAGAGTAAACGATACTGGTGCCACAGCTGTTTGCTGCATGAGGTTATTACAGCATACTGATGTAATCAATTGTGATAAGTTTATTTCTGGTAGTAATTGTGTTGTATGCTCCAGACCAACACGATATCACTAAAATTGCTAGCAGTGCCTTGCTGCTACAGGGTGTATTCCAACCTGATTACTGCTTGGAAATAAAATGTCTCAGGATTGACTGCTGCAATGTTGTGCCATCATTGTTCATCACGTACGTAAGTAGTTCTGATGATATCACATACTCTTATGAACATCACTTTCATACTTACATCAGCATATGCGTGTTAGCAAACATTAATGGTAATGTCATGAGCTTTATTAGAACCAAATTTTTTATGTCTAGTATCAGCATTTACAGACGTGTGACGTCACGACAGTCGTTGCACGTGCCAGGCAGCGAAGGAGTGTTTTGGCGGGCTTTTAAATTCTTTAAATTTTAACTTCGAATTTTATGCAAAATAATGCACTGACGTCAAGAAATCTCTTCACTCGGTGAATAAGGTGTACCAATAAACATTTTAAAATCATTTTCAAGAAGTAGTCAAATACCCAATTGGGCATAGTGCAAAACTTCTGCAGGCCTTGTCAAGGGCTCGGGTATTTAGATGGTTTAAGGCATTTTCAGAAGGATTAGTGTTGATTGTAGATGAAACTCACAGCGGAAGGCCTTTTCACTGCAAGAACTGATAAAAATATTAATGGAATCTGGAGTCATGTGCATTCGGACTGTCATTTTGATGGTCAGAATGATAATGGAACAGATGAATTTGACATACACCATCGTTCTTAAAGTTTGACCACTGAATTGGGTATAAATTGGGCAAAAATAGTTCCGAAAAAACTGTTCGATGGGTAACTGATTTCCTGGAACATGTCATTTCTGGTTATGTGTTTTGGGTTTTTAATTAAACCCAGAAATGAAGTGTTAGAGCCAGGAATGGTACTCTTCAGCCTTAGACCGTCCCCCTACTTCCCTCTCCCCCCAAAAAAGCAAGTTGATCAAAAGCAGTCTAATTTCCCTTTTTGGTGTCCAACGAAATTTTCCCATAGAGTTTGTACCTCAAGGCCAAGCGATAAATCGGCACTTTTTACAGACTAGTTCTTGAAAGACTTTGAAAAAGGGTCATGCTGTGTGTGAAGTTAAATGTCAGCATCTGGATGCTGCATTACAATGCACCTTGTCACATGACAATATCAGTTAGTGAGATTTTGAGTCCTTGTGGCTTTTCCTATTTCCCAAGATTGAAAATTCACCTTGAAGGACACCATCTTTGGGCATTAAAACAGCTAAAGGCTATTCTATAATTTTAATTCGTTCTGTTATGCGTTGTAGAAAAAGTCTCCGGCAGTGTGTGGATTGCTTGAAGATCTCTTGGGCATGCGGCTGTATAAATTGATCATGGGTGAACGTGTCATCATCTTCAGGTTGGTCTGCTGGCCGGCATGAGGAGCGCACAGTCCAGGACGCGACTGCTGGGCCGACAGACAGACATATGGTTGGGCCTGGAACCATAGTTTTGAAGTTGGGGTTTTCGGGCTGGTTATTTATGGAAATCGTGTTTTTTTTTGTATGATGTTACTGTCATAACCAATAATTCCTGGTTATTGTTGTAACTGGTTGATTTTGTTTGTGTTGATGTACATTTTGTCCTAAGTCTTGGATAATTTGATGGGGCAAATAATGTGCATGTTGAAAGAATTTGGTCGATTTGTCCTTAAACTTTCGCTGATGTATTTTCAAAATTGATCAAACCTTTCCTCGTGGTACCAATATGCCTGCCGAACTAAGTTTCATGGCCTAATCTGTTTACTGAAGTAACATTTCAGGGTCATTCCATGTCAAATTAACTAACAATCTGAACCTTGACCTCTCAGATTTGGATGAATTTTTTTTTTTTTTTCAGGTAATGTACCCACCAACACTAGTTTAAATTTAAAATTTTTCTGACTTTTGGTTTTTGAGTTTCAAGGGTTTAAAAATCCAAAAAAATGACAGTTTTTTGATTGTTTTAAAATGCTGTAGCTCAAAAACTATACAACCTAGAGAGCTCACACTTGCACCATTGTTTTCCTCTAAGAATTCCCTTCAATTTGATATGTAACATGACTATGCTACCTAATTCTGAAATTTTTAAAAATTACCAAATATTTTTTTTGAAATTTCCAAAATACGTACCCTGAGATTTTTTATAAAAATTTGTGTGTTGTCCAGTCTGACTACATGCATGTAAAATTTCAAGATGGGATCTCAATGGGTTCTTGTATAAAAAAATATTTGACTACCAAAATACACAGTAGTGAGGTGAAAAGCATACTATTTCTAGGCTATTTATACCAAGGTAGGCCTACATAATTCTAACAAACTTAAATTATTAAATTAGCCTTTTTATGTAACATTACCCTCTTATTGTTTGTTAATTCATTAAATGATATTTAATGCCAGAATATATAATATAATAATTTAAGAATTTTAAGATGTAATATGACATTCACTTTTTATTATAAAAAACTTAAGATTTTCAAATACATTAAAATGTGTATGAAATAATCAAAGCAAAGAATAATGCTAGATTGGGCATTCACAACAATCAGATAAAGTGCATGCTGTAGTGTAGAGAAACAAGTTGTAACTTGAAAGGAATGGCACAGTCTGTAGCCTGTCTTCATGTCCCAACATGCACTGCATTGGAGATTGGATCCACTGAGCCCAGCCAGTTGTCTGGGTGACTCAGTAAACACAAACTTATGAGTGCTCTATATTGTACTGTGTTTTTAGTGTAAAGTTGTCCAAGTGATCTAGTATACAGCATGTAGTCTTAGTGTATGCCATGCCGTGTACGTGGTAATATATCAAACATCAAAAAATAAGAGTATTTACTACATTTATTTTTTCTAGAATTTTCCAAACAATAGAAATGTAGTTTTTTAAGTTGTATATATTTTTACTTTTTGATAGAAGATTTTCTTAACTTACAAAAATGACATCTCAAAAGAATTGGGCGATTATTTCTGCTAAATGTTGTAACCCTTTTAAAGTTGAAAACATAAGAAAGTCCGTGTACAATCACTAAGAAATGTAACAGACTGGATGTGCTCTCTAGACTTAGGAATCATTAGTGGCATGAAAATATGTGATGCATGTAGGAAAAAGATTAGTGACAAACACAAAACAGAAGATGAAGTTTTACCTTGTAGTAGTGAAAATTTAAATGATTCTTTTACTGATCCTCAATCTTCCTTAGAATATTTGAACAAGTCACTGGAACTAATGGGTGAGTCACCACTAAAGAAGAAAAAGATTAATGTACCTAGTATACAAAGAAAAACTTGATAAAATAAAGTCTAGCTTAGAAAAGAACTTACTACCAGAATCGAGCCAAGAAGAAGTTATTATTAAACATTCCGAAGATGAATCAGAGATGATTCAACAGTTAAAAGAAAAGTTTGCTCAAACAACAAAAAGAAGTGAAAAAATGATGATTTTGTCTATCTTACCTATGAGTTGGAGCTGTCAGAAAATAGAAGAAGAATTTGGAGTGAACAAACTATGGCCGTGCAGTAAAATTGTTAGTAAAGAAAAAGGAATTTTGTCAAATCCTAATCTAAACCTGGAAGAACTCTAAATGAGAATATTGCTGACTCTGTAAAAGACTTCTACAATTCTGACGACGTTAGTAGAATGATGCCGGGGAAAAAAGATTGTGTGACCATAAGAAATAAAGATGGAAAGATCCAGGTACAAAAGAGGCTAGTGTTGGCAAAT